>CM055733.1:11873805-11998805 GCA_029465975.1 Dallia pectoralis | reverse complement strand
CCGACGGAAACGGATATGAATGCAAGACTTTGGCATCCTGGCATTGCAGAAGGGCTCCAACTGCAGCACCCACAAACAAAACACTGATGGCCTATAGCTGGTCCTGGATCAGAGGCACAATGAACAGGGCTATTTTGGAGAGTCGCTGTCTGCTGCCATGTGGTGCTGAAACCACCACGTTCTGATGCTGCCACTGTCTGGCTCAGTGATGCTGAATATCTGCTCAGCCTCAGTCAGATTATTTTCAGCCGGTGATCACAGCATGAACGTAAAGCATGCGTTCCTCCCGGCTAGGTTTCGAAGGCAGAAAACCTACGAGTTCAGCCTAAGCTGCAATTCCATTATGTTCACTTTATTTATACAACTCAACCGCAGGTGGGAGGTCATTCAACCGTACAGTGTGGAAGGAAACGGACTCGCCCGCTTATCTGAGTGATCTGACGTGGCTGTGGTCATCCCTTCAGTTTCTCCGGTGTTGGCGAGCGGTTTTTCATTCACCAGCGGGAGTCAGAGAATGAACGGAAAGTCGTACGACAAATTCAGCATCGGGTGAAGGCTGATCCATGTTCTCATGACGTACCTCTAAACCTCCTTACCCAACACTCATCACAATGACCTTAACACTTTGGTTAGTTGACCCAACCTTCACACCCGACGCAAATAATCTCAGCTCACTTTTTAACGTCTGCTACTATAATAGTATCTTTGTTCCGGCAGATCTCTCACCCCGGTCAGTCCTCAAGGCTATTCTTTATTTGGTCATTTTGTTCCGCTGCAGCTAATGACTGGAATGAATTGCAAAAGAGCTTCGAGCTTGACATGCTTGTCTCACACTTCAAAATAAATAAAATAAACAAGCTGTTTACGTCTGAATACGTCTATGAGTCAAAAATGTGATGATAATGAAGTTATCTCATATTTACTTGATCGCGGCACTGCCTAAAGCCACCCTACAGTGTCCTATCTTAATAGTTTTCTTTGAAGTGAGTGGCTGGCTGCACGAAGTGGTTCCTTGAAATGAGAAACCATCTCTATACAGTATGGGGAGAAGAGGGCCAATTTGATGTGGTATATGTAGTGGCACATTCAGGTGAGAGGAACATGGAGAGCGGGCGGGTGTTACCTGTTGTAACCTTTACTCTCCCTCCAGGTGACAGGATACAGGCCTGTGGGCGAGCTGCATGGTGGGGGCCTGATTAAAGCTTGGAGGGAGAACCAGGTGCTTTGTTCAGGTTCCACCGTCGGAGACATCAAACAGCCAGACAGGTACGTAACAACCAAATGGGATAGGAGTGACTCAACCCCCCCCCACAACACTATCTGGGCAGGGAACTTTGACTGTGAACCTGCATCTGTGAGTGTGTGAGTGCATGACTGAGAAGGGAATGGGAGACAGAGAGACGGACGGGAAAAAGAAAGGTGAAACATTTAATGAATGTGTAAATTAACAAAATGAATTCAATCTGCACCTGTGAAGTAATTTACACCTATTTCACACTTCTCAGAGTCACTTCAATGATTCATTAATAGTTAATTCAGTATTTTTAGAAGGTGGGACAAATATTTGATAGACTTCCACAGGCGTCACTGTACCGTCTATTGAAACAAATATTGGATGTTTGAACTTTTTTATTTTCCAGTGATCTGACTAGGCACAATTTCGGCCCGTCCTTATGGAAATGTTCTGAGAACAGCGTTGGTTGGTACGGTCAGATGTTTATAGACTGAGAGAAAGACAAGAAATTTACAAGTTTCAGATGTGTTATTTTTAGTACAAATGTCTGTATTCCATAAGGAAAATGTCCATGTGTTTTAATTGACTTCTCCCTTTTGCATAATTGCTTACCTATTAATGAATGTGTATTGTGAATGTACCTACCGGTTCCTTGGATACATTGCTCTTTCCAGAGACTTTCATATATCGGTATCACTAGTTATGTTCTCAATATGATGGCTATGCCTCTGTATCTATCCCCTTTACTTACTTGTTTGCGCCATAGTTCACTTCCCCCCACACTTTTCTAGCAGTTTCCTATTAATTTCCGCAGAAACGTGGTACTATTCATGTGAAGTGACGATGTTGTTACCCAGTTGTTTCCTCTCTGTTTCTATTCTGTTTCCTGGTTATTACCTAATTATTTTTATCCCGCAAAAAAAGTTTTAACAACAAATGTTTCAAATGCCAATGAAGGCTTTTAAATAATCATTAACGAGACGGAGCAGGGTATCTGAATTCTACTGTGCATGTTACTGACTAAAGCCAGAAACGAAAACCAAAAGACAAAATGGTAGAGACAGAGGGAGAAGGAAAACACCAAATTCTCATCCATACATGAAACAAAGAGAAAGAAATTTGACCGAGGCCAAAATGGCACCCTAAACCCCATCTAGCATACTTATTTTAGGCATGGTCTTACTGGAATAGGTTGCAGACTGGAACACGGAGGAACGTGCGAGATGAGAGCCCTGGCATGGATAAAACCTCATTATTCATTCGCACATGTAAATCTTAGCAGATTGCTGTTCAGCACCCGGGGTCGAGGAAACTCATTTACAGACAGCAATGCTGTTCCTTTGTCCGTCCGCGGCCCCAATAAGGGCGCACGACGAGAGCGTTGTTGCTCGTGCACGCTCGTGCACATGCATTCTCCGACCGACAGTGTGCGTTATGTGACAGAGCTGTCAGTGGAAAGGGAGACTGGAAAGCGATCTCCCGGTGGAACATCTGCTCATGCCGTTGAGTTGTGAGGTCGTCAGGCTGACGCTAGTCTGGCGGTCATGTGTGTTAAATTCTCCACCCAGACGCTGCGATAACTGTAACACGATTTAGTAATTATATTATGAAAAATTTGGGCACTAAAGCATTCTCACATCGTCTCAGAGTGGGAGCGCCGATGTAGAATTTTGCCGTGCTTACAATGATGGATGATCATTACGGACAAAGAGGATCTGATCCTAGATCTTCATTCTTACTGAGACACTTGTGAATTCTGCATGTGTACAAAACTATCAAGCTTCCACACGATACCTGAGAGTAGCTAAGTGGTAACCAAATGCGTAATTTTAGGAGCATTAGAGCCCAAATTATTAATTAATTATTATCACGGCGCCTGCGATGTCATGTGACGTCAGGCGGCATATATTCTGATGACCCCCCCACAGACAGGACGTACTCCTGGGAGAGACACTTTTGATTGATTCAACAGAGTGAATGTGATTACATTTATAGCACAAAACTCAAGTGAACTTGACAACATGTATCTGATTTATAAGGCGTGCCCCCATGGGGTTAAAACGTGACTCAAGACGAGCTCCGTAAACAAAGAATAAGCCCTGGATGTTATACTGGATGTTTTAAACAATTAATCAATGCATCGTTTACAGTGTGGCATCGTGTAAGCGACGCTTGTTCTCGTGACCCACATGAGTAACGTTTACTTCCTTAGTTGGAAACATGACAGTCAGTCCGTTTTCTTTTTGGCCTTTTTCGACCTGTTCCAAGATTCCACAGGCTGCACAGATGCAGGGATCATCATATGTCTTTGTGAGAGAAAAAAAATTTGCATTTGTAAAAACTAAGATTGACACTGAGTATTGTATGCGTCCCTATTTATATTTATATCAAAAGCAGGTGTCCCAACACGTGGTCCCGACCCTTAGTTTGAGAAACCACCGTTCTGCATTATGTTATACATCGATGACATCCATGAAAAGCACCTGTTCAGAATGAACAAAGCAATGCCCCGTGACCAGCGCACCAGCATAACGAACAGGATGTTGGTCCTGTCTAATGAGAGGATACACCAGGGGCTCCTCTGATCACATGACGACAGCTGAGGCTCTCTAGTCAATCTAACAGGGGAGAAAGGGTGACGCCGGTTGCCTTAGTCTTGCGTCCTGCCTGGGGATCTGCTCCCGGGCCGATCTCCCTCCTCATTATCCTCTCTGTGGCTGAAGGAGAGGCGTGTCTTCGGGGAATATGCGGGGCCGGGGGGCTGGGGGGGGCGAGAATGACAATGGGAGGGGGGCAACCCGACACCCCGAAGAAACAGATGGGACCCCTCTTCCTCTCACACTCCCTCTACAAATCCCCCACTGTCCCCCCGTGACCGCGCCTCAATCGTAACACTGTTTATGCAACCGGGTGAGCCGAGTGTCACGGGAGAGCCAGGGGACCGGAGCGGAGAGAGAGAGAGAGAGAGAGGCGAATAAACCGAGTGACTCAATGGACAGGAGCAACACACGCGGAGACACAAAGGCAAAGCAAAGGACACGAACCCAATGGAGGATAGAGTAGCAGATTACGCGGCATCATTTCTGTGGCATGGCTGGCTGCGTGTCACGTCACCATGTCACCGGTGTGAGCGAGTAAAGGTTAGCCCAAGTTCATTGGCGGACTCGGGACCGTGAACCCTTAGTGGCTTATGCAGAACTGTTGCCTGGCACCCAAAACGAGGGCCGTCACACTCATGGGAGATACTCATTCGGTGACACCAAATTTAGTAGACAGCGTAGAGCTTTACAGTAGCTTCAGTCGTTTTTAATACAATCAGGAATCGGCTTCGAGATTCTAATAAATACATTTGTTCCGACAAAAATATGCATGAATGATTAACACTGTAAGACTTTTTCTAATAGTTGATTTTAAAGGCAGGTTACCTTTAAATCAACTATTAACTCTTCATTAGGTGCTACATGGCGCACACTTTTAGACGCTGCAAAATGTTTATAGCAGTTTAGCCGTAATAAGTATAACTGTTATCCGCTTCGTCCTCCCAAATGGATCATCTTGATGAGGAAACTATTCATTAAGATTGTCATTTACCACAGACAAGCCGTACCACACGCCCACTCAGCTGTCAGTGGGCCAGGAATTATGGGAAATTTAGTTATCCAACCGGGAGGTAATTAGAGAGCCGCCACCTGCACCTCCTCTTTTCCTACTCTCCTCGCCTCCACCTCGACTCACCCTCTGTAGGCCTCAGACAAGCCTTGTTAGAACGCAGTGAGCATGTCTTAGTGTGGAGGGAGACGCTAAATAAATCTACAATGGAAATCTGGCACTAATTAGTATTTTTGGCCAAAACCCCTTGGAGGTCCACGGACACAATGCTTATTGATTCACTGACTCCATTTTAATTGTGCTCGTTATATCCGGAAAACAATAACAGATCAAAACACCTCAGCGATTGCATTTTAATGAACAGCCATTAACGAGGCTAAATTGCCAGATTGGCAAACCTATACGAAGGATGATTGCAAGAGACAAAACGAGGAAATGTAGTCAACCGGAGTCAATGGCCAGAGCTGATGCTGCTGGTCCACAGAAAAAGAACAGCTCCCTAATCAATGCGTTCAGGTTTCTATTTCAAAGGTAATTATAGCAGTGACTGAGTGGACCTTGGGGGACCAGAGGGCCTGAGGGACATCTCTCAGATGGTCCCCGGAGTCGCTGTCTGTCTGTGATAGCTATCAGGAAGGACGGGGCCGAGCTAGTGAGGGAATGTTGTTAGATTTTGCTGTTCACTGGATTCCCTTGAGGAAACCACTCGTCTGTTTGGCGATTCAGACCGGCGATCCGGAGAGAGATCGGTGAACCTAATCAAAAACAGCGACCCTCTCCGGCGTTTGAAATACAAATTTATCGCTGTTCCTGTCACACCTTAAAGACACAGGAACCTTGCAAGTGAAGCTGTCTACCGTAACAGTGACCCCCCCAACCAATCCGGGTCGAATTTAGAGGCACGTTAGCTTGTCAATAATTCCTTTCTGTGGAAGAGTCATACTGGCATTACTAACAAGTCCTGTGTAGAGATCCTGTGTGAAGAATATATGTATACAGTACGTCAAAATTTAAAACAGTCTGTCCCTTTTCAATTGAATGGCTGAGCATGTCCAAACTTTTGACTGGTACTGTGTATATAAACTGATGAGCCAAAACATTATGGCCGGATGAAGCGAATAACGTGGTCAAGGTTTGGTAGATTAGATCAGTTCTTGTTGTCGAATGAGGTTGGATGAAGGAGCAAAGACATGGCAAGGGCCGTAACAAATTGGTCAGACAACTGGGTTAGAACATTTCTGAAACGGAAGGTCAAATTATTTTATTTGTCAAATACTCCTAATAACACAGCATCATTCTGAATGACATTATTATTTGGACGTGAAAGGCGGCATCTACGCACTAGTCATTTAAGAAAATATGAAGCAAGAATAATATCCAAAACATACGCATCAAACCCTGCTGCTTATGGGGCTGCGTGCCTGCAGACTAGTCTGAGTGTCCATGATGACCCCACGATGACCCCTGTCCACCATCAAAAGCGCCTACAATTGGCACGCGAGCACAGGGACTGGACCTTAGAGCAGTGGAAGAAGGTTGCCTGGTCCGATAAGTCCCGTTTTCATTGGCACCAAGACGCATTGTGGGAAGACGACAAGCCGGTGGAGGGAGTGCGATGCTCCGGGGGAAGGTTCTGAGGTTACGACTCAAAAAATGTGTCTGTCTGTTGTCAAAGTCGCTCCGGTCTTAACTCCTGACCATTTCTTCTGCATCCAACACGTCGACTACACAAATGGATTGTTGGTCTACCATCTAACCTACCTTGACATGTGCCCTGGCTAGGAGATGATAACGTTATTCGCTTCACCTGGGTCATAATGTTTTGGCACATCAGTGTATACATGTATGGAAGCCCAGCCAGTCTTCTTAAAGTTAAGTAATAAGAAGGCAATAAAACCGTGGTGCAGTCAGTGGGTGGTATTTCCGACACCTTCTAAAAATAGATTCAATAAAACTCCGGTAAACTCACATTTCACTTCCCACACCGATGATCTGCCTCCTCAATTTCTGACATGGAAACCGGATTGTTTCAACACTGTCTGATTTTTAAAGCGTGACAAAAAGTGAAGCATTTCAGAAACAAACCCCTGACTGTTAAGCTGAACGAATTGGCTGCAGGCCTGAGTGAGTAATCTGTGTGATCACTTAGACATGTTTTTAGGATAATTAGGAGGCTATTTGGGGTTGCCAGATCTGTCATCCATATAGGGCTGGCACGACTCTTTGGGGTTGCCAGATCTGTCATCGATATAGGGCTGGCAGGACTCTTTGGGGTTGCCAGATCTGTCATCGATATAGGGCTGGCAGGACTCTTTGGGGTTGCCAGATCTGTCATCCATATAGGGCTGGCACGACTCTTTGGGGTTGCCAGATCTGTCATCGATATAGGGCTGGCACGACTCTTTGGGGTTGCCAGATCTGTCATCGATATAGGGCTGGCACGACTCTTTGGGGTTGCCAGATCTGTCATCGATATAGGGCTGGCACGACTCTTTGGGGTTGCCAGATCTGTCATTGATATAGGGCTGGCAGGACTCTTTGGGGTTGCCAGAACTGTCATCGATATAAGGCTGGCAGGACTCTTTGGGGTTGCCAGAACTGTCATCGATATAGGGCTGGCAGGACTCTTTGGGGTTGCCAGATCTGTCATCGATATAGGGCTTGCAGGACTCTTTGGGGTTGCCAGATCTGTCATCCATATAGGACTGGCAGGAGTCTTTGGGGTTGCCAGATCTGTCATCCATATAGGGCTGGCAGGACTCTTTGGACTTGCCAGATCTGTCATCGATATAGGGCTGGCAGGACTCTTTGGGGTTGCCAGATCTGTCATCCATATAAGGCTGGCAGGAGTCTTTGGGGTTGCCAGATCTGTCATCGATATAGGGCTGGCAGGACTCTTTGGGGTTGCCAGATCTGTCGTCGATATAGGGTTGGCAGGACTCTTTGGGGTTGCCAGATTTGTCATCGATATAGGGCTGGCAGGACTCTTTAGGGTTGCCAGGTTTGTAGATTTGTTTTCGATACAGTGCGGTTGAGGTGCATTTGTTAATGAGCGGTTTGTGCTTCAGCCAGTAAGCCAGCTCTGATGGAACAGATGCCGTCGTGTGTACACTGAGATATGAAACAGACGCTGTGATAGCTGGCCGCTGTCTCCTCAATGAGGGGAAGCGATCCAATGATGATAAGGCACATCATTCACTGAACCACTTCATATCACGTTACTGAGTCATGTCATCGGAGAATTAGATAAGAAGAAAATCCACTGACAGGCTAAGAAGGAGATGCCAACGGTGAGCCACGGAGGGGCCTCTTGAGTGATCCATAGAACAATACCTCAGGGTGATAAAGCTGAGCTACTGCCCGAGACAGCCATCGCGAGGAACAGTGAAATCTATCCCTGTTCAGGTACGCTCTCTTAACGAATGAAGTCCGTCAGATTCACTATGTGGAATCTATCGTCTGCGGACGGATATCGACGAAACGCAGAGGCAGTTTCGGCAGATCGTCTGAGAGAATAGGGGGGGGAAAAGCACCGGTGAATATAACTCTCTGACATGGACTAAATATAGACTTCAGTTCCATTGTCACAAACAGATTTATTACCCCACTGTCTGTTTTCTTGCTTACTAAACGCTGTGGCGCCGTGATACCGGCACGGTGGCAACACGGGTTCCACTGACTGACAAGACAACAGATGGCCGTGATACACTGTTGCTATGCAACCACTAATCAAACACCCTCAGCATGCCACGGCATTATATATTATTTTCCCGTTGAAGTTCGTCGAATTCAAATTAATGTTGTTCAACTTTGCTTTTATTTGTTTAACGCAGCACGGATCTGCGCCGCTCAGAAGTAGAGAAATGAGAGAGGGACTGAAATGAAATTATACACAGCTAGTGCAGAGAATGATGCCCAAATATGAAATAGCCTGAGCTCAGTCGTTCCAGCCTGCCATGTTGGAGTTGGCAGAAAAAGTCATCAAGTGGTGTAAAAGGTCACCTTTCTCATCAAGGGCACCAATGAGCTGACATGAATAATTTAAGACCGAGTTTGGGGTCGGGGATGGGGAGAGACCATTGAAGGTAATTTATCTACAGTGGGTGATGAATTATTGACATGTTTTAATTAATCTAAAGGAAATGACTGTATAAAAATGTATTTTCATGTCACATTGTTTTCTTCCAGTGGAAGAACCTGAAATGCCCCTAACAAGATATTTTAGCCCAAACCTTGTTTGCCTCAACCAGGAGGCAGACGCCTGGCCACATGTAGATCTACCACTTAATAACCCCAAGCAAACATGAAAATCCACAAAGACCCGCTGTATCTCTGGTTTCATATTGATGGAACACCAAGGCACTTTCAATAGACTGTCTGAGAAAAGATGAAAAAAGCACCAGTAAATACAACACTCTGACAAGGACTAAATATAGACTTCCGTTCCATTGTCAAAAATAGATTCATTACCCTTCTGTCAGTCTCTCAAATGCGTGTGTGATAACTGATTTTTTTCCAACTGAATTTTTGAGGTGAGACTGTATTGGAAAGTTCTGCAAAATATTCTTATAAACACAAACATCAACTGATCTATTGTCCTCGTCTATTGCTTCAGCTAACCAGAGTGTATACAAGTGTATAAGTAACAATGATATATGTAATAGTTGAACCCGTGATTAACACAGAGCTGCAGTACTGATTCTGAGTCATACAAAACCGTGCCTTTCACTGTTACAGATTTTATTCTGTTGATTACATTTCTTTTTTTAGCCAACAATCTAAACAGAATACCCCACAATGATAATGCGAAAACAAATGTTTTGAAATTTACATAGAAATATTTCATATCATTCAGTATTTTCTAGAAACATCATTGGAAACAATCACTGCTACCAGTTATCTTGTCGATCCTGTCAAGCTGGATCAGATGAATGGGGAATGTTGGTGTACTGCAACCGTCACGCTTCTTCACAGATGTTCGATGGATTTTAGGCCCGTCCTCAGGCTGGACCGCTCATAAACATTCACATACTTGTCCTGAAGGCAATACAATGTGTGTTCTTGGCTGTGTGTGCTTAAGGTCATTGTCACACTGAAAGATTAAACTTCAACCTAGTCTGTGGTCCTGCTTTACTTCTACGTTCTCACCGTAGTTCAGCTCTGTTCATTCTCCCAGGAACTTTAAATGCTTTAGCAATATGTTTCGAACCTTCCCCAGATCTTTGCCTGGGCACCATGTTATTCCAGAGGTCTGACTTACTCTCAGAAACGAGGGACCTGAAATAGACAGGTGTGTGCCTTTCTGAAACCCGTCCAATCACTTGAATTTGCTGCAGATCGACTCCAAGGTCTCTAGAAATTTCAAGAATGCAGAAGGTACCCAGGATGCATCAGAGCTCAATTAGATGCTTAATGGCAAAGGGTCTGAATACTTTATTCAATGAATTAGCAGAGATGTCTAAACATGTGTTTGCTCTCTCGGTTATCGGGTATTGTGTGAGGATTGATGGAATAAACATATATACAATCAGCTGTAAATGAACACAACAAAATGTGCAGAAAGTGAATGGGTCTCAATCATTCCTGAATGTTATGTATAAAGCACAATAATCTAGTGCCATCATAAGTGTATTGAACAACTCAATATAAAAATCAACCAATCCTAGATTTTGGGCCATAGCATAAAGAATACCACATACCATGTGTATAAACCGTCATCAGCTTATCAATAAAAATTCAATAATATGTACATATGTTTGTTGTTCGAGCAAGGCGACAAAATTTCTTGTTTTGAGATTGACACTGTGACAGCAGTTTCTAATAAAAACCAGGCACAAACCAACAACATCGGCACCACTGTTCGCTTGTGTAACACTCTACTCGCACAGTGTGGAGTAAACATTATGGAATGCCGAACGCAGACATAACACCATGTAATCTTTAACAAAATGCTCCTTAAACACATTTCTGTCAAAGGCCACTTTGACATAAAGTCAATTGTGCAAAACCGGAATATTACAAAGCGACATTGCATGTCAATGGCTCACCGTGATCAGACCGACGGGTTGTTTTGCACAGGTTTCCAAGAAAACATGTGAAGGCAATAAGGCTTAGTGGCGGGAAAGCTAGATGACACTAATGGACCTGCAAGAACCGCGGTGGAGAAGTGCGAGTGATGTTAATTAGCACTCTAAATTTAGACTGCGCTTGAGAATACACACGGTGTGGTGTGGCGGATAAACGTTCACTCCCAATGCCGATAACATATGAATGGAGCTCAATGGCAACAGTCACGTAAACAGAACACAGGGCACGTCGCAGAAACCTTATTAAGATTCCCTGTTGCGCTTTGGAGAATTAAAACACTTGACTTCCTCTTTTCCTGTGAAATGCACTTGGCGCAAATAGGAAATGCCGTTCTCGGGCAGCCCTCCGTTTCCGGAAAGAAATCATCGGGAGAGATGTGAGAAATACCGTGTGTCTTCCTTTTCTACCCAGGGCTAGGAGGCGGAAGAGGATGTTTGGTAATCGCCCCAGAGGCGGTCCGGGAGGTGCGTTGCACTGCAATGTGACAACGTTAAAAAAGAGGCAGAGCCAACATCGGCGGGAGCTTAGTGGAGACGCCTTCTGATGTCCATGCATCTCCTGACAGAGAGCTCAAAGAGTGTGTCAGGAAGCATCAATCCCCCCCCATAATGTGGCTCACCCTGGGGGCTGCTGGGAGCCTGCTCATATCGACAGTGTGGAAAGAAAGGAAAATACAGAAAAACAAGAAAGACAGATTGACAGAAAGAGAGAAGGAAAGAGAACGATATGAGAAAGAAAGGAAGAGAGAATTAACAGATGGGCAGAGGGAAAGAAGGACAGAGAAATAAGAAAGGAAGACACGCAGAGCGAGAATGCAAAGCTGAGGTAAAAAAAACGAAAAACGGCAGTGAAATAGGGTGAAGGTCTAGACAAGGCAACAGTCTAACATTTCTTAAACTACACATTATTTATAATTATAACAAACATCACACATCTGAACCCTGTGCATCACTGTTTGATTCAAGCTTTAATTTAAAGCCTCTAGGCTAAGTGGAAAAGGGAAAGCCTCGATTTCTTTATCTGACCGGTACATTTGTTTTGATCTCAGCACCTGTGGCCCGGCACCCATTGACATTGAGTTGGACCGCAATGTTATTTCACACTGTTTGCATTAGGTCTTGGGTGAGTGATTTGAAGAGCTCTGGTGTGAGGTCGGTATCGTGCTGGCCCAGCACAATAATAAAATAACCATCTGCCCTTTATATTCCTCAACCCCTCTGAAGTGTATCCCTGGTTGTTCTCAAAGTGGACCCAATACACCAGCGCTTTTGACCAGAACCCTGAGGGAAATAAAGTGAAACATTGGGGTGCTGGAAGTGTGTGTAAGGTCAGTAATTGTCTGAATTTGTAAGGGTCAGGGTATATACGGTGGAAAATGACTGCCAATGGCCATGAATAAAAAAACACGGAAGTTTGCAAAGGCGACAAACTGAGACACTCGATTTTTCGGACAAACAAATGCCAATTAACATTATTTCACCTCAGTGAGATCAATTACAAAGGACTTGGATGGTTTTTATTTGTCAGGAGCTTCTTGTTTGTGGTTGTGACTGGTGTTAACTCCTAGCATATGTGTGTGTGTTTATATCTGTCTGTTTGTGTGTGTGCGCGCACACGCATGTGTGTGTGCTTTGTGCGCTACCCTAGCAACAACACACATCGCCACTGATGTGCGTGTTTACACCTCCGCCCACGCACTGCCTCGTGGGGAATTAGCACGCTGCAGAAAAAAGAAAAAAGCTCACAGTAGCACAGTGTCTGCAATTAAACACAAAACAGAGAAAAGGAAAGAAAAGAAAAAAGAGCGATAAAATTGAATATAACTTGGCAATTATAGTGTAAATTAAATGTCAGTCGAGAAAATCGAATGCACAGGCAAATGTAATATTCCTTCTCTTGAGACTTGCTAAGTTGAAGAAGAAATATGATGAATGATTAATGTGCAAATGGCTATCAATATTCTAGGAGCTGAGATCTGATTAATTCTTGACGGGTCCGCAGTTCTACTTCCTGACTGTGAATGGGCTGGCTGCATTCGTGGGTTGACATGTTCTAGAACCATGTAACAAAGGTTATGCATTAAGAAAAAAAAGAAGCGAGACGCAGAGCTTAGTTTGCTATATTTGAGTAACCTAAGACTAGGACCAAACCAATACCGTCACGGTATCGCAATGTCCCCATAATGTGAGACGGGATATGACGACAGATGGTTTAAATGTTTAATTGATATATTCATGTAATATATTCAACACCAGTCCTGTACTTCGCGTCAATAAAGTGACATTTGTATTGTCAAACAACCGAACAGAAAACATCACGATAGAAGGTATCTTTACCTTCTTTTAGTTTTAAAGGCATACCAGTGACCATAACAGTTTTTATGACAAAATAAGGACTCGAAAATCCCGAAATCAGTGAAAGTGAAAATATGTTCCGGAGGTGAATTGGAATCACAGCCCAACGATCCAGGGAATTAGCAACACAGCACAGACCTGGAAGCACACGGGTTAACATGTGTCTTGACAGGGCTCCCGCTGATCTCCTCTGTGCATGCAGCCCCTTGTGACATGAATGACTGTACATCTACGTAGGAAGAGCCTCAGGTAGTTCCACCTCCAACTCCCCATGGCTGGCTTGGTTTTACGGCAGAGACACGAGCACATTTAACAACAACAGGTGGTGCAATCAATAGTTCCCTACTTGTGCTCACCAGCCAGACTGCGGACGTCCGCCGGGTCCCAAAGTCGCCAGGTTGCATTGAATGCTCGCAGTCCTTTTGACTACGCAGCTGCTCGTATGAAATTGTATCCCGTCCGATCGTATTCACCTGTCCTGCGAGACTTTATTATAAGATGTGACTCTCGATGTATTGTATGGCACCGGTGATAAGTGTCTTTTGTGTTTTGTCTGGGCGTGTTTTGAACATGCATTAGAGATCACAGTTTTGCACTGTGTCCTATGTGGATTATGTTTCACGTCTCTGGTTACGTCTATGGTTATGGGGTATCTTAGTGACTAAGTACGATTTTTCGTATCGTCAGATGACACATGCTGTGCCGCACGAGGAAGAGGCACTTCGGCGAAGCACGGCCAACTGTAAGCACCTCTGCACTGTTTAACACTTCCTGTCTTTTTTCCTCCGTAGCAGGTGTTGCTGCGATGACTGGAAGAAACAAACACAACCACGTCACAAACATTCTCACTGACTCGAACAAGAAAATGACAGAGGTCACCCCGACGCCTGCGCTTCTCACCGCAGACGGAACAGATGCACAACCTGTCTGTTTATAAGCCTCTCCATTAGACAGGGTACTTCCACATCTATTTGTAGCCCATGTAAAGGTAGATAGAGGGCTGTTGACCTCCCTCCCGTCGTTCCACGATTTCTTGCCGTTGTTGCTGTTGGGCAAGACGTTCAACCGCCCGCCAAGAACAATAACTGCCTTAGGTACAATCCAGATCAGCCGGTAGTGCGACCATTAGATCCACACCTGAATCACATCTAAGCATTATAGTTTATGTTCCGTAACAGGGCAGGAGCAGGGGTTGTGCTAGGGCCTGCACACTCAGTTGCTCTCCTGATGGATAAATGACCGTCCCTCATTGGAACATTTCAACTGAATAATGAATTGGCGTATAACTAGCCGTGATACAATCTACGTCTGGTTAGTTGGTTGTCATGCCTAACTTAAGCCAGGTGTCTCTCACTATAAGTTTTAATCAGCATCTGGGGACCAGAAGGGCTGTAGTACTCCGTTAATGAGTATGGTGATTGGGAGACGTTTCAATAGAAACACGTTTTACAAGGCATGTTTAATTTGAACAATTCTTTACCGTACTGTGGGGTCTCTGGCCCAATAATGGGGTTTTAAAGTCTAAACGCTTTCCTCGATCAATTGCTCGCTCGCTCATGAACACATGCACACACATCTCAGCACACGCAGATCTCAGTTTTGAACAGAAGAAAGGAGGGTACGGACAGAGATATTTCCCAAAACTAACCGGTGTGCATATGCGAAAACACATGAATGTCTTCAATTTACTGCAGATCTCTTTATTCCGCCATGATCAACATTTTATTGCTGCTGCAGATCAGCAACATACTAGACTACTTGTTTAATAGTGGAACTGGTAACCAATGAAATTGACAAAACTAAATTGACAACCACACTGGATAAGGAATAGTAGTTTAGTGTACAACCACATTTTTTTGAGCTAGCTAGCTCATAACTAATGTAAACTGGCTAATAGCTTAGTGGAGTGTGCCAGCCAACCTTTTTAAATTTCTGCATAACAATGTATTATGTGAACAGGTGTCATGAAGCAACCCAGTCAAGAATAGGCCATAAATATGTTTCAAAATAAAACCAATGCCAACTATTTTATAGAGTTTGAGTGTTTACAAATAAAATATCAAGCAAAATGTACAAATTCTTATTTAGTACTAAAGATAATTGGTAATGGGTTTACATACATCACCTAGCAAGCCACAGCTCCTGAAGTCCTATGCTGATTATTTATTCAGGAAAATTTCTGTCAAAAAGTTATCTTTATCATGTTATTTGCTTGTCATTGGCCCCTTTAGGGGCCTAGACCCCCCATTGAGATCCGCTGCACTAGAGGTTTTGATAGAAAACCGTCACCTTGACCTGCTAAACAAATGTTAACATGTTAAACATGTTAACACTGAAACTCTTCTCAACAATACCCCGTTTGAAGCAGGGAAATTTAAAAACAGAACTGTTTCATTCAGCCCGATGCAGTATAAACTGTATACGAGGAAAGCAATGTTTTTTAAACAGCTGAAATCTTTAGCCATTTTCTTATTTGAGACTAGTTCTATTGAGGTATGTGCATAACACGCTGCTACATTCCCAAATTTTTGGTGGCTGCAGTGAGCCGTGGAAAATATGATATGTAATCCCTGCCACCAAAAATAATGTAAAATGTTGATGACAGATCAAACAGGATTTGTTATATACAGTAATATATGTATATATATTTTGAATAACCACAGGTCCCAGAGTGGTGGGGGGTGAGTGTCTTCCTATGCAAACTATTGATGGACCCTAGTTGTAGTAACTGATATTTATCATTATCCAATAAAGATCCAATCATGATTTGGATTCCACATTTAAACAAACTCCGAAGAATTGTATAGGTGCAGAGTCCTAGTACAATAAGCAGAGCAATTACTGTTAATTTCCTTGTTTAGAGTCAGAACGACAAAATATCTTGCATACTAAGGGCTTCAATTTAGTTTTGGTTAAGGGTCAGATGATTTAACCACAAGGACACCTGCTTACCAGGTTTAATGTTTTTTTGTTAGAACAACACATTTCTACGCTGCCATTGTTAATGAAGACAAAAAGTATATAATAGAAATTGACACTGCTGACTTCATGTCATCTATTTATTTAAGGCACAAGCTAATGTTACTCACATTCAGTGGACATTTGTAGCTAGCTAGCTTACATTCTGCTGCATCAAAAGTCAATCTGGCAATATGAACACGGAAACAATGGGTTTAGCTACAAAATCATTTGTACCTAAAGCCAGAATCAAAATGCACCTTTTTAGCTTTGCTTCAAATTAGGATGCCATGAAGAGGAATTAACTGTCTATAGACATCCAAGACAGGATTGTGTTGAGGCACAAATGTGTGCTGCACATTAAAGTAAACTTAATTTTTATCTTGACGACCATGCATCAGGTCTGCAGTAAACCAGGCACTGCGTATTACCTGGCCAATACCATCCCTATAGGGAAGAATGGTGGTGGCAGCATATTGCAGTGGGGATTTTTCTTTTGCAGCATGGACTGGGAGAGGATTAAAAGATAGCTAGATAGATGAATGAAGTAAAATTACTTAATTGAATGACAAAGCAAAACAGGTCATGGTTTGGTCATCTCTAAGCAATGAACATATACAGGACAAATATATTTGTCCGACGGAATCCATCCAATTTGGGTGGTTGTTTTTTGTGTTAATCCATGACAGCATAATTTCCACAAAACTGTATGCATCTGGGAATGTGTGCAAAATTGTGTGCAACATTCCCCTAATGCTATCATTTCCGGAATGACATTGTATGTTTGCTTGAGGCATAAGGACATGTTTAAATCCAGACACCTTTCTGAGAGTAAAACGAAGGTCTGTGGGCACAGCGCTAGACACCAGCAATAAGTTTGAGTAATCAGGCAAAAAGAAACACCCCCAGCTCACTGTGCACTCAGAAAGATTAAACAGTTAGTCCTAACGACATGACATTTTACAGCTGCCAATACATTATACCTGCGTCTAAATATCAACAAAATGATTCAAACCAAAATCATCAGTTGGTGCCCATTTATATTAGCCCCAGCAATGTCTGTAAAATATTGTTAATTCTCTGAACTGAAATACGATGATCGTTTTCTAAATTGCTCAAAATGCTGTTTGCAATTTTGGAAACAACACCACAGATCTCGTTCATTCTCTGAACTGAAAAACCATTACTGTTTTCTAAATAGCTTCAATTGCTGTTTGCAATGTTGGAAACTACACCACAACATAGAGATATCGTTTTCAACCAAACTTCGCAGTGCTTACAGACATTTTCATGCTTAATACCACAACTAATTTAGTCCTGCATATCGCAGACCGTGGAGCATTTTTGTAAACCAGACCTCATCAGCACAAAGATCAGGTATACTCATAGCATTTATTTTTCATTTAGAAGTGGAGCAAAACAACCCATGTTCAAATGGACACGTCTCTAAACAAAAAAAAGGCTAAAATAGTCCACTAATGATGCTTATTTTTTTGTGATGCCGCAGATTTTACAGATGTGTTAAACTGGCATGTGGCAGTGTTGCCGAAGAAACACCTCTGTCTAAAAAGATTAGATCAGAAGTGCTTCTGATTCAATCAAATTCTTCATTTCCCGTGTTAGATTCCACCTCTATGGTTACTTTAATCACGCCTTTTCCCAGCATCAAAGAAGCACACTCTACTGGAGAGTGATCTGATCCTAAATTGGTTTGTGACTGACTCATATGGACAATCAATGAATTCTCAGATTCACTGGTCCCTCTTGTTTGGCTGGAGACATGCTCACACATGCAAACAGTGGAATTATGAAATTTGAGACACAACTTGTCAACTCGTATGAAATGAGAGTACTTCAGAGCCAGAAGACAGTTTGGGGAGATAGAATTGCAGATGATGAGCAGGGGAGCCCTGAGCAATCCATCATGAATGTCCCGAGCTGAAGAAAAAAACAAGCAAATTGGGTTTGTGTGGATAATATAATATACTTAGTTTTAAATAAACATTTTAATAAGCACCCTGGGATATTATGCACACCAATTCCTTATGAAAATGTAAATATGCAGTGCATCGGAATGTGTTCATCACATATATTATATTTTGTAACCGCATATTATATTGAATTCTAAAATTGACTAAATACATTGTTTATCTTTATACATATTAACACAATTCCTCATAATGTGTTAGGTAGAAAAAAACACGAGTATCTTATTGACAATCAGACCCTGTGCTATGTCTTCCAAAATTGAGCTCATTCGTATCCTGTTTCAATCGATTATCGGTGAGATGTCTCTAGAACTTGACCTGTGGTAAATTCAGTTGATTGGACACGACTTGGAAATGCCCATACATTCATACAAGGTCCCATAGTACAGGCCAAAGGAAAATCTGAACCATGAACAGGAATTAACTGTCTGTAAAGCATCGAGACAGAAATTGTGTCGAGGCACATGTGTGTGCTGCATTAAAGGAAACCGAAACCTTTAGCGTGACGGCCACGCATCAAGTCTGCGGTAAACCAGGCAATGCTTATCACCTGACTAGTATAATCCTCCTAATAAAGAATGGTGGCGGCAGCATAATGCTGTGGGGATGGTTGTTTTGCAGCACAGACTGGGAGTGAAGTCAGGATCATGGGAAAGAACAGAACAAAATACAAACAGAACCTTGATGAAAATTGACTTTAGAGCTCTCATGACCTCAGACTAGGGCAAGGCTTTATCTTTCAATGCGATAAGGACAGTAAGCACCCAGCTAAGACATGGCTTTTGGACAAGCCTGTAAATGTCCTTGAGTGGTCCAGCCAGAGCACAGACTTTAATCAAAACAAACATATCTGGAGGTCTGAAAATGACCCATCCACCTGATCGCACTTGAGAGTATTTGCAGTAAAGAATGTGAAAAACCCACCATATACATTCACTGCAAAGGTGTTTTAAAAATCTACCGAGTAAATGAGATTGAATGCATGTGTAAATATGACACTTCTATAATAGTTTTTTTATATCATGCTGTTTTTTGTATCCTACTGATGTTTTGGCCATTATGGGACATTGTGAGTAGGCTGATTGAAACATAAGGATGAGCCAAAACCGGCCTAATTTGCTGTCGGGCTTTCACATGCCCCCAAAACAGTTTCTGCTCGCAAGGTGTTCTGTGGTAACTAGCAGACATTAGCAGCCGATCCTTCAATGTAAGTCCTGTAAGTTTCGAGGTGGAGCCGCCGTAAATTGGACATGTAGGTCCAGCACATCCTAATCGAATTGAGATCTGAGAAAATTGGAGTCAAGGGAAACTCTTTATCACTGCCGAACAGGGGCATAGCACAAGCCTTGCCATTTCAGAGTTGCTCTGACCCAGTCGTCTGGCCATAACAATTTGGCCGATATCAAAGTTGCTCAGGTCTTTAATCCTATCCATTTCTCTCACATCCCAAATGTTGACTATGAGAACAGATTTTTTGCTTACCATCGAATCAACCCAGAATGTGCACTTGTTAGGACAGGATCAACGTTATACGCTTTGCCTGTTTACTAATGGTTGTTGAGTTTTGTCTCATATGTGTACAAACAAACCCCTGGACTGCATCTTTAAAGACTATACTTCAATCAACCAGCATTTGTTTTGCCTAAACCCCGACTTGATGATGACGCACACGCTGTGTGCTTGCATGTGTGTGAAACGAACAAGACAAGTACAAAATGTAAGTCACCATAAATAAAAGCATCTGCTAAATGACTAATAAGTAAATGTGTGTGTTTGGAATCTCCCTCTAGTATTCAGCTAAACCACGTTAGCATAGAATAACAGGCTACCAGCGTGGGTGGTTCTTTTAAAACAAGGATGAGACTTTCCCAGAGTTTTTTTTTTCTCAAATACTGCAGGGTGCATTAGCATCTCTTTGAATCTTACACCTATGCAGAACTAATAAGTTAGTGCAATGAAGTCTAACAAAGACGACGCACGCAATTAAAAACCCTGTGCTGAGTCACATCCCCCTGGGTGTCTTCCCCCAAACACCCGACATGAAAGCAAGTCAAAACAAACAACAGTCAAACTCCACTAGCCTCGTACTGGTACAAGTACTTCCGTGTTCATATAAGGTTTAAAGTAAACAGTCCACCTTCACTTGACCTTAATTGGGCTGTATAGGGATCTCCCAGTAGCGTGAATTTAGGAAAGCATTTTTTTTAATTTAAGATTCTTTTAATGGTTGGAGTAATTCATTTTTGTACGTCATTTTTATGTTTACTAAACGGGACTGACATAACCCTGGTGGGTATAGCGAGAACGTCTCTGATTTTATCAGTGTCATTTTTTATGAAGTTAATCGAGTGAATTCTCACTGTGGTCTCACCGGTGATGGGAAGCAATTGCAAAAATCGGAGGTTGGCTAGCCTGTCTGTGAACTCTGGACGTAACAGGTCTCCCTCCTTTCTGCTTTCCCCTCTACACCCTCACGCCCACCGTCCCCCAGGGAGATGATTGGCGATCAATGGCAGGATCAGTCCTCTGCAAAACCGCGCGATAACTCATTATCCCAAAATGCACTGTGTCTACACATTTTCAAGTAGATTTGCTACGTTTGCACAGTGACCCTATGAAATAATGATGACGTTATCACAAAACGCGAGACATTTGATGTTACAGGAGGAGGAAATATTAAAGTTATCTTGGCACTTCTGCGATATCACTCAGGAACCACCCACAAGAGCCGCCCACTGTAAAATCTTTAGCACACATTGATAGAGTAAGATATGTCAAATGTTTTCAAGGCTGTCCTATGAAATAATGACTATTATGCGATTTTCAAACATACCGAGGATTTGTTTTGTGGGAGGAATACATATTGAACTGTACGTCTGATTAGTTGAAAGCTTTTTTGTCTTGAGAATAAATTAGCAACGCCACAGCGATAGTTTTCGTCCATATAACCACGTCCGTATTTGGACAGTCTTTACAAGATTTGTTTTACTCACATAAAGAGTGGATGCACACATTTTTTGTTTCCTGATTATACTTTTCTGAACACTTCAGATTTGTCTGTAAAATGAGCAGTGACAAGTCAATTGAGGCTGAGCATTTCCAAGCGAACAGGACAGCCAATAGATAGCTCATAACAGCGTTGGTGGCACACTGCTGTATAGAATAGATAAGACATCAGAACACCATGAAGGGCCATGATTGAGTCATAGGTGGAGAGGGACACGTCGTCATCCACTCATCTTTTACTGGACTCCGTTGAGGCTAGTTCAATCCATACTTCATTGAGTAGTAAATTAAAAAAATACATCAGTTTACTCTACTGAGACCCCATCCCAGTCTCCTTCACTGAGCACAGATCAGATAATTATCACTCTAGCATTCACATCTAACCAGCTCATTGGCTTTCATAAAACGGCGATGGGCCTTTAGGATATATTAATTCACCAACTAAACCACTTAGGCTGCAGTCGTTCTGACTTTCCATGAACTATGAACCCTGACCCCGAACTGTACTTAACGCAAAGTCTAATGAGGCTAATTTGACCGCTATCCTTTCAGAGAAACCAACAGATCATTTATTTTGTAACCATTTTGTTGCCGCAAACTTTGATCAATTCTGATGCCATAATATAAAGACAACCCATTTTCATAGTCATTACTCTCTCTGAGTCAGCCCTACTGATCGACACGATGGCATAAAAAGCATGAAAGGAAGCGATGGAAGACAGAAATCATTAAGACGCGCTGAACAAACAAGCACATGTAATCCCATTGAGTCGTCAATGGTAGGAATCGATACCTGGCAAAACAAAGGTGGAATGGATTCCTCCAATATGCGAGGGCTAGAGAGTGCACTGATTTGATACGGAGGTGGATACCCCTATGGCGGTTGTGGGGGCATTACAAATGCAATGTTGAGATGTCTACCAATGTTCAAACCTTCACTGTGTGGAGAAAGAGATGAACCCCAAGGAGTTTCCGGAAACAACGTATTCAGCGTTGTCAAGCAGCTAAGAGAAACCACAACACTGACAGGAAGCAAGACCGTTTTTCAGTTTCCAGTCACTTGGCCCAACCCGATGCTAATTCCTCATATGAAAATGAAAGGGAAGTGGCTTTTGAAAAGGAAACAAGTAAGGCTAATTAGGTTCGGATTTTGTCTCACGAGGGATGCACAAACGTTTTTCAGTGGTCATGTCAAAGACGTTGAATATTTAGCAAGTTGAACACTATCAGGCGTTCGACTATTGTGAGCGTTCCACTAATGGCTTCGGAAATGCAAGAGGAATCACAGGAAGCGACCACCACGCAACCTGATCTAATTGAATCAGTTAAGATTAACAATGTTTATTGAATATTTAATGAGACAACCGGCGTTCAATAGTTTTGGGGCGCTCAAGAAAGGAAAATCTTATTCTGAAAAATGCTGCCATTCAAACCAAAATATGAACACTTGATTATTTTTTGTTTTTGTCAACAGTTCTAGCCACCGAACCTTAAGAAATCTGAAGATGGACTTATCCCCTTTATGTAGCCTGAGCCCACACAAGCAGCATATGTTCTCCTGTCCACCCACTCTTTCTCTCTCCCAGCAGGCCATTTAGACTGGCACTAGTACACGTCAATCTTTTCTGAGACTGAAGGTGGACCACATCTAGTTGTTATTTCCAATGTTTCAGACCGCCTGGGATATGTGTTGGTTTAACCTCTGCTTAGCTGAAAGCATGTTAAGTCACTCTGATAAATGCGTCTGTTAAATGGTCATGTATTATTTTGGCACAGCTAGGCTCTACGTGTCACTTCGCCTTGACAACGATGTCATCATGTGAATGTCACTCATCTGGATCATCAATTGCATCAATTTACACTCGTTAAGGATTTTCCATTAATTCATGCTTTGCATTTAGAATTGCACAGCAGTGGTCAATTTGGGCCAAGCTATACTTGTCCAAACATGGTTGGACATCGTAACCCATGGATGTATGTTTTCAGAAAGAGATGTGTTGCATTGTATTAAAATGATCTTACCACTCTCACGGTTATTGTTGTTATGTTTGAAATATTTAATATTTCCCTGAACCCCCGCATTGTCTGTCTAATTGTCTGACTGCTTGTTTCGCCCTTAACACAGACACTGAAGCAAAAGGGTGAGTTTGTATTTAATGTTAGCTGGTTCATGTTTTGTTTCAAACAAAGTTTTAGATATTGCCTGGGAGTACAGACACGGCAGGCCAACATATAACTGTAAACAAATAACATTAGGTCATTTGCAAATGCAGTCTATGCTATTTTCTATTGGGAGCAATATGTTGCTAGATTATGCACAGGATCAAATGTGTTTGTGTCCGCCTAACTCTAGCAGCAAATCAAATACTTACTGTAAGTCCTCTGTCTCTTAAGGGATGTGTCTCCGATATGGTTTAATATTTGCTTTGCGCCATTCCAAACAATACCATTTAGCTGTATCACTCAGTCAACATTACCACTTGTACAACACTGCTTAATTGTATAATTCACCATTACAAAACGTACCACTTCGGCAGCATTGGCTCCAAATTCATGGCTGTGCTTTATGGTAGCTCGGAAAAGTTATTACATTTACTCACACAAATATTTACCAAAGGCAATATAACACGTTACACCCAATGTGCACAGATATCAGAGATTCATTTCCTGTTTGGGAAATACATCCGGGCTTGTGTGTACTGGAAAGGCACTATAAAGATACAATTAGTTTTCCGAATATAAAAATGAATCACAGACATTTTGATTAGAATCAGATTAATGTGTTGACTGAACCCTATAACGGCAATTTAGTACTTCAATCTCCAAAGTGAAACGAATGTGTTGTTTTAAATTGAACATTATTACACAACAACGAGCATGTTAAATTATGTATGTCTCAATTTATTGGTGTTCATATCTCTGTTGTATGGTAACGTTCGGATCATTCAGAATGGATTGTAATCTATTAACACAAATTGTTAGAGCATGGAGAATTATGAGCCCATATAATACCCAGGTCTATTTCCGCTGAGGTAAATTGCTCAATTTTAATTCTGAAAATTGACCAAGGGAGAGGATGATGGGTAGATCATTTAAACAATAATGTAATTAAATCCTAGTATAAGTGTAAGGATAATCCCTAGTCGCAGGGAGATGGATGCTAACATCTCAAATCGTGAATTGATGCTTAACCTTTTTGCTGTTATTATGTTCAAATAAAAGTTATCTGGGAAATGTCGCACATTAAATATTTATGGGTGTGAAACATGCACTACTTTCCATGGCATTGCTGTAGGCATTTGAGAAGACACACACGATGAGGGCTGTTGCAGGTAAATACAATAAAGGAGTGTGTTTTGATACAGTTAAATGGAAATAGGGTGTTATTGTCAGACATATATTTAGTAGGGATGCACCGAATATTCGGCAACGAAAATAGCCAAAAAAGCACTTCCGGTATTCGGCCGAAAAAAGTGAAAAGGCTGAATATGTTTCACCGAATAATTAGGTTTTTGATGACGTTTTTACGTAGCAACTAGCATGTAGTGAGGAGCACTTTATAAATGCAACAAGCATGTCGGCAGAGTGGAAGCATTTCAAAGTGTCGGAGAAAAATGCAAAAAAGGCCGTTTGGAGACACTGTTCTGCTGTATTATCTAGAGAGGGTGCATCTGCTACATTTTACAGAACTGCAGGTTTAATTTATCACCTAAAATCAAGACACTCCGAACAGCATGTCGAGTACAAGAAAGACACGATGGCAGCAGCAAAAAGGAAAGTTCCTCCTCCCAGCACACCCACTCCATCTGTGGGCGACGTCTTTGAAAGGGCAAAAAGTTTGCCAATGACAGTGCCAAAGCAAAAAGCATTACTAAAAAATAACGGAATGTACTGCCTTGGATGATCAACCATTCTCGGTGGTAGATGACTTTGGATTTCGTAGTCTAATCGACCATATTGAGCCCCATTACACAATGCCTAGTAGATGGCATTTCTCATACGTGTGCTTAACCGAGGTGTATAACGCTGTTTAAACTTACGTCCACAAGCTCTTGGCTACAGATTTTGCAGCCTTCAGCTTCACGACAATTGCAACATGCAAAAGAACGCATTCGGCCTTCGGCCAAGTGGTTCAAAATTTCTGGTTTCGGTTGTCGGCCAAGAATTTTCATTTCGGTGCATCTTTAATATTTACATAATTTTTAGGAAACATGATCGTACTTCCTCGTCTACCTTGTACACCACCGCTGAATAATACTCTTCATCATCTCTCTTTTGTTATCAGACATGGTTTACCTGTGGCCCTTTTTATTCATGCCAACATCTAGATTACTGGTTGACTAAATATGCCTATTAGCATTTTCACCTCAACAACTGTATGTTAATAATATTTGAGTTTGTTATTATGAATGACAGAGCTTTCTACATGACATCATCATAACAAATGACAGTTATCACGTGATATTGAGATTTTTGGTTCCAACAGCCTTGTCTTTGTGGAACACAGAGTAGGTGAACATATGATCTGCTCATGTGTTGTTCCTACCATGAAGCATGGTGCAGGAGGTGTGATGGTGTGGGGAAACTTTGCTGTTGACGCGGTCAGTGATTTCTTTTGAATTCAAGGCACACTTAACCAGCGTTCTGCAGTGATACGCCATCCCATTTGGCTTCCTCTCAGTGGGAATACCTTTTTAAAAAAGGCAATGACCCAAAACACACTTTCAATAAATCAAATGTATTTTATAAAGCCCTCTTTACAACAAAGTTGTCACAAAGTGCTTTTACAAACACAGGCTGTGTAAGACCAAGAAGACAATTGCTGGATCAGATGACCTGGCAGCCCAAAATGAGATGGTTCAGGTTCAGTTGGACCACAGAGTGAAAGAAAAGCTGCTAACAAGGGTTCAGCATGTGGGAACCACTTCGAGAACAGCATGCCAGGTGACCAGGTGATCTTATGAAGCTGGTTGAGCGAATGCCAAGATTGTGCAAAGCAATCACAATACAAAACACTACACCATGTGTCAATGACTGTTTCAGTTGATACATATGCCCTATGTGTTAAATATATTTCCTGTGTAATATGAACTTTTACTGTAGCACTATTTAAACCAAAAAATGGGTCAATATCTGGACACAGGCGCGGAGGTACATTTAAATGAATGTACTTTAATCCACAACATGAGCCACTTACTTCACACGAACACAAACGCTGACATAAAACAATGACTCACAAAGACGCGGGGAAATGTACGGAACTAAGGACTGACCATCACACCTCCTCTCTTTCTCTCTCTTGTGCCTTTTGCCTTTCCAATGTTTTAAATTATTTGGCGATATATTTCTATCATTCTCTATCATTCAAAAAGAAAACTCTGAGTGATACATTTTCAATATATTATTATACACTTGTAATTTATTGGCAATCAATCAACAGTCAAGATTTATGGAGCCCAGTATAAATTTGCTATTCAATTATAACCCCTGTTTACCCAAAATAGGTAAGGGTAGTTTGAATATTTGCCAGGGTCATAAAAAATATTAGCAATGCAGCAAATTGGGTTGAATGTGTGAGCAGCCCAATCTGTTGACTGCTTTAGTGTGTACTTTTCAATTTAACAAGTTGTTAAGCCATTTCTATATTACATCTTTCATTGGTAGCCATAAAGTATTTCCTAATAACTTGCCACATGGAGGCTATAGCACATGATTCATATGTTCGTTTTATGATGTTTTCAAGACAAAAACATAAAAATGGAGCCTTATTGTTTTAAACAGAATTTTTAACATTAATCAAATTTCCCCATTTGTCACATCCCTACAACTTAAAGGCACTAGTCACTTTTTTCTGGCAAATCTGTTTCATTCCCACATTTTTGCACAACCGTACAAAACACTCACCTGTGTAAAGGTTAATTCTTTTTTGTCAAGTAAAAACACTGCCTTTAAATATGCCAAACTCAAATAATCGCAAACTTACATTATCCACATTCAAAACATTAAATTCAAATTAATACAATGGGATACATTTCAATGATGCAGTTGTCTATATTTGGAAGGTGTAAAGTATAAAATATGACAATAAGCGAAGGTGCGCTAAGAGTGAGCCACACCTGAGCCTTTTCGCTGTTAATTCATTTGCTCATACTTACAGAAAATCAAATAGATAATATCAAGGGCGAAACAGTCAGTCACAAATTGCGGGGGGGGACAGCTTTGGGACTTTCTGTGTTGGGGCATGCAAACATTTTTCTTATCAAAAGAAAAGAAAAGTCAGAGTTCGAAAGTTTGCGAAATGCTGCTAGTCTGTAATATAGGTAGTACTGCAGGGGCGGACTGGCCATCTGTGTGATCTGGAGAATCACAGAACGGCCGGTACTCCATCACACGCAGTCATCACCTGTTATTTCTCCCACTAATCTGTTTGGAGTAGTAGTTTGGGGGCCCGGCTGCGGATCCCGAGGGTGCAGGTTCGATTCCCCCAACCAGATTCCACAATATATCTTTAGAAATAGTTTTTAAGCTTTTGTTTTCTGAATTCTATTTTTTGCCCATGTGTATGATGCAGTAAAAACAGTTAAACTTCAACATTTTATCTGTAAAATGCCACATGCAGTAGCTAATATTAAGAAATATGTTGTGCTATATGTTGTGCTTTTTTAAGAGCACAAAGGTATAGGGAAAACATGACATGGATTTCAGGAGAAATCACTTTCGTTAATGTATTGGTTAAGGCAAGTCAAATGGATTTGGGAAAAGGACTGGCCGGGATTTGATATTTTCGGTGCTGAAAAGAAAGACGTTATGTACTAGCAGTCAGTCACATCGATATTGCCCGCATAATCATAACGTATGATCAAATATTGGGGGGGACAAATTGTCCTTCCTTGAATATTGGGGGGGGACGTGTCCCCCTGTCCCCCAATAGGATTACGCCTATGGATAACATAGACCTCTTGAAAACTTCTGACTACTGTGTCTTGACCAGCCTATTCATAGTTTTCAGTCATGTGGTTACTCTGACACCCTGGCGGACAAAACATTGCGGTTAGCACGGTCAATTCAATGGAGCTTGTGCACGAGCAGATAAAATGTTCACCTCACAAAGAACGTTCAACAAAGGTATTCTAACAAACTGCAAATCTAAGGCACTTGAGACCCTATATACAGCTTCTGCTGCGTTATTTACACCTTTAAAAACAACAACATACTGGCCAAATCTGAATTTTGGGGATGTGTCAGTATCTTGTGGAGAATCCATCCTCTTAGATTGCTACCAAAAATAAAGACATAATAGTACAGACAGCTATCTATAATTTCGATCAGGGTGGGTCAATAATCCAGTCGTTTGAGAGTTGAAGGACAAGAAATACAGTGCTAATTCATCTAAATTACTGTTGGTTCAATGGGTGGTCAGTGTAGCTTAGTGCAGCCAGTATAACATAGAATCTTGTGACATAAATGTACTGGTAATATCAGTGTTTCACCGGATATCATGCAAACCACACCAAATAACTTATTTGTTCTTAATTTAACTAACTCCAACTGGCTGCACTAACCTGGAGTTGGTTGCATTGGTGCAGACCAAAATAGACCATGTCATTCATTACAATTATTTCTTGTAGATATGATTTCTTTTACAATATTTACACTAGTGTGTGGACTTTTGATTACTAACCTGGGATTCTGTATAAAGACTACCCAGTCTTGTCTCCTCTTCTGTTAGAGCATCAAATATAACAGCAACCTTTTTAGCACTTTGAAGACAAGCTCTGTCAAGATAATAGCATTTTTCAGGGTGTACATACCATTTCCCCACTTGTCTTGAGCAAATTTTCATTTGTTTCTGAATTGCAGTGCAAAACACTGCATACAATTATGGTTGGTATGTTTTTTTCTGTACATTTCAGCCTCTCTAGACACACTTTACAATTCATAGTATTATGTAAAGTAAAACATTTATAGAGGAAATAGTAGAAAACATATAATAATTTCTACTCTTGCTACAAATCTATTACTGTATGTATTTTTTAAATATTATTCTTGCTTTATATTTTTATAATGATTACTGCGTAGATGCCATAGACCTTCATTATTTAGAATGATGCAAACATTAGACAAATAAAATACTTTAACTTTGTATTTCATGCTTTTGTGTGACTTTTTTTGGTCAACATGGTATGAGTTTTGTGAAATGGGTTTTTAGTTGTACACATTATGTTATATGAAAATATGAATTACCTATATTACAAATGTGCTTTTAGCATAAGGGTTCCCCTCACTACAACTTAAGTAATCTGTTTATCTGATTATTCTTTAGCTTGTGAGTTTTGCTGTATACTTTTTTAAAGCTCACTATGCTTAAATGTTATTCCTTAAACACCAGAATACATATTTGTTTTGTTAAACTATATAACAGTGCAAATATAAATAGTATAGATGCCTTTTTGTGTGTTTGCAGTACTGAAAAACTATACAAAATGGTCAAAGTTTTGGTTTGGTCACAGCTAATGCAAATTAGTCCCTGGAACTAGAACCACTTCAGAATCTGAATCAGAAAGAATTTTATTCACCAAGTCCTGCTGCTGGAAAGAGAACTGTTCTTGTGGCATGATGTTTGGTTTTGATAGACCTGCACCTTTACAACAATGCCCCAGCCATTGTTGTTGCAGAAACATATTCTTACTCCTTTCTGCCTGAGAGTTCTGTGTCACAATCCGGCCCGGAGATGAAGAAACCAAGCAAACTGCAGGATATATATTCCACATATTGGTATGTCATTAAATATACATGAGAATGGAAAAGGTACTGTCAGTGGGTGAAAAGTGTGACCAGTTCTTTAAAAGACAAATTAGCGTCAGAGTAAATTTGAGACCAGACCAAAGTATTGTTTTCCCTACATTTTTCAAGACATGTTTCAGATCCAGCCATCCCCTTCAAATATACAAGGCATTGCTTGTTACTGGTACACCAGCGAGAGAAACTATTCAGGTGGTCAGAAAACGTGATCAATATTGGCGTCGCTTGGATTTCACTACCATGGGCTCAAGGCATCTAGGGCAAAGCCTACCTGTGTAAACCCGTTCTGTCTCCTTAACCAAGTCAATAATATAGGCGAAGAATACAGCCTATATTAAATTTGCCAATCATTTAAGAAAGTTTTATAACAGGTACCAGAAATGTTCACATAAGCATACAATATATGTATGTGGACATCCTTACTATTTTCTGAGTTCAGGGAATTCAGCCCCACCCATTGCTCACAGCACATAGAAATCTAAAAAGATCTTAAAAGGCCACTAAACCAGTCTCTAGAAATAACAAGGTACTCTTGAGTCAGTAAGAAGCAGTTCAAAAGCCGTTTTTTGTAAACTACATATCACTACTGACACCGAAACTGCCAAGCTTTTTGGCTGCTGCTCCATGAACCTTTTCATGATCTCCAGCACACAATTCAACTGGGTAACAATGTCAATCAACAGCTTGTGTAAAGGTCCAGCAACATCTGCTTCTCTTTAGGCACATGGCCAGCCGTAGTGCTACGGTCAAAGAAAGGTTGCCATATGCCTCACCCGGCCAAGCAAGCAAGTGAACGCTGGAAGTTTGAGAGCAGCCTGCGAGGCATTTGTGTGCATGTTTAGTGTGTAGCTATGTTTAGTGTGAATGTTTAGTGTGCAAGTTTAGTCTGTTAGTTTAGTGTGTAACAGAAAATGCATAGAATTATTAAAACATTTGTTTTATATTAAGAATAGTTCTTTACATTGTCCAAACAAGAACCACAATTAATTGGAATCATATATTTTACCCAGCCCTAACTGTCATTACTTCCCCTTGATTGTTGTGGACTCTAACCATGAAGTCAGTAGAATTGACAATCACTTGTCGCCAGGACATCTTGGCATAGATTCTGTGTGTCTCTGGAAATCCACTGGAAGGATATGCCCTCACTTATGATGAATATCATGATGAAGACCACTTGTCTAGCATTTGATGACCTTTTTTTCACATGATGTTAATTGCTTAATAATTGTATGAAGTTTTTTAATTACATTTTCAATAGGGATATATTGATATACTGGCTAACAATTTGATATCCTTATAGCTTTTATGCTTTCTAGAGTTACCACTGATTACATTTTACTTTGGCACTTCGGCATGGCGAAACCATAGCCACCACAGCAATAAAAAATATCCTGACATGAACTCTTTGTTAGACACCGGAAATTGCATTTTTTTGGTATGTAGATCACTGTATTGTATTTATGTGAGACATTAAAAACACAGAGCAAACTGTCTTCATGGACAGAGCGGGCCAATTAATCCAGCAAAAAGTCTCTGCGGACCATTAGCTGTGGCAACTTCTGAGTGTACATATCCATCAGTTGTGGATGTGGGAGAGAGCGCCTAGCTACAACATGTGCAGCATTGGAGTGAATCGTTAAATGCTTAATTATAAGGTCCCCGTGTGGCTGATTGTGGTATTGGAATATTGGCTATTGTTATCGGCCAAAGTGTTGGAAAGGCAGGTTCAGCCGATAGTCAAACCTAAGATGGAAGAGGTACAATGCGGATTTCGTCATGGCCGTGGAACAATAGATCTGCTTTTTACTCTCTGAAGGATCCTGGAGGAGGCCTGGGAGCATCCCCATCCAGTCTACATGTGTTTTATGGATCTGGAGCAGGTGTATGACCCCAGGAGATACTGTGGGAGGAGCTACGGGACTATGGGGTGAGGGGGCCTCTTTTCAGGGCTATCCAATCTCTGTGCTCTCAAAGCAAGAGCCGTGTCCGGGTTCTCGGCAACAAGTCAGATTTGTTCAGCACTCACCTGGATCGGTTCGCAGCCGCGTGTGAGAATTAGCACCTCTAAATCTGAGGCCATGACTGTCTGCGGGAAACTGGTGGATTGCATACCCCAAGTGAAGGAGTTGAAGTACATAAGGGTCTCTTGTTCACGTGAGGGGAAATTGGCCGGAGAATCGGAGCAGTGAGGGTGGGGTTGCATTCACTTTACCACACCGTTGTGACAAAAATAGAGCTGATCCAGGAGTCAAAGCTCTCGATCAACCTGTCAATCTTTATTCCTACCCTCACCTATGGTCATGAAGGCTGGGCGATGCCCGAAAGAACGAGATTGCGCGTACAAGCGGCTGAAATGGGTTTTCTCAGGAAGGTGGTGGGCCTCTCCCTTAGGGATAGGGTGAGAAGCTCAGTCATCCGTGAGGAACTCGGAGTAGAGCCGCTGCTCCTTTGCGTAGAGAGGAGCCTGTTGAGGTGGTTCGGCATCTGGTAAGGATGATTTTTGGGCGCCTCCCTAGGGAGGTGTTCCTTGCACGTACAGCTGAGAGCAGGCCTCGAGGAAAACCCAGGAGTAGGTGTAGAAAGTATATCTCTACACTGGCCTGGGAACGCCTCGGGATTCCCCAGTCAGAGCTAGTTATGTGACCAGGGAAAGAACGTTTAAGCCCCTCTGCTAGAGCTGCTGCCCCTGCGACCTGACTCCGGATAAGGGGTTGAAGATTAGATGAGGCTATTCTTATCGGCCAATATCTTATCAGGAATGTATCAACTTGCCAATAAATTATTAGGAATGTGTAAACTAGCCATACACTTATTAGGAATGTGTGAGTTAACCATTACATTCCTGACCATTCCTGCCACACATTAATCTTTAGAAAGATAACTAGTGGGGATGTGAAACAGGCTACAGAGCAGCAAAGATATCCAACGAACGTAAAAAATGTAACAGACACAAAAATAAACAATTTATTAATTTACAAACGACCAGCTACGTGACATGAAATAAACAATATCCGTGCCATATTTCCATGTTATTTAAATACCCCTACTAATTGCTAACTATGCCCTGGTGATATGCTAAACAGAAACAGCTGTGCTAAAAAGAAAACAATCACCGAAACACAGGAAGTGCACCCTAATAAACTCCCTGTGTGCAACAAAGCTTACCACAACCGTGACACCTGTTTTCAATGCCTGTGACCAAAGGAAGACTAAAAAGCTGTTAACAGATGTATTTTTGTTAATACTTTTGACCGGATGAGGGTTTTACTAAAAGTACTACTTAACTTGGCGTATATACACTTGCAAAAAATATTTATAGCTAGTTGAACACTTCATTGTGTTTACTTTGTGTTTTGAGAGAAATGTCACCAATCAACAGGTTCTATTTGTGGTTTGAGTAAGATAACGGTGGATTAAAAAAACTTTTTTTTCGCTACTGTACCTAATTCCTGTTAGCTAGCATTGTCATTTGGGACAACATAGATGATGCAGCCAACATGGACGTCTTTCTACTTCAACAACTTGATATTGCAGACCCAAATTTATTAGAGATATTATCACAAACATGCTGGCTCGTTTATCCTGCCCCAAAAACGAATGAGCTAATGTCAATAGCAGCTATAACCTTTGTTTTAGTTGAATGGCTCGGGTCCAAACATGACCAACAACAAAAAAATATACATATTGAAAGGATGAAACATTGCTACATAGCTATCAAAAGGAAATGTTATTGTTTTCATATATTTTTCATCATCAGCTAGCATTTTAATGTCCAGCCTTCCCAGTTAAAAACATGATTTGGTGTCGATTGCAATATATTTGTTAAAGGAAATCATTGTTTGCACAAATCAAATCAAGTTACCTGTCCTAACTACCTTGAGGAAGGGATTGGGTGTTTTATCCCTTTAGTCATGACCAATGTAATGGTCTTTTCTGCTAACAACACTGTTGGGGCATTATTACATTTGTACATACAGGTGAAGCAAATAACATTGACCATGTCAAGGTCTGGGTAGATTAGTTAGTAAGTTAACAATCAGTCCTTGTAGTAAACGTGTTGATGCGGAAGAAATTAGCAAAACATACAACTGGGTCAGAGCTCAGAAAGCAAGGTGCTCCTGGTCAGCAGTGGTGAGTACCTACTGACGGTGGTCTTAGGAGAAAGAAATCACAAGCCTGCAACAGGTTATTGGAAGTCCTACTGTCATCTATGTGCAAGGGCTTTAAAAGCCATCCTTCTGGGATGAATCGCTTTGATCATCCCAAGAATTCCAGCCCACCAAATCTCTGCCTGTTCCTGACCCCAAGCCTGCTTGCTGTCTGCTTGTTTTGCATTTGATATCTGCATTTCAGTCTAATTCCTGATACCTGACATTCAGGAGTCTTGTAAAGTCCATATGCTCGGCGGGTCTGCTCTGTTTTGCCTGCCCGCGGAGGGCCAACCGTGTGGTATGTTTTCGTTCATCGCTGTAGTCATCCAACACACACGACCAAATGTGCTGGCATCTGTTTATTATATATCACAGGAACCAGTGTGTCCAACTCCGGATGTTGTTCTGAAAAAATGTCTTCATGCTGGACCATTAAAAAGTAAACGGATTGAAGTCCAGATGGATCGACAAAACATGATCCACATCATATGAGGGAATGTATGTCTTCCTTGGCGTTTCAATGCTTTTGTTATTGTTTCTATAGAATGGCGTATCCGAAAATGTCTGCCTTGATGCATTGATGTTTAGTGAAACTTTTTGTAAAAGATCCCAATTATTGTGCCAAGTACTGGGCAGAACTGTGAGAAGCTGTCAGAATGGGCAGTTGTTTGAGAGACTTTTTTTGTTATGTTTCTATATGAATAATGTACTTCTTACTTGTTATGTACTTGTTAAAGTAGATATTTCAGTTACTGATATATATATATATATATATATATATATATATATATATATATATATATACACAGGCAAATATATATACACAGGCAAATAAGTGAAAGTAAGGCAAATACAGAATATATGAGTGGAAATGACGATGCAGAGATTTTGGACTGACTCGTTCCATCCCTCTAGCGGAGATACAGAGAATTGTAGAATCTATGCCAAGGCGCATTGAAGCTATTTGGTCAATTTGACTGTGCCGATGACATGGTTGTTGTCATAGTTACATGACTTCACAAACCAGTATACGCCACCCTAGGTTTAAACCAAGAGCATAGGGAGCTCTGAGGGTTGACTGGTACAAAACACGAAAGGAAAGCCTTTCAATTTGTATATTTATCTTTATTACTGTATATCATTTTTAACAATATAAATGGGAGGAAACGCTAAATATCATCAAAAAGAAAGCCTGGATTTGCGGCAAATGAAAGTATATCATTGCAGCTAATTTTATTTTTAATGACATATACTGCATGTAATAGTTCAACTTACTTGTCTCTTTCCCACTAATAGCAAGATAGACCAATAACTACAATAACTGCATAATGCTACTAGGCTATACCTAAAACCAACACCAAAAACAACTTTAACAACATTACCTCTGGAAAGTCTATCTTTTTTTATTTAGCTTGATGGCTACTGAAATTGATCTGAATGATACAAAATATATTCAGGACAGAAAATGGAGAGAGTTTAATTACTGACAGACAAACGGGTGAAAGCAAATGCTGGAGCCGCTTTGTGTGTGTGGTGGAGAGAGCACCTCTTATTAATGCCAGAATCCAATCATACTGTTACAGCAGGCTCAGCAAACACCCCCGCCAGTGTCTTTACTGACCGCAGAATCAGCCAATTAAGCACTGAGTATTCTGCGCTGTGTGACATGAGAATGTGTGCTTTTTAATAACTTTCACTGATTACAGATGGTGACATTAAATAATACTATTATATTCATATCCTGCAAATTCCTCACATCCGTAATATATACTTGTTTTGTTTGAGTGCTTTGCACAACCCCTAGCTCTGCATCTTCACGGGATAAGTCAATAAACTGCCCTGCAGGTAACCCATCCAAGTAGTCAGATTCTGGTTTACTGGCTTAGACACCTCGGTGATATCGGTTTCCCTTCTGCCTTCCCCACAGCCACATATTCAGATAATGCCAAAGAAGGCAGAGACATCCATGTTGGTTTTTTAACTTGCTTGTGTAAAGTTATGTTGGATGCTTTTATTTCTTTGAGAGTTATACCCTTAATTATAAACAATAGTGACCTGCACTATGCATTATCATCTTATCCGCAAACACTGGGTTGAAGCTGCTTTCTCCTGTCTCTGAATTCATCAAACATGCTAGCACAGGGACAGTTCAAATGGTCACCCAGTTTATTTGTCTATTTGATGTTTAATAGCAGGCGGTTCCATTGCTAAACGACTGTGTACCTGTATTTGTTCTTCGACATACATTTTTTTATTTTACAGATATATAACCAAGAAGAAGCCATGCTTACTTAGAGCAATAATCAAACAGTATGGTATCAGGAATGAAAAGCAATTAGGGTTTACTCTCTTTCTCGCGAACATAATTCTGACTAATCCAACTAACTAATACACAATGTTTTCTGAATATTTGAAGGTCAAATTATATTGCTGATTCTACTAATGTTATATGTTCTATTGGTAAGGTGCAAGAAGAGAATTGTTTTGTAAAGGCCTACTCTACTGTGGGGAAACATAACCTCTATAGAAATATGTAATGTGCATTTGCCTTTTGAGCTGTTTGGGTTGTGTCTACACAATGAATGCTTGAGCGAGTGAAGGAACATCAGAGTCACACTAAAAAACTCTCTGAGCGTTGATGCAATAACCCAGAGACGAGGGACAGGCTTTACTGGCATTTAGTCCACACAAGTCTATCATTATCTGACATGTTCCTTAAACTGGGATTAGCAGAATCTTGCGAACCACACATATAAGCCTCTACGATAAACGGAATACTGGTGCTGGGGTGCCCTAATGAGATAGACATCACTAAGACGTCTGTATATATTGTTTTTGACAAACGTATTGTATACAACAATCGATTTCCAATTTTCCGCTCAGACACACAGAGTCTTAGATATGGCTCAATCTCTCCAGATTCATCAGTGGCAGTTGTCTTGTCACATATTACCTTGGGTCCTCCTTTTTGGGTTATGTTTTAAACTTCAAGAGGTCCCAAACACATTGTTATGGATGCTGGTGGAGGTGTAGCAAAATGATGGAAATGTACTGTAAATTAATTTTGTTTTAAATATTACTGTGTTCTGTGTTCTATATAATGTCCAGGTTCCTTGTTTCAGTCAGCGCTTTCTTCGTTGCATATATTAAGGCCTTAAAAACTTGCTTGGTGAAGAGACGAGTTTACAGTATGATTATGACGCCCATTCAGGATGTGTTTATCGAATCAAGTCTGCCAAGATGGCAGCTCTATAACTCAAATCCAAGTGAAATCAAAGATGGTCAAGTTGAAGACGAATACTTCGATTTCAGGTAATCTCTGAACAGCAATCAAAGCATAGTAGCGTTTGTAGTAGTGCAAGTATTGTTAAGTGTGTATGAATACACACACTTAACTAAACATCCGTGCTACCAGTTTAATCCGTTCAGTGCCGGTGCTATCTGGTCCAGATCATATCTCCCGCCATGATTGAATCCAGCATCAGAGAAATGAATGAGCAGAGTGTCCTGGATGGCCAGGGGGATCACAGTTGAAAAGGCAATTGAACAAATGACCCTCTATGCTGGCGCCCAGTCTTCGCTTACACTCAAGGGCAAACATCAGTCTGAAACGATAACATTTACCAAAGGCCTTCTAAGAAAAGAAACCTGATTAGATTAGAAAATCCCTTTATAACAATGAATAATAGTAATAGATTGTTGATTTGATTTGGCATGTTTACCTACGTATTTGGGATATATATTGCGGGTATTAAAAATGTACAAAATACGCGCAGCCCACTATAGCTGTCGTGTGAACGCATCTGTGTTTGTGCGACCGGTTCTGGATTGGTCGGGACATAGATCAGGGGTGCACATTAACACGTCTCGGCTCGTATAGGTCGAGACGGCAAAGCAAGTACTGTAAACGCTATGTGACGGCCTAAGTTGAGGGAACTGCCACAGTGACTTTGACGCAGGAGAATTGTTGTGATTCCCCTGCTGAGATTAAACAGCAGCTGAATCACCGGGGATCTTGCCATGTAAAAAATGAACAAGGGACGGTTCTTCCCAAAACACTGCGAGACATCTCCAAAAAAAGTGCTAAATATTCGACTGCACAAAAGTTGTTTCACCAAAGCTCAGTCTTTATTATTGACAATAAAGCAGACAATATAGATTAGGTTTAATGTATTCATGTATTAAATGGTGTAGCCATTGTAACAGTGTAACAACATTTTGTGTAGTTCTATGCAGTAGTATGTAACCGTATATTTCTTTAGTAATTGTATTTTTATCTTAAAAAGTCCTCTGTAGTCTGGTTCTAACTTGACATTTTTTGGAATCTTTAGAAGCTAATAATAAATATATTATATTACTTTACATTCATTTTCTCAGTTCTTCAGATCTTTCTTAGAAAATTCATTGGATGGTGCTATTCAATGGATGGTGCTATTCAATGGATGGTGCTATTCAATGGATGGTGCTATTTAATGGATGGTGCTATTTAATGGATGGTGCTATTTAATGGATGGTGCTATTCAATGGATGGTGCTATTCAACGGATGGTGCTATTCAATGGATGGTGCTATTCAATGGATGGTGCTATTCAATGGATGGTGCTATTTAATGGATGGTGCTATTCAATGGATGGTGCTATTCAATGGATGGTGCTATTCAATGGATGGTGTTATTCAATGGATGGTGCTATTCAATGGATGGTGCTATTTAATGCGCATGCTATTCAATGGATGGTGCTATTTAATGGATGGTGTTATTCAATGGATGGTGCTATTCAATGGATGGTGCTATTTAATGGGTGGTGCTATTCAATGTATGGTGCTATTCAATAGATGGTGCATTTTAAGGGATGGTGCTATTCAATAGATGGTGCTATTTAATGGATGGTGCTATTCGATTGAAGGGCAGTGCTCACTGTAATGATGATCATTGCATCATTAACATTCAAGTTAAATCCCCCTTCATTTTAAAGGGCATTGTCTAAAATAATGCAGAAAATAACATTATATTTTACCATGGACTAAATCATCTTCAGGCACAGATAGAGAACCATTGTCAATATGTGATTAAGACACATTTACCCAACAATACTAACAAAAAGTTTTGCACTCTCATTTAGATAATAGCAGATTTGTTATTTATTATAGTGGTGCAACCTATCAATAGTACTTAAGATATTATGATGACAGGTTCGATTAAATAATATAAATATTTAATTTCATAGTCATAGATATTTGTTCTCATAGTTGTTCAGATCGTCAAACAGATTTCTTACTGGTTGACACCTACAAAAAGGGATTGCAGGTGCTTTCGTCCTGACATTTAGCAGCACTGAGGAAGGGAAAGAACAAAACCTGACAAACCTGCCAGATTGGATATTAATAGAGTAAACAAACTTCAAAGACAAGGTACCTGTGGACGTGTGGAGAGGATAAGATGACAGAGATGTTCTGGACACAGAGAGTAAAGACACAGACATGCTGCTTTAGTCAATATCACATATTATACCATGACAACATTTTAATTATTAACACTGTGGTGAAACCTGAACGCTGATTGGCTAAAAGCCAAGGTATATGAAACTGTACACCATGGATATGAAAAAGCTTGTATTTTCTTACTATTTAATTGCATTAGTAACCGGATCATTATTGCAATAAGACACTGCAAGTGGTTGGTTGGTATATTGCCAGTTATATTGCAGTTAAGTGCTGTATCAATGCAATCCATGACGCACTGTGGCTCTGAACAGCTATTAGTCGTGGTGTATTGGCCATATTCTACAACGCCTCACGCATCATTGTTTGAGTTTACAATAATATAAAAGGCACATAATAATTTCAAAACAACAGCAGTTATTTGTGGCCTTAAAGAGAAAAGTAGATAAGATATGAAAAAGTGTTTGGACTCTCAGTTGAACACTATCTTGAGGTTCTGCAGATGCCCTACAATTAGATAATGGTATTACTGTTAAGTCCCAAATAAACAATAGAATCTGTTCTTTGCACGTTCAGCAAGCTCTCGAGCGTGTGGAGGAATCTTTTGACTCTAATTCCTATCCCATTGCTAATCTGCACCCTTGACACTATCACTCTCAACCTTTCACTCTCGACACTATCACTATCAACCTTTCACTCTCGACACTATCACTCTCTACCTTTCACTCTTGACACTATAACTCTCAACATGATAACTCTCAACCTTTCACTCTCTACCTTTCACTCTTGACACTATCACACTCTACCTTTCACTCTCGACACTATCACTCTCTACTTTTCACTCTTGACACTATCACTCTCGACATGATAACTCTCAACCTTTCACTCTCAACCTTTCACTCTCGACACCATCACTCTCGACACTATCACTCTCTGCACTATCATTCTAGAAATGATCACTCTCAACCTGTCACTCTCGACACTATCACTCTCGACACTACCACTCTTGAAACCATCACTCTCAACACTATCACTCTCGAACTTTCACTCTCTACCTTTCACTCTCTACCTTTCACTCTCGACACTATCACTCTCGATACTATCACTCTCGACACCATCACTCTCAACACTATCACTCTGGACCTTTCACTCTCTAACTTTCACTCTCGACACTATCACTCTCGATACTATCACTCTCGACACTATCACTCTCAACACTATCACTCTCGATACTATCACTCTCGACACCATCACTGCTGTGGAAAAGTGAGCAGGTGTGTATAATGACATATTCTTTTAGGATCTCGGCACAGACATGCAGCATTTTCTGCTGACAGTATGTTTGTTTAGTTTCCTCTTTAAATCTTTAAGTAACACCTTGAACTCTTCCTCATGTTCCTCAAACCATTCTGGAACAATGTGTGCAGTGTGGCAGGGTGCATTATCCTGATGAAAAAGCAAACTGCCATTAGGGAACACCATTGCCATGAAGGGGTGGACCTGGTCTGCAACAATGTTTAGGTAGTTGCCCGTTGTCACATTGGCATCAACATGAATGAGCGGACCCAGGGTTTTCCAGCAGAACATTGCCCAGAAACGTGGGCAACTCCCATCACCATCTTGTCGTCTTGCCACAGTGAATACTGGTGCCATCAGTTTCCCAGGTAAACGGTGCACACATACATGACAATCCACGCAATAAGTTGCTGAAGCGTTTAGTCCTTGCTCATTTCTCTTGCATGTAACACGTTTTTTACGACTTTGCGAACTGACTGTTCATCTGTGCTGTTTGCTTCATTAGCCGGTATATGTGTTTTACCTGTGATATTTACTAGCTGAAAGCTAGATGTTTTAGTTGGCATTGAGACGGCTTGCTTGTCAGTGTCGTGTATGTTTTAGTTTAGTTATTATTGTCCTTTGTTCTTCCTGCGCATGTGTTGTGACTTTTGATGAATAGCCCCCATCAAACAATTAGGGAGGGCTATGGCGATAGGTGCAGCGGCCAGGTTTGTTGTTTGCAAGGAGTGCCTGTGGCTTTTAAAAAGGTGTTGAATTTCCAGCTCTGGCTTGGGACCCTAACTGTTAGTGGTCCGCTGGGAGTGCCCGCGTTTTTTTAATATCTGATGGCTTTTTGGCTGCCACCTTTGTGGTTAGCAGTGGGGGTACTGTAACGTCCTAGCACAGCAGACCTGCCCTGACCCCACACCCTGAATCCCTTATTTGAGAATGTACGTTGTTGTTATTGCCCTAGCTTGTGTTCCTGATCACAATCCTGTTGAAGTACATCATTTTCTCGTTCTTGTTCTGTTATGTTTTAGTTTGGTTATGGAAAGCCCTCAGTTTCCCCTGGGGCTTCAATGGATGCTACATTACCCAAAAAAGCTTTGGGTCTACATACCGTAATTTCCGGACTATTGAGCGCACCTGAATATAAGCCGCACCCACTGAATTTAATATATTATTTTGAACATAAATAAGTCGCACTGGTCTATAAGCCGCAGGTGCCTACCGGTACATTGAAACAAATGAACTTTACACAGGCTTTTATGAAACACGGCTTGTTACAAAAATAATTACGCTTTAATGAAACACGGGTTGTAACAAAAATAAATAGGCTTTAACGAAACACGGGTTGTACTGTTCTCTCAATGTGTTTTACTCCTCTTGAGTGTTAACATGAATAAACAGCCAAACTCTTTTCAACGAGCCAGGTAATTACTTTCACATAGTAATAATCAACTTGACATCACTGAAGCGGAGTGAAACAAAAATAGAGAATACACAATGGACTTAATGAGTTACTATTAGCAACAAGCAAACGTGCAACGTTATTTGAAAGCGGGAAAAATCCATATATTAGCCGCAAGGTTCAAAGCGTAAGAAAAGAGTTGCGGCTTATAGTCCGGAAATTACAGAATACATTTTTGAACTGTTTGCAATTTAGGTGTGAACAGTTCATAGATAGAAAGAAGTATATTGCAATGTGTTTTGGTGCTGTCCGTCAGGTGGGGTTGTGACTCGATCTCTGGTAGCCTTTTTCTCATGATAATGGAATAAGTGGTTGGGGAATTAGTGGAGGTTATAGTTGAAAGGGAGGAGGCTCAGTCAAAAGTGGATGCAGCCATGGGGCTTGGTAATGTGCAGCCCTTAAACATTGTGAATAGCATTCATTGCTACTTTTTGTTATGAGCTAAAAATAAGATGTAGGCGGGCTTACATTTAGCTACTGGAATGTGAAATGTTTGATTCAGTCAGTCAAGAGAAGCAAAGTCTCAACCCATTGAGACCGGAAAAGCGCAGGAATGTTTAGGTGGAAATACGTTGAAGGTTAAAAAGCATACGTTAGGGTTTTTTGTATTAACGACTAATGGGAGGCCTGTTGGATGTTATTAAAGATCTGTTGTATGGGGTCAGAACATGGTATTGTGATTTAAATACAGCAGTAATGAACTTTAAAAAGGAATTCATTGATTGTTTCATGTTTAGGATAGAAATCTGCTACAAAGTGTTTTAAACGTACATGTCCTCGCAGGAATATAGGACATATTCTCTATTCTCCATCCAGCTGTTGGATCAGTAAGGAGAAATAGACTCAGAGCAAACCCTTTCAAGCAGACATCAAGCCTATTGTTTGACCAAATCATAGTTTTAGCTAATATAAATCGTTGTGATCCAATATGTATCCTGTAATTCAGAAAAATCGAATTATCATTATTAACTGCTATGAACTGCTATGTTTGCTAATCCAAGTTGATATTTCAAAGCGCTTGTTTATCATCATTACAAAAACAAATTTGCAAATATGTTAGCACAGCTGGAAACCGTTGTGCTGCTTAAAGAAGCAATACAACAATAGCGTTTTGTAGACAAGTTGAGTCACTAGAGCGTAGATAATTGAGTATTCTTTTAAAGTATCAAAATGGCCAAAATCAAATAACTTTCCGGTTGGCATATTGAGAACCAATTCTCATTTGCCACAGGGACCTGGGGAGAAGCTGGCGATTGAACCCAGGACATCATACATACAACTCGTGCACTCTACCACTACGCTACCTGCCAAGGACCTGTGGACCTTGTACAATGCTGTGTACTACTACCTTCACAGAAAAGCGCAAAACTGTCTCTAACCAAAATATAAAGAGGAGTGGGAGGCCCTGGTGCACAACTGAGCAAGAGGACAAATACATTAGTGTCTACTTTGAGAAACAGACACCTTGCATGTCCTCAACTGACTCAATCGTGTCAAATTGACGTCCACATAAATGCCCAGACAGCGGGTTTTCCAGAAGAACATTGCCCCGAGCACCACGCTCCCTCTATCGGCTTGTCATCTGGCCACAGTGCATACTGGGAGCATCACTGCCTGCACGTGTTGTGAACATGTTCACGGCCGTCCACGTGATGTAAAAGAAAACGTGACTCATCTGACCAGACGACCATCCACTGCTCTCAGGTCCAGTTAGAATGCAGTCGTGCCATTCCAGGTGCCAGTGATCAGGGGTCATCATGGGCACTCTGACCAGTCTCTGTGATCTGGGGTCATCATGGGCACTCTGACCAGTCTCTGTGATCAGGGGTCATCATGGGCACTCTGACCAGTCTCTGAGATCAGGGGTCATCATGGGCACTCTGACCAGTCTCTGGGATCTGGGGTCATCATGGGCACTCTGACCAGTCTCTGTGATCTGGGGTCATCATGGGCACTCTGACCAGTCTCTGTGATCAGGGGTCATCATGGGCACTCTGACCAGTCTCTGGGATCAGGGGTCATCATGGGCACTCTGACCAGTCTCTGAGATCAGGGGTCATCATGGGCACTCTGACCAGTCTCTGTGTCATCATGGGCACTCTGGGGTCATCATGGGCACTCTGACCAGTCTCTGGGATCAGGAGTCATCATGGGCACTCTGACCAGTCTCTGGGATCAGGGGTCATCATGGGCACTCTGACCAGTCTCTGAGATCAGGAGTCATCATGGGCACTCTGACCAGTCTCTGTGATCAGGAGTCATCATGGGCACTCTGACCAGTCTCTGGGATCAGGAGTCATCATGGGCACTCTGACCAGTCTCTGGGATCAGGAGTCATCATGGGCACTCTGACCAGTCTCTGGGATCAGGGGTCATCATGGGCACTCTGACCAGTCTCTGAGATCAGGAGTCATCATGGGCACTCTGACCAGTCTCTGGGATCAGGGGTCATCATGGGCACTCTGACCAGTCTCTGTGATCAGGAGTCATCATGGGCACTCTGACCAGTCTCTGGGATCAGGAGTCATCATGGGCACTCTGACCAGTCTCTGGGATCAGGGGTCATCATGGGCACTCTGACCAGTCTCTGGGATCAGGGGTCATCATGGGCACTCTGACCAGTCTCTGGGATCAGGAGTCATCATGGGCACTCTGACCAGTCTCTGGGATCAGGGGTCATCATGGGCACTCTGACCAGTCTCTGGGATCAGGAGTCATCATGGGCACTCTGACCAGTCTCTGAGATCAGGAGTCATCATGGGCACTCTGACCAGTCTCTGGCTATGCAGCAGAATACGTTCATTATTCAACACTGATAGTCATCACTAGGTAGCTAACAGACCAGATTAACATGTTGAGCCTTCTTGATATATTTAAACCTTAGCGTAGTTATGGCTGTCTGTAGTTATGGCTGTCTGTAGTTATGGCTGTCTGTAGTTATGGCTGTCTGTAGTTATGGCTGTCTGTAGATATGGCTGTCTGTAGTTATGGCTGTCTGTAGTTATGGCTGTCTGTAGTTATGGCTGTCTGAAGTTATGGCTGTCTGTAGTTATGGCTGTCTGTAGTTATGGCTGTCTGTAGTTATGGCTGTCTGTAGTTATGGCTGTCTGTAGTTATGGCTGTCTGTATATATGGCTGTCTGTAGTTATGGCTGTCTGTAGTTATGGCTGTCTGTAGTTATGGCTGTCTTAAGCATAACTGCTATGCACTGTATTTCATGTTGGACACTTATTATTATCTCAGTACTTCACAGACATTTTAAACAGTAACACTATTACTGTAATGTGCTTTTAGAAGCTTCGCCCCAAGTTATAAATAGTGTGTAAATAACCGTTATGTGACATGTTTACACATCAGTTGGGACACTGCTGATAATTCTCCAGTCTCCCCTCTGTTTATAGTCATGCATTTGGTAGCACAGGATACAGAAATCCTACAACATAGATCTCATTAAACCCAAAGACCCATGTGATTCTATGTCTACATATTGATTTATATTTCTGTTTACTTTAGATACATCCCAGACATTAACGCCCTAATGATGGATTCAATGTTGTGCGGCCACCACATGGATCAGACAACCAGACGAGATACAAATAGGTTGTTTATAATCTGGTGTTGTACAAAAGACGAGGCATTCAGATCAAGAGGATGAGCAGCTGAGTTTCCATGGTAACGGTACCTATTTACAATGACCCAATGAAATGTTGAAACAAAGTTGCCCCATTAAGCAAGCTGTTGTTTCAACTAACATATCAACTGGTACCAGGTTTAACTTAGGTAAAACATTTACCTAGCTACTTACCTTTCTGCTTGGCATTTGCGTAAAATCATTGATTGTACCGTTTTATACCCCCCTGTTAGGTAAGTATAATGTCTTCTGTTTAAGATACATAAAAAAGTATTCCCACAAACATCAAAATAGGACACAATGCAACACAAGATCAAGGTCCAAGTTAACAGACTTCCTGATCTGGGCATCCACTTCCTGTTCTGCTTTAAATTTAAGGGAGAGAGTACAATGTGTAGATGTGGCATGGATACGATTGTTTAAAGCCTGAACAGGGCGAGTCGACTGAGGTCTTTGTCTATCCTTGGCTTCAGTGAACATTATTCTAAAGCAATATCGGCTCCTGACTAACACATTTTATTTATTACACCGGATTTTGGATTTTGTTATTACAGAGTTTTATAGGTTTCTACTCAATAAACCCAATACAGTTCTTACAGATCGAGCCTTATTGGGATTCATAATGCAATCAATACTCAAAACATGACGATGACAATTAAATGAATTAATGCACATATTTTCCCATAAATCGATCCTCTAAACCAGCTAGCTGCTGCCTTGGTACAACAAAATGCATTGATGTGACTAAGATGCTTGGCTGAAAACAGAACATTAATGTAATCTTCACATATTGGCTAATATGTTTTTCCCTTTCAGTCGGTGATTGGGTACAAGCAGACTTTCAAGTTGTTAGCAATTTTATTTCATTTGCCGTGGCTTTAACGGTGCTTCGACCAATCCTAAAATATTTGACTGGCGTGTCTCGACTTATTTTGCTCTTGTTCATCCTAGTACATGTTACATGTTACCAACAGCATCATGGCTATTACCCTGTTGAGCCTTCAGCTCTGTCCAAGGTGGTGATTACAAGATGCAATAGAACACATATCAGCTCTTAACAATAATAGAATATATTTTTGAGCCTGGGTGCAAAAAACTAATAAACTTCCAAACGGCTGGACCATTTGGGGTGTGTTACAGTTTGAAAGTTGGATTACAAGGATTCAGTCAGGGATTCCGTGTTTTTTGAGAACGCATGTTCCACTCTCATGTTATCTCCTAGTCGATTTCCTCACAGGTGTGTTGATTTTGTAAACACCACTGCTGTCAAATTATCCTTAACTGCCAGAGCACTTGGCTCCTTCAATTGTCCGCGTAAGCAGGCTAGGAGATTCTCTGCAAATGGGGCTGGACACATTGACATGGCAAGCATCCGAATTATGGTGTGAAGACGAGGGAATTGTTCCTTTTCAGAGAACAATTGGAGATATTTTAATGAGCCATTTTTGTGACATTGGGGTAACGATTCCCAGTCCACTATGAACATCTACTGGTCTAGGAACGCATTGCAGTACCTTGGGTGTCACCGGTTTCTGTTGTGGGTGATTAGAGTGGGCACAGCTGTGATTCTGTGATTAGGGTGGATATTTAACTCACTGGGGAATGTCACTAGTTTGCTGGTTATTGTTTTTACGTTATGTGTCCACATAGGTGAGTGTATTTGGTCATATTGAAAGTTTGCTGTTTTTTCTACGTGTTTAGTTGTCGCTTTAAGTTAGCACACTTTGTTTTCACACAGTTTTGTCCGTTACCAGTTTGAATAAATACCACAAATAGTAAAAACGTCTCTTCGACTAACTCATTCCATACAGGGGAATCGTGAAAACTGGAGTGTGTCCTGTTTATTGCTCTGGTTTGCCAGTACAGGCAAATGTTAGGGGTGCCATTTATCCATATGGTCACCAAACAAGTAGAACAATTCAAATCGACTGCGTTGCAAGGGTGGCACCAGCTAATATCCTGCCTAACAAGTTGAATACTCTCCTTGCTTAACAAGTTGTATGCTCTCCAGTAGAGGTGTGGTGGGGTCTTGGGTGTGTGTGAAAGGGTTGACTCTGTTGAACAGTTTATTTCCATGCTTTCGCCTCAAGTTCCTTCGTCGCTCATGTGTCTTGTCTCTCATTGTTTGAGTAAAATCCCTTCTATGTAGTTTGGTTTTCAAGATAAGTTGCCTTTTAGTTCCATGAAGGAAGTCTTTTCCCCCTGCACTTGTATCCTGACTCTATATGCAACGCTACAAATAACATTCAAACAAGCCAACAAACAACGTTTGGGGATTAAATATGATAATTATTCATTCTTCAGTCCATTCTAGGACCTGTGAGCATAGATAATAGCTGTAATTTACCAGCTCATGGTCATTTGGGCCTAGTTCTGATTTGGCCAATTCTGAACACTGCTGGGCCAACTTCCTACTTTGAACTTCAAAGTGTCTCTGGACTCTTTTTGGGGCTTACTGTGATATGTCACGGTCGAAAGTACAATTTTACGTCACAAAATGTGCAAAAAGGGGTTAAACTAATATTTTCGATATGATGATTATGTAGACCGTCTACACCAGACTACTTTATTGTATTTCATTGTCAGGGATAGAAACAATGACTCAAAGTCTAAATGTCTATATATCCATATTAAATAATTATTCCTAATTGGGCTCTTATTGACTGACTTGGTAACACATTTCGATACAGATACATGGAGTATCAAATTATGTACAAATTACAAAGACATAAACACACCACTTCGAATGATAACCCTTACTTTATTAAATATTTACAAATGCATTTACTAACAGTGTGTACTGTCAAGTGTCAACGTTGACAAATGAACAAATAGCCTCGTAAGTAATATAAGCTAAGTAATATAAACTATTCATAAGATAATCCAATTTGTTTTTATCATATCCAATAGCGTGCAGTACGGTGTGGTCCTGTTGCTTAGGGATTGTACACATCATTGATTGTCCATCACCTGCGTTGGATTGTTTACATAGTAGGATATAGTAATTGTAGCACTGTGTGGGTTAAGGATCAGTTGGGTTCAACTAGCTGCTAGTTATTACGTGTGGGTCGGTTGGGGCGGCAGTTGCTCAGTGGGTTGAGTCGGTTGTCTGTCAATCGGACGGTTGGTGGTTCGATCCCCGGTTCCTCCTGGGAAATTGTCGAGGTGTCCATGAGCAAGACACCTAACCCCAGCTGCTCCTGGCGAGCCTGCATTCGCCTTGCATGGTAGACGCGGTCATGAGTGAATGAATGGGTGAATGTGACGCAGGATCTGTAAAGCACTTTGGATAAAAGCGCTATATAAAAGCGCAGCATTTTACCATTTAGTTTTGCTCAAAAAAAGATTTTTTTCGACGGAGACAAATCTGCACCTAAAAATGTATAGCCGATTCCCGTTGTCAACTATTTCTTCTGGGGCTGTGCTTGACACATGAAGAATAGCTTGCATCAGAAAGCAACATTGAGTTTCAACTGCTCGCTTAATTCACCGGTGTCATGCTGATCAGAACCCACCGTTTCTCTGCTTTTGCCAGTACAGTCCTCACCCAAATCTCCAATGACCTTTGAACTTGGATCACAGGCAATGTCATCACCGAAATCTAACCCAGCACTATCTAGGTGTCACAAATACACATTAGTCTTGAAGTTGCAGTTCACGAACGGACACACAGCGCTTACGTGATCCTTTAAATGCCCCCTGAGATGAGTAAGAAGTACAGATTTATTGAAGGGTTGTTGAAAAGAGCACTTAAGAGACAAGCACCTAAGTCTGACCTGTGCTACAGCTACATTCTACTAAATGTTATCTAAACACATTTGTTTTTGTGCACTTTGAGATGAAATTATCTTAGAGACGTGGCAATGTCAATAACGGGTTACAGTATATAATTGTAGACAAAATTCAAAGTTTCCAGTTTCATGAACTTAAAAAAAATGAAATTGTGGAAATTACTTAGAATAACTGTTAAATATACTATAATTGACATTTTTATTCTCACTCAAACCAATGACATTTGGTTTGAGTGAAAAAGCATTGGGCTTTACAGTACTGTATGTGTTCTTGCAAGAAAATGACAGGAATTCATGTTCTCTGTCAACACAAAAAATGAAAGTACACAGTGTTTGAAATCATTAATAAAGTGAAGGTAATCATAACTTAACCGTCTGCCTACAAGACAATATCTACACCAGATTGCGAAAACGTTCACAATTATTTGATGTCCCTGAAAGCAATACTGTAGCAATCCAATTCATAGGCCTTGGATTACATGTATTTATATCTGCTTTGAAAAGTCAAAATATCCAATAAATCTGCAAAGAAAGCTAAATAATGCTAATGGATGTTTCAGCAAAAAATGGGCCAAATTTTTTCCATCGCTATGTATTTATTTAATTCCTAATCGGAACATTTGAAACTGTTGATAGTTTAAATGCAATCATTGGAGCCTACATTTAAAAGTTTCTTCCCACCGATTGGCCCAACCAATATACAAAAATGACGTTTCACTGGTTCAAACTTTTTCATGGTGTTTATTAATACAGAAGAGTGCTTAACAAGCATCCTGAGTTTATGTTCTTTCTTTAAGGAAAAACGTCTAAACCAACTTGTAGCAGTTTTTGGACACTACATAAAAACATCACCACATGCTCAAAGTTGCATCTTTTGCATTTCTTTTCAATAGCTTGTTTTTTTACATGACGCATCCCAAAACGTTAAAACAGTCGAGATTTAAATAAAAAATTACAGTTACCGGAGACGATGGCCGTCATTAACATTGTAATACTACATGAGCAATAATAGATATAAATCTGAACTGATGAGGGAATGTCCTCTGTGTTTGTCAGTCTGTCTTATATTTGTTTCATTCAGCAGAGTGTCTGAGCCGGAGTCAGTAGCCGTTTCTCAATGTCAAGGAAGGATCCTCAGAAGCCAGAATTTCGAGGATGCTACGTCATCAACATCCGTCGAAGGACTGTTCCAATGTCGAGGATCCTCGGAATTTCAACCAAGGACGAGTCCTTCGTTCGGAAAATATGCCATGTACACGAAAGGATGCATATGTGTAGCCTTCGCGCTCTCATATCACCCACAATCCCATGCGCTTCTTTGCTATCTTGTTAAAAAAAATACAACAAGTCGGACGTTAGCGGAGTAATAAATACTTATGCAGAAAGCACACACATTTCAGAATGTAAGTTAGAGAGAAAGACTGAACGGATAATTTTGCTCAATAGGGTAAACAAAAACTTAGTTAGGGAAATAAAAAAACGTGTTTGTGAGAGGACAAGTCTTTAACAAATAGCTCTTAAATTATAAATATATTTAAATATCAAATATTATTACATGGCTTGGTTGAATTCCGGTCCGGTCTGTTATTTCTTGATAGCAGACCGCTGCTAAGTATAACACAGCGTTGCCATGAAAAACTATGGACGCAGTTCAGTTCACTCAGGCAATATAATCGTTTTTAAATATTTTTTTGTGTGTAAAATTATTTATTTATTTAGTAGGTAGCCATGTAATAAGCGGGATAATGTATAGCGGGCGGTTGTTACAGCATATACAGGCTGATTTAAGACCCATCCATCTGTAATTATTTTTCCACCTCCACAGCGCGAAAAAACTGACCTTTTTACTAACGTAATGACGCATGACGTGCACTTGCTAGCCTGTTCCATTTACGTGTTCTTCGAATCCTAAAGAGGAGTCTCGCCTAGCCTCTGAAGGAAATGACTTGGAAGGAACAGTCCTACCAAGGAAGCATCCTTGACATTGAGAAACAGCTAGTGAAATGCCAGAGGAATGTGAGTGACAGAAGGTTCTGAAAACTTGTTAAGACAAATGGACATTAACAACACACTTTTACAGCTTTCCTTGTGTAACGTCTTACAGTTATTCTGCTGTTGATCGTATTTCAACATACAATGCTTTGCTATACATTTTGAACAGTGCCATTCAGAATTGTAGGCCCACTTGGTAAGAATGTTCAAAAAAGGATATAAAAAATCGAATGGCTGTGTGTCGCTTGATCATATACAAGAAGAAACTCTATATTTGTGGTAACATTTTATATAATGATATGTCACCTCCATGCCAAAAAGTAATTTGATAATTTTTTTTTGAAAATGGTTGTTTTTATGATTGTGAATTATTTATTTCTTTATGATATAGTTACCTGTATTCGTTTTTGTAACTTTTTTACATTTGTAATATTTAAATAACAACTTGCTGTTGTCTATCTTGGTCATGGTGGTCTTGGAAAATAGCTTTTAATCTGTTTGAGCCTGGTTAAATAAAGGCTTGCAAATGAAATGTTTATTGATTATTTTAATATAGTTAACACATATTTTACAGGAAGTCAAATATTTATGTATTTGACTTTATATATTTTTGGTAAACTTAAATAAGACAAATGCGGATGTAAGGCTTCTACTAATCACCTGGTGGAGAGCTCAGTTAATTGAGTGTTATCAAACTGGAGGGTTTGATTATAGGTTTAATGTTGTTCCACTATAATTACTATTAGTAAATCATTGAAGAGAACAAGTCCATTGATTGGCATGTTTGTGTTTGTGTATGTTGTGATCCTGACACAACAAGCTGCATTAATTAGAAGGATGTCGAAAATTACCCCCCCCCCCCGTTATTCAATGGAGTCCTTAATGGCCAGATTGAAAATAGTTTACGTTTTCTAGCTGTTGATAGTTCAAAGTCTCTATTCATAGGTTGTAGACATTTTGAAGTGCTTTGTCTTTCTAGCCGTTATTTTTTTAAATCATTAGCGAGTCATTAGCAAGGTCGTTGCCATTTCTTTATAGATTTGATTATTTATTTTTTTGCCATTTAAAGTACCTTTCCAACTTTTTTTCCTTTTGTGTATGTTCTGCTGCTGACATACACTTACAGTTCAAAAAGGGTGACTTAGGAAATTTCTTGTTTTCAATTAAGAAATATACATGCAATGCATTTGAATAGGACATATAATCATTGACCAAGTGTCTTTCATACTTTGCTTTCGTCAATGAATCCTCCATTTGCAGCAATTCGAGCCTCGCAGACCTTTGGCATCCTATTTGTCGATTTGTTGAGTTCATCTGAGGAGATTTCACCTCATGATTCCTGAAGCGCCCCCGGCTAGTTGGATGGGCTTGATGGACACTTCTTAAAATACCATACGGTCAACAGCTCAGTAGGTTTAAGATCCGTGACTGTGCTGGCCACTCCATTATAGTCGACGATAATACCAACTGACTGCTACTTTCCTGAATAGTATTTGCATTGTTTGAAGCTGATATTTGGGTCATTGCTCAGGTGTAGGAAGAAATTGACTCCAATCAAGCGCCTGAAACCTACTTTTAAAATCTTCTTCTGTCCAGTGACTGTGTACAACATCTGAAGCCAGTCTGGCTTTTCAAGAATTTTTATTTTGAACTCTGCGTAGATGGCCAGCGTCCAAAACTGGCCTGGTCACTGTTGAGATTTGTGTCTTGCAGTTACAATTTATTGAAACCACCTCTTGCTCAGTTGTGCACCAGGGCCTCCTACTCCGCTTTTCTATTCTGGTTAGAACCAGTTTGCGCTGAAGGGAGTATTGCGAGATCTTCTGTTTCTTGACAATTCTCAGAATAAGAATAGACTGATGAGATTCAGAAGAAGGTTCTTACTGTTTCTTTTGAGCCTAACAATTTCATGTTATTTTAATTGACAAAAACATGCTTTCTTTTACACAAGGACATTTCTGAGCACTACTGTACCATGTCACAATACTGTCATAACATCACCGCCATGAGACATACATTTAGACCTTTTGTGACAAGCTTGACTTGGGTCCTCAAATTCGATCATGGACTCTTTATGCAATAAACCTTTAGCAGGAATAAAGACTGTCTGCTCTCTCGCATCCTTGGGGAGAAATGTTTTCATTTTCTTTTGAAAGTAATGACTAGTTTCTATGGAAACGTGTCAATACTTGAGAACAGCATGAAGCTGTTATACTCCGAGACCTTCCTTCCTTAACGCAACAGGTTCTTTGTTTTAATTGTGAAAAGGAGTGCTAACAAGCTGGCTGCCAATCAAAGCTGATTCCAATTATTCTTAGTAACTGGAACTCTCTGTCCATTTCCTCATAAAACGTGTTACTGTTTAAACCTAAGAAACTCCACACATTGACAAAATCCCATTCGAATTTTGATTTAGTCCTATACTCGGAATAAGGAAATTAATGGATATGTTGTTACTGATTAAAAAAAACACAATTATGTCCATTGAGGGTTTTTCAAAGGAATTTACCTCAAACCTGCTTCTAATGCATTACTGCCCCTAAATATGCACAGTGTACTGGCAATATAGGTGTTGCACCTGCAGGCAGCAGGAACCGTAAGAGTCATTGGTATTGAGAAGAGCCTTTGATAAAACATTTTATAACGTGCTTGATTGCGCTGTGCCCTCTGAAAATCCCTCCTCAATATTCCTCCGTCATCAAATAGTGCCGGCAGTCAGGGTGTAGAAAGGATAGTTGTGATTTACACAGTAAACACCTGCCGCGTGATACCTACGGCCTTCGTCTGCCTCAGAGTACGATATTAATTACAGCAGATGGCGATATCATAAATCACCCACCCTTTGTTTTGGGTTATTGCTTGTAATTGAAATGTGGAAAAGAGAAGGTTTCGACTGAAAACCCTCCAAGTCCTTAGAGTCTAAACTGAGCCAGTGCAGTTTTGGCAATGAGTCTGAGTATGCAAATTGTAATAGATTAAATTATCTTAGAGCGGTTTATTGTTTATTTGCACATATACTGGCAGCAAATTATTCCGTTAGGATGTACCGGTAAGCAGAAAAGGTACAAGGTAACAAATCATTTTTTTACTACTATTTTAAATATGAATAATTATTTGGGGGCTTTTATATCTCTTCAGGAATCACGAATGTATAGGAACATTTTTTAAACAAATACCGTATAGTAACTAAGCAGAGGCAGATACATTTTCATACAGATTTACACGTTGTACCCAACATTGAGCAGTACACGTTCAGTAACAGCTCACTCTCTGTCTGAATATCTTGTACAGATACTGAGGTTGTGTAACGTGTGGTGTTTGTTGGGTACTGCACTGTCTGGTTTCGGGTGTTCCACTTCCTGGTTCTTAGTTCACAGCTGGGTGTAATGTTGTCATTAGTTCGGGCTATAAAGGTTTTCTAGGAAGTCACCTCGGTGCTTATCATTGTTTATTATATGTCACGGGATTACAGAGGTGAGTTAGTGCTGGTATAGATTGCTATAGGTATATTGTACGGATTATTATAAGACGCGATACGCGCACTTTTGTTTCCTTTATACCCAGTTAGCTGTTGTCGCCGTTTACGGTTTGTTTTATGTTGGGAAACTTCAATAAAACCTTTGAAACGGATTACCACGACTCTGCATATGGCTCCCACCGCACTACGCCGATCTGTTCATGACAGAATGATAAGCCACCCAAGAAGCCCGCAGAGCCGGACGGTGAGTGGATTCCTCGGAGGGGCAAGCTATAGCGCTCCGAGGTATGAAGCTCACCGTCAACCCACGGAGCAGCAAGAGCAGCGCTACACCTGGCAGGGTGATTGGGGGTCCGACTCCCTCTCATCAGATGACGATGACGCGGTCTACGAGGGAGTGGAGGAGGACTCCCTGGAAGATGCTATGGGATCCCGTCCTCGGTCGACTGGTCCCCGCAACATCGGACGTCGGCTGGGGCCGGCAGAAGACGCCGCCAACTGTTCCGGGGCTGCAGCCAGGGCCAGCAAGAGCCCTGGAGCTACAGCCACCATCCCAGCTCCAGCTGGATGAGGACCCATTTCGGCCACCTACCTCTGGGACAGAGAAATCCCCAGAGGGTTTACATCAGAAGCCCCCGGCTGTGATTAGGGCGTGGTGGAGGGCATGACTGGACTTTCAAGATCTGACGCCCGAGATGGCCGCCGCCGCCACGCCAGCGCCCGAGATGGCCACCGCGCCAGCGCCCGAGATGGCCCACGATGGCCTCCCTCACGTCGCCCACGAGGTCCTCCGCCACGTCGCCAAAGATGGCCTCCGCCACGTCGCCAAAGATGGCCTCCGCCACGTCGCCCACGATGGCCTACGCCACGTCGCCCACGATGGCCTCCGCCACGTCGCCCACGATGGCCTCCGCCACGTCGCCAAAGATGGCCTCCGCCACGTCGCCAAAGATGGCCTCCGCCACGTCGCCCACGATGTCCTCCGCCACGTCGCCCACGATGGCCACCGCCACGTCGCCCACGATGTCCGCCGCCACGACACCCCCTCAGCCGCTCAAACTGGCGGCCTCTCAGCCGCTCAAGATGGCGGTCGGCTACCGAGGCCTATTCAGGGCTGGACCGGTGGTCCTGGACTGACCCTTTGGGTTTGACTGTGGGTCCACAACCTGTTGCTCCCTTGTGTTCTTTTATGTTATGTTGGCTATCTGGGAGCTAGCCGTTAAATGGGGGGTACTGTAACGTGTGGTGTTTGTTGGGTACTGCACTGTCTGGTTTCGGGTGTTCCACTTCCTGGTTCTTAGTTCACAGCTGGGTGTAATGTTGTCATTAGTTCGGGCTATAAAGATTTTATAGGAAGTCACCTCGGTGCTTATCATTGTTTGTTATATGTCACGGGATTACAGAGGTGAGTTAGTGCTGGTATAGATTGCTATAGGTATATTGTACAGATTATTATAAGACGCGATACGCGCACTTTTGTTTCCTTTATACCCAGTTAGCTGTTGTCGCCGTTTACGGTTTGTTTTATGTTGGGAAACTTCAATAAAACCTTTGAAACGGATTACCACGACTCTGCATATGGCTCCCACCGCACTACGCCGATCTGTTCATGACAGAATGATAAGCCACCCAAGAAGCCCGCAGAGCTGGACGGTGAGTGGATTCCTCGGAGGGGCAAGCTATAGCGCTCCGAGGTATGAAGCTCACCGTCAACCCACGGAGCAGCAAGAGCAGCGCTACACCTGGCAGGGTGATTGGGGGGTCTACGAGGGAGTGGAGGAGGACTCCCTGGAAGATGCTATGGGATCCCGTCCTCGGTCGACTGGTCCCCGCAACATCGGACGTTGGCTGGGGCCGGCAGAAGACGCCGCCCACTGTTCCGGGGCTGCAGCCAGGGCCAGCAAGAGCCCTGGAGCTACAGCCACCATCCCAGCTCCAGCTGGATGAGGACCCATTTCGGCCACCTACCTCTGGGACAGAGAAATCCCCAGAGGGTTTACATCAGCAGCCCCCGGCTGTGATTAGGGCGTGGTGGAGGGCATGACTGGACTTTCAAGATCTGACGCCCGAGATGGCCGCCGCCGCCACGCCAGCGCCCGAGATGGCCACCGCCGCCACACCAGCGCCCGAGATGGCCGCCGCCGCCACGCCAGCGCCCGATATGGCCGCCGCCGCCACACCAGCCCCCGAGATGGCCGCCGCGCCAGCGCCCGAGATGGCCGCCGCCACCACGCCTACGATGGCCGCAGCGCCGCCCGAGATGGCCGCAGCGACGCCCGAGATGGCCACCGCCGCCACACCAGCGCCCGAGATGGCCGCCGCCGCCACGCCAGCGCCCGATATGGCCGCCGCCGCCACGTCAGCGCCCGAGATGGCCGCCGCCGCCACGCCAGCGCCCGAGATGGCCGCCGCCGCCACGTCAGCGCCCGAGATGGCCGCCGCCGCCACGCCAGCGCCCGAGATGGCCGCCGCGCCAGCGCCCGAGATGGCCCACGATGGCCTCCCTCACGTCGCCCACGAGGTCCTCCGCCACGTCGCCAAAGATGGCCTCCGCCACGTCGCCAAAGATGGCCTCCGCCACGTCGCCCACGATGGCCTATGCCACGTCGCCCACGATGGCCTACGCCACGTCGCCCACGATGGCCTCCTCCGCCCACGATGGCCTCCGCCACGTCGCCAAAGATGGCCTCCGCCACGTCGCCAAAGATGGCCTCCGCCACGTCGCCCACGATGTCCTCCGCCACGTCGCCCACGAGGTCCTCCGCCACGTCGCCAAAGATGGCCTCCGCCACGTCGCCAAAGATGGCCTCCGCCACGTCGCCCACGATGGCCTACGCCACGTCGCCCACGATGGCCTACGCCACGTCGCCCACGATGGCCTCCGCCACGTCGCCCACGATGGCCTCCGCCACGTCGCCAAAGATGGCCTCCGCCACGTCGCCAAAGATGGCCTCCGCCACGTCGCCCACGATGTCCTCCGCCACGTCGCCAACGATGGCCACCGCCACGTCGCCCACGATGTCCGCCGCCACGACACCCCCTCAGCCGCTCAAACTGGCGGCCTCTCAGCCGCTCAAGATGGCGGTCGGCTACCGAGGCCTATTCAGGGCTGGACCGGTGGTCCTGGACTGACCCTTTGGGTTTGACTGTGGGTCCACAACCTGTTGCTCCCTTGTGTTCTTTTATGTTATGTTGGCTATCTGGGAGCTAGCCGTTAAATGGGGGGTACTGTAACGTGTGGTGTTTGTTGGGTACTGCACTGTCTGGTTTCGGGTGTTCCACTTCCTGGTTCTTAGTTCACAGCTGGGTGTAATGTTGTCATTAGTTCGGGCTATAAAGGTTTTATAGGAAGTCACCTCGGTGCTTATCATTGTTTGTTATATGTCACGGGATTACAGAGGTGAGTTAGTGCTGGTATAGATTGCTATAGGTATATTGTACGGATTATTATAAGACGCGATACGCGCACTTTTGTTTCCTTTATACCCAGTTAGCTGTTGTCGCCGTTTACGGTTTGTTTTATGTTGGGAAACTTCAATAAAACCTTTGAAACGGATTACCACGACTCTGCATATGGCTCCCACCGCACTACGCCGATCTGTTCATGACAGAATGATAAGCCACCCAAGAAGCCCGCAGAGCTGGACGGTGAGTGGATTCCTCGGAGGGGCAAGCTATAGCGCTCCGAGGTATGAAGCTCACCGTCAACCCACGGAGCAGCAAGAGCAGCGCTACACCTGGCAGGGTGATTGGGGGTCCGACTCCCTCTCATCAGATGACGATGAGGCGGTCTACGAGGGAGTGGAGGAGGACTCCCTGGAAGATGCTATGGGATCCCGTCCTCGGTCGACTGGTCCCCGCAACATCGGACGTCGGCTGGGGCCGGCAGAAGACGCCGCCCACTGTTCCGGGGCTGCAGCCAGGGCCAGCAAGAGCCCTGGAGCTACAGCCACCATCCCAGCTCCAGCTGGATGAGGACCCATTTCGGCCACCTACCTCTGGGACAGAGAAATCCCCAGAGGGTTTACATCAGCAGCCCCGGCTGTGATTAGGGCGTGGTGGAGGGCATGACTGGACTTTCAAGATCTGACGCCCGAGATGGCCGCCGCCGCCACGCCAGCGCCGAGATGGCCACCGCCGCCACACCAGCGCCGAGATGGCCGCCGCCGCCACGCCAGCGCCCGAGATGGCCGCCGCCGCCACGCCAGCGCCCGAGATGGCCGCCGCGCCAGCGCCCGAGATGGCCGCCGCCACCACGCCTACGATGGCCGCAGCGCCGCCCGAGATGGCCGCAGCGACGCCGAGATGGCCACCGCCGCCACACCAGCGCCCGAGATGGCCGCCGCCGCCACGCCAGCGCCCAGCCGCCCCGATATGGCCGCCGCCACGTCAGCGCCCGAGATGGCCGCCGCCGCCACGCCAGCGCCCGAGATGGCCGCCGCCGCCACGTCAGCGCCCGAGATGGCCGCCGCCGCCACGCCAGCGCCCGAGATGGCCGCGCGCCAGCGCCGAGATGGCCCACGATGGCCTCCCTCCACGTCGCCCACGAGGTCCTCCGCCACGTCGCCAAAGATGGCCTCCGCCACGTCGCCAAAGATGGCCTCCGCCACGTCGCCCACGATGGCCTATGCCACGTCGCCCACGATGGCCTACGCCACGTCGCCCACGATGGCCTACGCCACGTCGCCCACGATGGCCTCCGCCACGTCGCCAAAGATGGCCTCCGCCACGTCGCCAAAGATGGCCTCCGCCACGTCGCCCACGATGTCCTCCGCCACGTCGCCCACGAGGTCCTCCGCCACGTCGCCAAAGATGGCCTCCGCCACGTCGCCAAAGATGGCCTCCGCCACGTCGCCCACGATGGCCTACGCCACGTCGCCCACGATGGCCTACGCCACGTCGCCCACGATGGCCTCCGCCACGTCGCCCACGATGGCCTCCGCCACGTCGCCAAAGATGGCCTCCGCCACGTCGCCAAAGATGGCCTCCGCCACGTCGCCCACGATGTCCTCCGCCACGTCGCCAACGATGGCCACCGCCACGTCGCCCACGATGTCCGCCGCCACGACACCCCCTCAGCCGCTCAAACTGGCGGCCTCTCAGCCGCTCAAGATGGCGGTCGGCTACCGAGGCCTATTCAGGGCTGGACCGGTGGTCCTGGACTGACCCTTTGGGTTTGACTGTGGGTCCACAACCTGTTGCTCCCTTGTGTTCTTTTATGTTATGTTGGCTATCTGGGAGCTAGCCGTTAAATGGGGGGTACTGTAACGTGTGGTGTTTGTTGGGTACTGCACTGTCTGGTTTCGGGTGTTCCACTTCCTGGTTCTTAGTTCACAGCTGGGTGTAATGTTGTCATTAGTTCGGGCTATAAAGGTTTTATAGGAAGTCACCTCGGTGCTTATCATTGTTTGTTATATGTCACGGGATTACAGAGGTGAGTTAGTGCTGGTATAGATTGCTATAGGTATATTGTACGGATTATTATAAGACGCGATACGCGCACTTTTGTTTCCTTTATACCCAGTTAGCTGTTGTCGCCGTTTACGGTTTGTTTTATGTTGGGAAACTTCAATAAAACCTTTGAAACGGATTACCACGACTCTGCATATGGCTCCCACCGCACTACGCCGATCTGTTCATGACAGAATGATAAGCCACCCAAGAAGCCCGCAGAGCTGGACGGTGAGTGGATTCCTCGGAGGGGCAAGCTATAGCGCTCCGAGGTATGAAGCTCACCGTCAACCCACGGAGCAGCAAGAGCAGCGCTACACCTGGCAGGGTGATTGGGGGTCCGACTCCCTCTCATCAGATGACGATGAGGCGGTCTACGAGGGAGTGGAGGAGGACTCCCTGGAAGATGCTATGGGATCCCGTCCTCGGTCGACTGGTCCCCGCAACATCGGACGTCGGCTGGGGCCGGCAGAAGACGCCGCCCACTGTTCCGGGGCTGCAGCCAGGGCCAGCAAGAGCCCTGGAGCTACAGCCACCATCCCAGCTCCAGCTGGATGAGGACCCATTTCGGCCACCTACCTCTGGGACAGAGAAATCCCCAGAGGGTTTACATCAGCGATACGCGCACTTTTGTTTCCTTTATACCCAGTTAGCTGTTGTCGCCGTTTACGGTTTGTTTTATGTTGGGAAACTTCAATAAAACCTTTGAAACGGATAACCACGACTCTGCATATGGCTCCCACCGCACTACGCCGATCTGTTCATGACAGGTTGTGACAAACATGGTGTCCATTCTAGAACATCAGTCAGTCTCAGCAGAAAGTCCTGATATGGACATTGCAGATAAGGGCGTTTAAATGTATTTGGACATCAGGATGAGTTTGGAAGCCACACATGCGGGTTTAAATAATACCATGTCTGCATAGGAACAGCTGTGTGAAACATCTAATTACTTTTGACGAGGAACAGGTGATAGAAAAACATCCCTTCAAAAGACAAATGTACAGAGCGTCAGCATTTTTAATTAATGAAAATGTCAACAGAATATCTCTCTCTCTCCAGGGATATCCGTAAGTGATATTACAAGCGTAATAATGTAGGCTCGTCCAAACAAACCGCATGACAAAATAACAGTTCCCTGCAATTTCCTTAAAAGGTATCGAAATAATGGAGGTAACCAATAAGTTCACCACAAAAGGCTGTCTGTCTCAATCCCGTTCTTTGCACGCGCACACACACACACACACACACACACACACCATCATCCCGCTCAATAACCTCATACAAAATGTAGAAGACAAGCAACGCACTGTGCACGTACACACACTCACACACACACACAGCCTCATCCCGCTCAATATCCTCATAAAAAATGCAGAAGACGAGAGACGCACTATGTCATCTAAGAGGTAGTGCCAAAAGCTGCCTGTACCAGAGTCATAATAACATACTATATATAATATGTTGGATGCTTGGATAGTGTGGCGACCTTGGAAAGGCCACTACTCACCTCTCCAAATGGAAAATCCATATTGAGATCAGTGGCTAGTGTGTTGAGACAGGGAGACAAAGGTTCTGGGTTACTGACACTGCCTGGCAAACACTACAATATATTTCCATTTACTAGTTCTCAAATGCTGAGTGGCTAATGTTAAACAATCTGTGCCAGCTGTACACAGAAATGTAAATCATAGTGTACTATTTTAATGGATAGTTTTTCTTGTGAATAATGTGTTGTGGTTACATTTTACTACCAAAATGTAATTGACGTGTATTTCTAAGTAGCCTACGTGACAGCGTTTTACATCTTAAATGTCCTCTTCCCACTTGGCTACAAACACGGCTTTAGTCACCCAATCCCATCTGTACTGCTAAATTCAGGATGTGTTATGGACCCACTACTCGACCAAGACAAAGGCCCAGATTGGGGCGGTGGGTGGCATCCTGACAGGGTTTTGACCTGTTGATTTTTATGAACAGTTTAACTGTCAGCTTTTTGAACAGGTTTTTGAACAGGCTTAGCTGCCCACACTAAAATGACTAGACACTAACTTTAGCGGAGACAGTAAACAGGACAAAAGTACACTAGTACAATCCCCGCCTAGGGGATGTAGGTTTGTTTAATAAAAAGACTACCCTCAAAAATTGTCATCAATACAATTCTGAAAGAAAAAAGAAAACAAAGACATGGGACCAAAAGTCCCTTTGTCTAGCAAAAAATAACATCTCCCTCAATCATTAGCAACCATATTTAGCACATCAGACACATTAGCCGAGTAATTATGTTTTTGATCCAAACATTCAACATGCAGTTTCATTAAAATGAACGCTACAGTTTGTCCTTCTGAAGACACCTGGTGCCCCTCCCCCATTCTACACCTGCCCCTCCCCCCTGCGTATCTGCCCCACCCCCCAACTGCCTGACTATCCAAGGAGGGTCTGAAAGTATCCTCACATGAACAGGCTAATGGAGGAACAGATGTGACCAGTCAAGACTGTGGAGACATCAATCTCAGGGCTAATCTGTGTTTTTAATAAATGATGCATTTTAATGTGCTTTTGTTTATTGTATTCATCATACACTGAAAAAAACACATACACGTTGTGGATGAATTTAGGCAACCTGTATAGGTGTAGACAGGGTTTCACATGTAAACATGCTTGAATGGCCTCCGAGGTGTATCATTTGGATCTTGCTGCAAAGGCTGAAATCGGGAGCTTTAGGAATCAGACAGAAGCCAATGCATTTTTAATCTCCCCATTAGCGTTTCTGTCCCCACCCCAGACAAACACACACCAACACACATAAACACACAACCCCTTTACCTTGTGTCAGATACAGTTACTGAAAACAACATGTTCCAGCTACACCCAGAACCTATTTATACTCAATTTAACGTTTAAATAAATATTTCCATACATAGTTGAACGATCCCAAACAGCATATTAGGGTTGTATGTTTTGTTATATCACTTCTGTTATTGCTGACAATACATCATTTGGGGATGTTCTCAACATGGTTTTTGTAGAAAATGTGTGCCACCTGTGATACACCTAAGTTTCTGCCAGACAAGACAGACAGAACGTCAAATGCCCGGGTTGTGGGTTTGAGTCCCCCCAGCCAGTATGAAATGTATTCTCTAATGTGAGTTACACTGCATAAGAGTATCTGATAAATGCCTATGATAAACGTCATTTTAAAGGATAACAAAATTCCAGGATTTGCCATAATATGAAAAACAATGTTCTATGGGAATTCACGTGTAGGGTTTCATTGCAAGCCTCAATCGTGCGATAGGAGAAACTGGAGCAGCTGGGACCTGAGTAAATATTCAGTTAACGCCATGACAACTGCATCAAGGCCATCCACATGAGCCACGCTTGTAGTGTTATGGATGTTTTTACTGCATTTAAATTGTCTCGGTCCACCACTCATTTGTCTCAGGTACTTTTAAGATACCCTCGTTGTTCTTCTTTGATAACGGTCCTGAATTAGCAATCAACAATTTGGCCACTTTATAATTCGATAAAGCGAGGCTGAGAATATTACATCTAAATGGATTGCCTTAGGGGCCGATATAAACTGTATATAATAAAATAGACCATATACGATGTAAGGGAACGATATCTGAATGGTAAACTGGTTTATGTTGTCAATAAAACTATTCAGACTATTATTTATGAACTACCTGATGGCGGTGGTCAAAGATAGCCATGTCAAAACTAGGTAACGTGTGGTAACTTGCCGGTAACTTAAAATGTTTTTAAATTTTCAGGGAATCTATGTTTGAGTTTCTTAAACACATGCCTGTGACTGACGCCGGTCTCAGACTCTATGGAGGCCCGTCAAGCAAACCGGCAGACTCTATGGAGGCCCGTCAAGCAGACCGGCAGACTCTATGGAGGCCCGTCAAGCAGACCGGCAGACTCTATGGAGGTCCATCAAGCAGACCGGCAGACTCTATGGAGGCCCGTCAAGCAGACAGACAGACTTTATGGAGGCCCGTCAAGCAGACCGGCAGACTCTATGCAGGCCCGTCAAGCAGACCGGCAGACTCTATGGAAGTCCGTCAAGCAGACAGACAGACTCTATGGAGGCCCGTCAAGCAGACCGGCAGACTCTATGGAGGCCCGTCAAGCAGACCGGCAGACTCTATGGAGGCCCGTCAAGCAGACCGGCAGACTCTATGGAGGCCCGTCAACAGTGTTGTGCCTGAACGCGTTCATTGAACGATAGTTCATGAACGCGTTCATATTTTGGGCGAACGTGAACTAAACGTACTGCTTTACTGGCTGATGAACGTTCCTGTGAACTCGTTCATTCTGGTGTCTTTGAACGGCACGTTCTATTAGTTTACCCTCGTTTAATATAATGCCAGATTTCTATAGTGCCTTCTTTGCGCAAACCCGGCAACAACAGATATTTATATGTATCGGATAAAACACCCAATCTGGCAACATCAGCCACTAGTGTCGCACCGCCGCATCATTATCAAAACAAAAACCAAAAGTATCTATGAGCGACAAAGGAGCAAGGAGGCGTCGAATTGTACTTTTAATGAGTTTTATGACAAGGTCGGTGAGGATGGGCAAAATCAGACGTTTTTGTGCAAACTTTGTCCGCCGGGTTTTAAAAATAAAATCTGCACATCAATATCATCCAAAGCAACCTGAAACGGCATATTGAATTAAAGTACAATCAACGACAAAAACCAAAGACAGATCCTCGACCCAATCAACCCAGATCCCGATAACTGCCTACAGTATAGCGGCTCCGTTGTCATCTCCCAGGCGCAGCTGGACAACCTGGTGGTGCAGTATATTGTCGGAGACCTGCAGCCTTTGAGTAAAGTGGAAAGCCCAGCTTTCGTTAACTTAATTTAGGGGTTGCAGCCATCCAAAAACGTGCCATCAAGAAAGAAGGTACAGACACTGTTAAACCCACAACACTGTTAAACCCACAACACTGTTAACCCCATAAAACACAACACTGCCCTGCCCTCAAGCGCTCCAGTAGAGAGGCTACTCAGCATTGGTGGTCTAATATTCAGGTAGGAATAAACAGTTATTATATTACAATATAATAATTACAGTAAATACCCAGTCTCAATCAATAGTTATTGGTGATATTATTATAGTTCTGGTTTTCAATATAAACATGTCCAATTATTTCAGGGATTGCCTCAGCTCACAATTGCTTTAATAGATATTACTGTGATCATTTTTGCCATGATAATCATGATGTTAATATTTCTTGTTCTTCATGTCTGTGGTTCTATATGGGCTCTGGCAATAATATGGAAAAAAGAACTATAAATGAACTAGTTCAAAATTTGAACTATGAACTATGAACTGAACTAGTTCATTTTAAAATGTGTGAACTGAACTTTGAACTAGTTCATGTAGAAAGTGAACTTTCCCAACACTGCCCGTCAAGCAGACAGACAGACTCTGGAAACCGAAGCGTTTAAATTGTTTCAGTAAACTACTCACTTGTCTTTCGAGATTGTCTGCTAAAGGCACCCTGTTGTCCAAATTTGATAATGGTTTTTGAATTAGCATCCTATAATATGTCTGCATTATAATTCCATGAAACACAACACAAGGGTGAGCATATTACATCCAAATGAAGTGCATTAGTGGCCGATTTAATCTGTCTATAATTACATAACCCTCATAAGGGTACATTGTTTAAGTGGTAAACTGGTTAATTATATCTTTCGAACAATTCACACAACTATTTATGAACTACTGTGGTCTGATAGCGATGGTTAAAGATGACCTTGTTTAAACAATTTTGTTTTAAATGCTGCTGGTAACATACAGAATATTACATTTTTTTAAAGTGGAGACATTACCAGTATCAGAATCAGTTTGTTCTGACCCATACAGCATACAGAACACACTTTTTAACGTACATGAACAGTTTAAATAGAGCAAAAAAACACACAACACGAACAGGTCAACAAGAAACCATGCCTAGTGGCATAAGTAATGGATAGTGGCGTAAGTAATGGATAAATATAGGATAGATTACAAAATGTGCAAAGAGCAGTATGTAGAGTAATATGTAATTGTATATACAGTTGTGCAAATAAGAGCCAGTTATAGTACAGGATGTCCACTGTGGCTCTCACTCACATGTTAATATTTTATTAATCTGTCCATAATACCATTTTCCAGAACACTGCTGGTTCTGTTTGGTATTTTTTGACCATCGGGAGGTGAGGATAACTAGTAGGTTTTGGCACTTCCAGTCCAACAGATGTAGTTCAGAGTTTATCTACTAATGGTAGTGTCTGTCTGACACATCTACCTCTAACTCTTGGAAAGTGTTCTTGATCTATCAGACAGTTCTTTTTTTATTATGGTGTCATTCTTTGGTAATCTACTGTAGAGTTCTTCTTCGGTCTAACAGGTAATTTGCCGGAACTAACCAGGGCTCATGTTCTTCATAATGACCTAAACCTTTGAATATGTAAATAACCATAGTTCCCTGAGGGAGGGGACAGGATTCCACAATAGTGAACACACATGCGACACGCAGATTTGTAAAAACAAATATAATCACGTCCGATAAGGCCCTAGGGTGCGTAGAAGCCGGGGAGGGGCCACAATGGGGACAATATACTCAAAGCTGCTTAACCAGAGAGGCGGAATACTAATGTGAGCAGCCAAGGCAATCTGTTCAAAAAGGAAGAGACTGACAGGCCATCCACCCCCTATGTATGCACCTTTTAATTGTTTTGTTACATTTAGCCTTACAACATAATCACACAAATAGCATGGCATTATCGATCAATGCCAATATAGCAAAGGCCGCAAATATAGGAAATATTGAAAACAACGCATAGTTAGGTTTTACCCAAACTGCACATAAAGAATGGGGTAGGCCAACCTGTTTTATTGATTTACACTGCTGTTCAAAAGTTGGGTGTGCCTAGAAATACATACATTAAATTAGTTTAAATAGGAAATAAAGCTAATTTACTTGGATTTTTGTCATTGACAAGGTTGGAAATTATTTTTCATTGATAATTGAAGAAATTAAACCTTGCTTTGGTCAAAGAACCCTCAATTTGCAGCATTGTCACCTTGCAGGCTTTTGGCATTCAATATGTCATTGTTTTAGGTAATTTGAAGAGATGTCACCCAATGCTTCCATAAGCACCTACTACTACTACTAGATCTTTTTACTTGATGGGCACTTCTTATGTACAACACGGTCAAGCTGCTCCCACACCAGCTCAATATGGTTGAGATCCAGTGACTGTGCTGGACACTATTAAATGGAATACTAGGTGACAGTTTTTACCCAAAATAGTTGATTGAAGCTGTGCTTTGGGTCATTATCCTGGTGTAAAGGGAAACTGTCTTTAATCAAGTGTTGTCCACGGGGTGTGACATTAAAAATAGAGTGATCCCTTTCACCCCTTTACAAATCCCCCACTTTACCACAATCAAAGCCTCCCAGACTTTCACATTGCCTCCACAATGCTTGACAGATGGCGTGTTTGCGAGTACTAGTTAATGAAGCTGCCAGATGAGGACCAGTGAGGCATCTTTCTCAAACTTGACACTAATGTATTTGTTTTCTTGCCCAGTTGTGCACTGGGGCCTCCCACTCCTCTTCTTATTCAGGTTAAAGCCAGTTTGCGCTGTTCTGTGAAGGCAGTACTACACAGCATTGTACAAGATCTACCGTTTTTTGGCAATCCTTCGCAGGGAATAGATTTCATTTCAAGTTTTAGTAGAAATGTCTTTGTTCCTGGCCATTTTGAGCATGTAATACCATCTATTTTGCGCTCACTAATTTATGAAAGACGACTAGCTTGGCAGATAGCTAACAGTCCACACCAAGGATATACAAGAGACCAGAAATTTGATGAAGTTGTTTACTGTAAAGTGATTGGATTATAAGGAATGCAGACTGTAAAACTGCAGATAAAAAAACAAATGCAAATATTTTATATACATGTTTTCCAATGACACTGAAGTGTAAATTAGGAATTATTCCACATTGCTATATGTAGGCTACAGCTAGCTGATATAGCATTCAGCTATAGCTGCTGGCATCCTTAACTTCGAAATACTTAAATGAGGAATAGCTCAATGCTAACGTACAGTAAAATAAATATAATTTGCCGCTAACGAAAATTAGCATGGCTAATTAATGGAGCCTTTTTTGGCAGGTATACGAATGTCACGATGGACAAACTTATCAAATCACTGTCATTGGCGAACAAATTGCATGAAGAGAAAACGAGCCTGGTTGGAAATACAAACAATGGGAGACGAGAGCTCTCCCATCTACGCAAAAATCCAATCACCTCCATAGCAGATGTTTTCAACGACACGCACCCTGTAGAAATTCCTGACTGAGCTTCTACTTCTTGAGCACCATCCATCTTAAAAGCCAGGGACACGGAAACAATTAAGAGAAAATCAGACAAAATTATGCACTACAGCATACACACAAAGGTACACCGGCATTATGCACTACAGCATACACACAAAGGTACACCGGCATTATGCACTACAGCATACACACAAAGGTACAGCGGCATTATGCACTACAGCATACACACAAAGGTACACCGGCATTATGCACTACAGCATACACACAAAGGTACAGCGGCATTATGCACTACAGCATACACACAAAGGTACACCGGCATTATGCACTATAGCATACACACAAAGGTACAGCGGCATTATGCACTACAGCATACACACAAAGGTACACCGGCATTATGCACTATAGCATACACACAAAGGTACACCGGCATTATGCACTACAGCATACACACAAAGGTACACCGGCATTATGCCTTACAGCATACACACAAAGGTACACCGGCATTATGCACTACAGCATACACACAAAGGTACACCGGCATTATGCACTACAGCATACACACAAAGGTACACCGGCATTATGCACTACAGCATACACACAAAGGTACACCGGCATTATGCACTACAGCATACACACAAAGGTACACCGGCATTATGCACTACAGCATACACACAAAGGTACACCGGCATTATGCACTACAGCATACACACAAAGGTACACCGGCATTATGCACTACAGCATACACACAAAGGTACACCGGCATTATGCACTACAGCATACACACAAAGGTACACCGGCATTATGCACTACAGCATACACACAAAGGTACACCGGCATTACATCATATACATTGCAAAAAAAAAACACATGCAATTTAACATCGTATGCGTTATTGCACGGTTTGTTTTCAGACATTGTATTCCTTTACAAAAGTTCTCCTAATCCATTTCTGCTCTATGTATTCAGTAGTTTGGTGTGAACTATTGGAATCAAATGGGGTTGCTGTACAGGGTGAAAGGCTGGAACTCAATGCTGGCCTGTAGCTGTGTTCTACAACATGCTGGACAAGGTGGGAGCTGTGTTGACCTGTAGCTGTGTTCTACAACATGCTGGACATGGTGGGAGCTGTGTTGACCTGTAGCTGTGTTCTACAACATGCTGTACAAGGTGGGAGCTACGTTGACCTGTAGCTGTGTTCTACAACATGCTGGACAAGGTGGGAGCTGTGTTGACCTCCTGTAGCTGTGTTCTACAACATGCTGTACAAGGTGGGAGCTACGTTGACCTGTAGCTGTGTTCTACAACATGCTGGACAAGGTGGGAGCTGTGTTGACCTCCTGTAGCTGCGTTCTACAACATGCTGTACAAGGTGGGAGCTGTGTTGACCTGTACCTGTGTTCTACAACATGCTGAACCAAGATTGGATTATGTATCTAATCCGAATTCAGAATTCTTTCGAACAACCGATCTTCAAGATTTGATCTAATCAACTAGCCTTAATCTTCTGAATAACCGTGTCCTGGTCATGTGATGCAGCACACTCTTGGTCAAATATTCCTTGTGTAGCCTGGATGTTTATTTGGGGTCATTTTCATGAAAAAAAGCAAAACAAATGATATGCCCACTAAACACAATCTAGATGGGATTCTGTAGAATGCTGTAGTAGCCATGCTGGTTGAGTGTGCCTGGACACCTTCACACCTCCCTCACCATGCTTCATGGTGGGAACCACTCATGTGGAGTTCATGCGTTCACTCACTCAGCGTCTCACAGACGTGGTGGCAGTTGGAAAAAAAACCTCAAATTTGGACTCATCTGACTAAAGGACAGATTTCTACTGGTTTAATAACGTCCATTTCGGGTGGTTCATGGCCCAAGAAATTCTCTATTTATTTAGTATTTATTTCTTTGAGACAGTTCGACCATAAAGGACTACTTCCCCTCTGAACAGTTGATGTGGAGATGTGTTTGTAACTTTAACTCTCTAAAGCATTTATTTCAGCAGAAATCAGAGTTGCACTTAATTGCAAATTTTTATAAATGAATTTTTAATATATTCATGTTTTAGGTTCTAGAATCAAAAATATTTGCTACCAGATTTCACAGTGACTCTCGACAGTGCTACAGTCACCTCGCAATACCAACACTACTCTGGACTAGTGGTGTAGTACTCGAGTCCGGTCTCGGACTCATTTCTGCTTTCTCGGACTCGTCTCGGACTTGTTCCTTCAAAGACTCGGTCTCGACTCGGACTCGACCCTTCAAAGACTCGGACTTGACTCTGACTCGGCATAGGCGGTCTCGTCCCCAGCACTATTTTTAAGGGCTGGGATAGTTAACGCGTTAATCTGAGGCGTTAATTTTAAATGTTTAACGCAATAAACGCACCACTTTATAAGTTTCGGTTTCGGTTTGCAAAGCCGAATTCAAATACCATAGAAGCAGTTCGTCTTTAGTTTATCATATAAAAGCAGAACTCCCGGTCATTATCGACGTTAGTGATGCTACAGGACAGAAACCCGGTCATTATTGACGTTAGTGAGGCTACAGGACAGAAACATCCGGTCATTATTGACGTTACTAGTGAGGCTACAGGACAGAAACACCCGGTCATTATTGACGTTACTAGTGAGGCTACAGGACAGAAACACCCGGTCATTATTGACGTTACTAGTGAGGCTACAGGACAGAAACACCCGGTCATTATTGACGTTACTAGTGAGGCTACAGGACAGAAACACCCGGTCATTATTGACGTTACTAGTGATGCTACAGGACAGAAACACCCGGTCATTATTGACGTTACTAGTGAGGCTACAGGACAGAAACACCCGGTCATTATTGACGTTACTAGTGAGGCTACAGGACAGAAACACCCGGTCATTATTGACGTTACTAGTGAGGCTACAGGACAGAAACACCCGGTCATTATTGACGTTACTAGTGAGGCTACAGGACAGAAACACCCGGTCATTATTGACGTTACTAGTGAGGCTACAGGACAGAAACACCCGGTCATTATTGTAATTGTACAGTTCAAAGACTCCAACCTAATCTAACTCATGTCTACGCACATTCATGCAACTGAAATTGTTTGCATGTATGAACACACAATTGTGGTTATATTGCACACACCGGCCTACTGTACGTCTGGGCTGGCTGTGTTTGTTCCTAATATCCAAGCTACGTGGCGGCAGCAGAACAGATGGAAGGACAGAGCTGTGCAGCCCTTATGAACATTAATCTTATTTAACACTAGCCTGCCAATGACAGATTTATGCAGCAAAATGTCGGTAACAAGCTAAATGGATTTCTGGTGGCCCCAGGCAATGTCTCTTTAATGGCTCTGATCCGTCTGAATTGTTGTTAGGTGGATCAGGTGCTTCTAGCTGAATTAGTCATGGCCAGGTGGGTGGACGGGGGGCAATTGCAGTACAACAAAGTTTAGTTGTGCGACAATAATGAACAATTTTACTTTCATAATTACCTGACATAATAATAACTGCAATACTTGTGGGTAGGTCATAAAATTAATATTCAACAGATTTACAACGTTACTGAGTTACAGTCGATGTATTTCCACATAATTACAATTCAACATCACCTCTATGCACACAAGCAATTTGCAAGAAGAAAGCCTCTGCTCTCATGAAGACAATCCCGAGCACCTGGCATTTGTTAAATGTTCGTCAGAGTGAAGGCTTGCTGACAAGACATCCAAATAGTTTCATGTCAGTGAGTTGATCAATAATCAATTAATTGTATTATAGTAGCCCCCGATTCTTAGAGAGGTGTGTAGCCCTTGAATCATCAGCCAAACAGCAAAACCACCAGCTCAATGTGCGTAAGGGCAAATACTATACACCTGGGTTTTCTTCCAGTACACCTTGGTTTTCTTCTACCCGTTTGCTTGATTTATTTCGGCATGTGTGTCACATTATATTTATACCCGAGAGATACAGGAAGTTATCGACCACCACATGAGTCCATAATGAATCTGATGTGTAGTGGTGTAGTGTGTAGTGTGTGTAATTTTAAACAAACTGTGAACTACGAAACATATAACTGTTTGAAAACAAAAGTGTGCCGACTTGAGTGACAACTAATTTAAACAGAAACAGCTATTTGCAACCAGTTTGAACTAAAATAAGACTACAAGAGAAACACGCACCAATATTTATGACCTGACATACAACAATGAAGCAAAAAACCCTGGGAAAATATGTTTACCTAAACACACACACACACACTAATGAAACTAAATGAGGTGCAGGTGAGAACAATTAACAAAACAGTTGGGGGTGCATTTGCCAGTGCAGAGTTTGAAAGTGTTTAACAAAAAGTATGAAAAGAGGACGACGAGCGTTTCTAGTCGTCACATATGTATACATCAATGTTACATCTATTAGATTTGGTTCAAAAGAATACTTAGCAGCGCCAATAAAGTCGCCACACGTTTATGAAAAACACTTTAAATTAATATGGAATATACGTTTTACTGATATTTTACTCATATCTTCAGTTTAAGATTCGATTTGAAAATAAACGACAGCAAATTGGATTTGAAATGAAACAATGACTAAGACGTTGATGTGCAGACAGTCAGCTTTAATTTTATATTAGTTAAGAATGTATGTGTTGTTGGTATTCAATTGTGTAACAACTGTCAACTAGACGGCAGTTATTCGGGAGAATGTCTGGTTTATTAGTGATTGATTGGACATCTGTGGTATCTGGGATGTAATGACGTGTGTAGGACAATTAGATGTATTTCAGTCGTATTGGGTGAACCAGTTGGCTTATTTTCAAACAGTTGTACATTTTTGGGCTATTAACTAGGACGATAACAAATATGTGAACTGAAAGATAATTACATCAAGACCCCTAATACTGCCCACCCAAGCCAACAACTTGTTTAATTTAAATACATTTGAAGAGTTGTATAGTTGGAAGTCATTTTCCCATCAAGTGGCATTTGCCACAGATAAGAATGAATCCATATTGTAAAATAATTTAAGTACAAAGTGTGTTAATCTGGTCCGTGGTATGTTTTAGTTCTCTGGTATTTGCTGCTTACATCACATAACAGATGTCATCAATGGCAATTATATGAAGCTGAAAAGAACTTAATTGACTGTGCATGAAATGTCTCCATTTAAGTGAATATAGAAACAAACAGGGACAAACTTTACTTTGTAGCCTGATGTCTACTTCCACAATCTTTGGATGGGTACAAACAAATATCTGAGTGTGTGCATCGTCCACTTGTCATGAATAACCTCGGACCACCAACTCAACCAGCACACATCCCCTATTTTCATCCTCACACCGGACTTGATTTGATCATGAAAGATTTAATAGGAAAGACCCACCTGCTGAACGAGAGTGGGTACTTATGTTCACTTCACCTGACAGAACTAAGAACAAAGACCAAAAGCATAGTAGCCTCAGTGCCCTAGAGAAAAAATGGACAGTGTCACAAAATTGCATGTCGGTACCCAAATGTCAAGCTCCATCCTCTATAAACCGGAGACTAATGAAATAAACAACATTTGGAGAAATATTTCTTAGTCCCATTGTAAGCGAGATTGTTTAGTCAGCGCTACCAAGCGAGATATATGATTGTTCTATTAGATATAATACAGTAGGCTCTGCACACATTAGCATGGCCCAGGAAGTACTGACAATGGATTAATAGGCTACTTAACATGCAGCAGGCGTCAAAATATGATATAAAGGCTTATGTAGTATGTGTTAACATTTAACTCTATATTACATATCAATCAAATCTATCCTTTACCTATGTTTGTAGTCTCTCATGAATTCTGGATCTGCATTGGGTAGGATGTAGCGTAAGTCGGTGAGATAAAATGTATTCTATAAAGTGGGTTTTTTTCCTTTATTTGACCCGAAGGAATTGATTATATTTTTGTTAAACCAATCTAGGCCTACACACTAAAGTTTGGTTACACACTAAATTTTGGTTACACATTAAAGTTTGGTTACACACCAAATTTTGGTTATACACAAATGTTTGGTTATACACTAACGTTTGGTTACACACTAACGTTTGGTTATACATATAACACAGGCTATTATTCCTACATGTTTTATGAATGAAATACCGTAAAGTTTAAGATAACTTTCTACACTTGACCTTGACTTCAAATCCAGTGTGCTGTATACAGTGTGCTGTAGTATCTATTAGTTTCCAAAATAATTGGTGTTCACATCACATGGATGTTGGGTGTCACGAGTGGTGAACTGGGTCACAAGTGAATGATATGTGCGCTCGTTAGTTCCGCTTGGGTCTTTTCATTGGGTACACCTGTTTTCAGGGGCTATTTAGGTTGCTAGATTGGTTTGCACTTTGCTTTGCATTGTTAGTCGTGTCGGTATATTGGTGTGTTATTTAATATTGGGTATACTGGAATGTTTTTGAATATTAGGACTGTGTGGAACATTTATAAGTAAGTCGCAAAGTCAGCACATTTTTATTTTATATGGTTTTCTGTTCTGTGATTCGTGTTTGTATTATCCTGTTCAAAGTAAATACCCTCGAACGTGATCTACGGCTGTCACAATTCCAGTGAAAATATAGGAAACTAAAAATCTGTTTTTAACTGCACTGGGCCTTTATGGTGCTAATCATCTCAACGTACATGATGACAGTAGGACGGGAAGGCTAATAAACTCATATTCATTCATCACCTTCATTAAATTCTGAGAGCTGGACACATGCTCGTTGTCTCGCACAGGCTTTCAATCAGTTTGAGTCATTTCAATCTTAAACTTTGGTGGATTTAATTGGTCCTTGTGAATCCTTTTGCCAGTTGCAACTTCCAAACAAATTTGATCAAGTGTCTCACATGCCATGAGTGTGTGGTGTTGTGGAAGGCGTTCCCCAGCTAATAACAATAGGAATTGGGCACTTAGGACAACAAACTATTAGTCCCTCAAAATCCTCGGTAACACACCAAAAATAATGTCAGAAATGACAATGTTTCTAATGAAACCATCAACGGGGCCATGATAGGAATTTGGGTGATCCTAACAGGGAAGAATGGGAATGGATGCTAACACAGTTATGAGAATGACAAAAGATTGAGGGTATTAATTGCCTTGGGGTCTTCATCTTCGGATTATTTCTGCATGTTTTATTTAGGTACAGCTGAAGTCAGATTTTTTTTTTTTTACAATTCCTGACATTTAATCCTAGTAAATATTCCCTCTCTTATGTCAGTTAGGATTAGCACTTTATTTGAAGAATGTGATATGTCAGAATAATAGTAGAGAGAATTATATATTTCAGCTTTCATTTCGTTCATCAAATTTCCACTAGGTCAAACGTCTCAAATATTTGTTGGTAGCATTACCTTTAAATTGATTAACTTGGTTCAAAGGTTTCAGGTAGCTATCCACAAGCTTCCTATTGTAAACTGGGTGGATTTTGGTCCATTCCTCCTGACAGAACTGGTGTAATTGAGTTCTGTCAGGAGGAATGGACCAAATTCACTCAGCACATGTGTGGTAAAACCTTTTGCACCGGCCCCTCCTGCACCCGACTTCCTGCACTGGACCTCCTGCACCGGACCCTCCTGCACCAGACCCTCCTGCACCGGACCTTCGTGCCCCGGACCCTCCTGCACCGGCCCGTCCTGCACTGGACCCTCCAGCAACGGACCCACCTGCACCGGCCCGTCCTGCACCGGACCCTCCTGCACCGGACCCTCCAGCACCAAACCTCCTGCAACTCCACAACATGGTGCAACCACCCCTGTGCTTCACGGTTAGTGTGGTGTTCTTCGGTTTGCAAGCAGCCACCTTTTTCCTTCAAACATAACGATGGTCACTATGGCCAAAACATTTTTCTCTTTCTTTCATCAGACCAATTAAGTATGATATTTGCCTCCTGTGCAGTTGCAAACTGTGGTCTGGGTTTATAATGGCCAGTTTTGGAGCAGAGGCTTGGACCTTACTGGGCAGCCTTTCAGGTTGTGTTGACATATGACTCGTTTTACTGTGGATATAAATACTTCTGTATCTGTATCTTCCAACATCTTCACAAGGTCCTTTGCTGTTGTAATGTGATGGATTTGCATTTTTCGTACCAAAGTGCATTTATTTTTTAAGAAACAGAAAGCATCTCCTCTCTGGATGGTACAATGGCTGCCAGATCCCATGTTTTTTATACTTCCGTACTTTTGTCCGCAACTGGTATGTTGTCCACATATGCCCTTATTTGGTCTTTCCTTTTTGCCCTCTGTCGGTTAGTTCAATCACGTTTTCTCTCACCTGTGTCTTGTCTCCTTGCTTGCACATATATTTATTTCCATCCTGTTCTCTGTCCTTGTCATTCTTGAATTTACACGTTTCATGTGTGGTTAAATTGACGAGAAGTGTATGTGCCGGTGTCCTGCGTACTGCCGAACGTGACAGAATGAACAACCTAATGAGGATGCAGCCAGGTGGACAGTAGGGGAGCTCCTTGGATGGCTGGATTCAGACTCTGCCGCCGTTGCCAGAGTGGCTTGCAGAGGGGTCTCGGCTGCCGCCCCTGGAGTGTGGGTCCAACGAGCCCCTGTCGGCGCCACCTTTGCCCTCTGCTCCTGCACCCCTTCCTGCTTCGTCATTCAGAACAATAAAATGATTGTCACTTGTCATGCGACATCTACACAGTAATCATATAAGACCATTTTATTTTAAATATTGCGAGAATAATATCATAAATATACGTACAAAAAAAACGAATAGTAATTGTAGAAATGGGGAACTTCTATACATTTTCTACCCAATAATTTTGACTTTTCGTCAGCTCACCTGGAATATGGTACATTTTTGCTAACATCATTTGTTTTTGTCTCAGGCGTATTATATTAATTTTAGCAAAATATGATTACTAGGGTTGGAACGTCAGTAATCCTATATCTTCCCATTTGAACACATGCTACCTCTGTAATGTTTGAAAAAATACACAAAGAAATGAACAATCGACATCGAGGAAGTCAGTTATCAACAGTGTTTGAGCTAAAGGTAAGTTACTATGTCTGGTCTAACCAGGGATTGTTGCGTCACTCCTAACTAGACGTTCAAAAGATGCGTTCTAGCGATACGTTCTGATGACACCAGTGTGATCGTATGTGCATAGGTGTTAAATAAGGTGAACATAATTTCAGCACTACCACTTCAAAACTCAGGTCAGGCACAACATAAATGAGATCAACAGAGAAACACAAAATCCTGGGTCTCAATCTCAACATTTGAGGTAAACATTGTGCTTGGTTTTTCCCTTTCTTGCCAATGTTCTTTTTAACATCCAAACAATTTCTTTGTGCGGGAAGAGAAAGTAAAAACATATCCGTGTTTATTTCCCCTACACCGGTGCTTCAATCTTGACTCATTTTACTAGAGTGACACTATTGAACCACACAGTCATTAATCAGCAGATCTCTCTACGGATCTCAAATAATACAGTATGTCAAGGAACTGGAGCCACAACCACTCCCTCCTTCCACCTCTCTGTGGTGGGTAATGGTGACTCACGGAATCATCTGCATTTTATATTCACATACATAAATTATGACTCCTATTACTGTCTCACGATTTGTAACCGCAATCTGTCAACTTTGACTCCTTCGTTTGGGACGGTGCAAATGTGTCTGGAAAGCCTGTCTCACAGTGTCTAATTTTATAGTGTATCAGAGACACGGGAGTCATGAAAACCTGGGTCCTCTGCACTCCTGTCTAAAGCTTCGCTCTCTCTGACATACAGTATATTCATTAAAACATCTCAAACTGAGAGTTCTGCCCGAAGGATTAGTTTTACCTTTCAGACGATAAAGAATGGAAACCGGGGACCCCATCCCAGATAGATAAACTGTCCGTCTCTGCTGAAGGATAACAATGCCCAGAGACACAGCTACTACAGAAGCCCATGTACAGTAGTGGATAATAATTACGTTTCACCTCTACTCCGTGTCAGACACTAGCAACCGCTAATAAGACATTCAAGCACATCCACAGGGCAGTAAGGCCCTCTGAGTGAAAGTCAATAAAACAAGTAGGGATCTTTACAAGGTAATCGCTTTCCACTACTTCTAAAAGTTGTCTCCTTAACATCGGCTGCCAAAACAAAAGCATCCATCATACACTGTGTTATCTGGTACAGTTATATTGTCTCTAAATATCTTACTTGCGTATCGCAATCATTGTTCATTATTGATGATGCGCCGCTTTTTTGAGAACCATGCAATCAACAATCAACTTCAACAAGATGGCCCACAAGCTGGCATTGGAATGGGAGGTCTGTGAAGTCGTGCAGACGCCAAGCGCTAGCTAGCGAGATCTTACCTGGCAATGTTGGTTATATTCAAGGCTGATTATATACGCCTACTCTTTGAAGTGCAAACGTGTGATAACTCAATTTGCACTGCAATTCTGTTAACACTGCATTTAAAAAAAATCTTGTGACAATGGGTTCTCAGTTCTAAATGTAGGCTGCTAATATTGAAAACTACAGGTTTCTGTTGCTTGGTCTCTGGCTTTCTTCCCAAGAGTTCCCAGATTCTTTGGTTGTAAACATAATTTTTCTTTGGTTGTTAACATAATCTGGGCCCTTGTATATGAACTAGTATCAAATTCAACATAATTGATTTGGCTAACCCTTGCTTTTGTGTGTCTGTGTTTGTATTATTTGTTTATATGGAGTAAGGTTTTTTTAGGTGATTCTTTTTTATTTGGTGGCATTTTAGCATGGCATTTTAAGAGACAAATGTCCAGCACTGGAACAGGTTCAGGCCACCTGAGAAAACTGGTTAAATCTGTTTATTTGGGCAGTGTTTATGTGCTCATAAAACACTATCAACATGATTTATAGAAACATTATAAAAGAATCAGAAAAAAGCCTACTAAAGACAATTCCTTATGTTCTGCATTATAAGCAAAGGCAAACTTAAAATAACACATAATGGTATTTTTTGTATGTGTTTGTAAGTTTTCAGTCATGGAGAAGGACACAGACGCAGAGGTTCCAAACAGGAAGAAGGTACTGGGAGGAAATAACCAAACTAAATACACAGGTAAATGAGGGTACTTGACACAGGTGAGGAAACACTGGTGACAGGAAGGAAGGACCAAATATGGGCATGTGGGGCAACAAAAGCCCAGGAGAGGGCAGGACAGGACATGACAAATGCAAACATGAACGAAACCTGTCCGGGTCGACTGTTTTTTGTTGTTGTTGCTTTAACTTGTTTCTTAGGTGGCATTTGACTTCTGCCCAGTACTTTCTATGGCAAATAGGCAGATATCTTTCCATTCTACGTAAGATATGATAGCTTAATAAAATTATAACATTGTGTCATCATTAAGCAGACACACTTATTTTGAGTGGCTTATATCAGTAGGTGTAGTAACAGCAACAATAGAAGAATGTTCTGAAATTGAGCCAACTACATAACTACATATCTACACCTACATATCTATGATCAATACTGAAATATACTTGACCACAGGGATTTCCTTGAACATGTAGCTGACAATGTTATTTCTCTTTGATTAAATATACCGAAGGCCAAGTGATGTGTTGGATTTAGAAACTCACATTATCAATGGCATCTTTAAATGTATGAGTTACTAAATGTTTTCTCAAAATCCATCAAGCATACTACTACACATAAATTAAATTGAATAAATATAGTTATTTTGTACCCCAACGTCAAAGGGTCTTCATTTACCACAACAATTCAAGAGATAAATATAAACATTGAATACTAGTGTTGATATTCCACTGATATGATGCATATTTTAGTTTCTGTTTTATTGTCTCAAGAGAGACAAAAAATCCCCAAAATTAAGGAATAGCCTCAGAGCCCGAAGTGTTAGGCAACCGTGACGACAGGGCGATCGGCTGCTGTCAGGCTGAGATGGGACTCCTTAAGCTTGATTTGTATGAGTGTCTGCTGGTGGAACACCCAGCAGAGAGGGCCACGGGAGGCTAATTGCTCTTTGGCATTTACCACATTGTCAGGAAGGCTGGATGAACACATTTCCCCGTGTGACTTCAGCTCAACGTTGAAATTCATAAATGGAGCATACTGCGAGAACATGCATTAGTTAATACATTCTCCCAAGCTAAGCCACCTGAAAGGAAATGTTATCGAATGAATAAAAAAATTAGAATGGCACCTTTGGATTTTAAGCCCTGGAATTACTTACAATAAATATAAATAAATGTACTTAGTATGTTTCCTCTGAACATTTAATGAGTAACAGTGAAATTCTAACTACAATGGCAAGGGCACTATTGACCACTATTGACAACACAGAAATGTTGCTTAAAACAGGTGTTTAAATGAGAAACACAAGAACATCTCAGGTCTTGACTGGAACACAGACCAATACATGTCACTAAGAACGATGCTGCACCAAAGATTTCTACCAACTCTGAATAGAATCAAATGAGTCAGTGTTGTGCAGTTTGGTGGGAACACTGTCCAAGAGAATGTTATGGGTACTTTAAACCCTCGCTTTCAACGCACAGATGCCACAAAATCAATGTTTTCCATGAATTAGGCTGAGTTTTAATGCTAGGGTTTTAGCAATGTCCTCCAAGTGCGACAGTGAATTATGTCGCAGATTACAATCAACTTTAGGTTCAGTTCACAAATATGGTACCATGTTATGTTAGCTTAGTTCTCACTTAGCAAAGCACTTTATGTATAATTTTGTCGGCTGATATTGCTTCCCCCGCATCATATCGTTGTACCATTTTTAGAAAGCACACAGGTCAGTGGCGTCACCTAGATTTCACTGACCAATGTTGGAGAAAAATGCTACATTGTCACCCAGTTTGCCTGGCTAGCTTTGTGTCATCTTAGCCATCTCACCACACATGCACACGCAGACACCCAATCACTAGACAAAGGTCCTGTATAATGCTCTTTCACCCAGCAGGGGAGATTCTGATGACAGCTGCCCATCAAATGACTTCCTGTCAGGCATCCTTATCCTCTGACAGACAGGGCCACCTCTTATATATTTTTGTAAACATTCATAAATGCATAATAGCGCTCTTTGTTTTCTTTCAAGCCCAAAACTGCGTCGGTGTAAGAATAAGCCAAAACGGATCCCAGTTTATGTGACGAGTGCTTAATAAATGTGTTATTGATAAGATCCTGATGTGCATCTTTAAGGCTGAACTCAATTGAACTAAAGCTGAGCTACAACATCATATAAAGGCGTTTAAATAAATCTAATCTAATATAACAACATCATACAAAGGCTCTTAAATAATCGAATGTAATATTACAACATTTGAAGAATATCTCCACACAAAGATGGTCTTTGATTTGCGTACACCAGGGGACACACCGCTTTAGATTGAAAAACAAATTGGGATTCATCTAGAAAATGGCAGTAATTTTTAAACAATACCCATAAAAGGGAGTAGTGAATGAGGATGAATTTTACACATGGCCTAGATTCAAACCCCTGCTCATTTAATAAAGGTTATATTATCCTAAAAATAATTGCTGTTCAAAGTCCCATCCACCATCTCCTTTCACAGACAAAACGTTGAATGCCACACACGAACAGTAGGCATATTACAGATCTATACAAAATATCTATTCATTATCAGAAATTGGTGGTCTTTATACTGTGTTACAAAAGTACATGCAAACATAGGACATAACAGTAATAGCTGAAAATGGCTTATTTATCTCCCATAATCAAGAAATTGCAAAGATGTGTCACTCGAGCGAGTCACACAATGACGCGCGGCACCCTAGTTAATTCATGGCACACAGTAAAACCACATTATAAGGGCTTAGGTTCTTCCTTTCATATAGTCGGTTCTATCGACACCCACAGCTGTTTATCTTTGAGTCAGCTTTTTACCAAGTTTAAAAGACAACACAAACTTCCTCAGAGCCCCCCTGCTGTGTGATTGGAATCTCACTCGTGAGTCATTTATGGAGCCTGTAATTGCCCTCACTGTCACATTTCTGACAGCAACTTCCACAGACAGGCCATGTGTTTATTTATAGTGTTTTTCTGCTTTAATTCAGATCCAGAATCATATGGTTTGTGACCACAGGTGCTATGTATTTGCTGAGCTGTTTAATTACAGCCTGGGGGTGTCCAGTCCTCCAGTCAATATGCTAAATAGTCGGTAATGTGTTGTAGTACATGCTTAATAATATCTCACAAACGCAGACAATTATGACCAGCTTCTACTAAGTGGACTTTTAGCACAACTTGACACAGAAGACAGCATTAAACAGGCACAGGTAAAATGTCTGGCAAGTCAAAGATGTGATGAGGCACAAGGAGGTGTGATACCTGCTGATATCTGATGATACCTGCTGATATCACAATTGCTGGTTAGTTGTATTTCAATCATGTACAATGTGTATTAAAGGCATGTAACATTTTCCCACTCTCCCTGAGGAAGTCTCAGTCAGCAAATCAGACAATATTGACGGCGACCATGGAGCATTTCGGGTTAAAGTCCTTGCTTTAGGGCAAAAAGACAGATGTTTCGAGATTCCATCCCTTTGTTTCGCGTACTGTACCAAAGCTTCCCCCACTGCACCACCTAGCTTAATTCCTGGTATATAGGCTATAAACCATAAACCATTAGAGGCCTTATTGGCTTTATAACCCAGTTACCAAGAAATAGAACATTAAAATATATCTCTGTTGACCTAGCTGTGGTTATGTTCTCATTGACTACACATTTCAGCCAATCAGCATTCAGGGTTCAAACCACCCAGTTTATAAACCAATATAAAGCAAGCCTTATGAACATCTTTAACGTTTTCAATAAACCTAGCAGGCCGAGCATAAATATATTTTTCCAGACAGAAAACAATGTAATGCACTCGTAATTGTTGTCGGTGTTTGGTATCTCGGGATACAAGCATTTCAAAAGTTCAGCTTTTCCTCTTCTGATCATGAATTGCAGGAGCTTTGTGATGAGTTTTGAGTGCCTGCAAGTGTCATACACATGTTGCGATACTGATATTAGGATTCAGATGCGCTAGATTCTCATTCTACTCAATCCTTAAGCCTCAGCGAATGAGCCGAGGTGAAAGGGTCTTTATTGCCCCGGCAGGAAAGCCATCAGTTTCATCAGTGTCTGAGCACGGAAGTGGTGGCTCTCCTCTGCCCTCTCCAAGCAGCCAGGGAGACAGGCACGGTGACACAGAATCCCAATCGAATATCGTCTAATATATTAAACCTGACAGGCCTTCAACCTAATCTCTCATACAAATTATTTCCAGCCTTTCACTGGACCGTTTGCTTTAGGGCTGGACAGAAAACAAATCTGATGCAATGTGCAACTATCCCTGGCCGAGGACATTTCCTCATTTCCACATTATTCCATTACCAAACAAACATTATTCAATATTCAGTGATTCATACCCACAAATTGGATTTATATTAAGGATGTCGCTCCTTTCTCGTAGTGTTATTTACAAGTCAATTTGGGCTTGTCGTCAATCACCCGGTACCAAAGATTGAAGGTCTTTGATTGATTTACTTCCGCTGACTTATTGGCTGGCACAGATGCATCTTGTCTAGGTGGGAAGGGGTCAGAGAGCAGCCATACAAACAGGACAAAAGCCGGATGCCCATATCAGGCCCAGGGAGATATCAAAGAAATAAAGCACATTTAAGTCAGGCGGCCCCCTGAATACGAAACACCACGACACGGACACATCAACTCCAAGCTCGAGAAAAAACGTTGAGATCTTTAAAGGTATGTGCTTCATCCACGAGATGTCCAGGTTCGGCTAAATTGTGAAAATAAATTCTCGCCTTCCGTTTTCTCGCTTTCTACGTAAATGTTTTATTAGCCGGTGAGGTACATTGGTAGCCATAGAAACAGGAATTTCGTATTTACCTCAATGTCCCGGGTGTAATCTCAGAAGCCGGTAGACCTCTTGACATATATTTGTATTTCACTCTGCCAATATCTCCAACCGCCCTAAAGGACACCGGCCCCATCGTCGTCACCCAGAACATCTCAACGCCATTGGCCTGCTTTCATAAAGGCTCCATGCAATTTCTACAATTGTATTTTTTTTCTCCCGAAAAAACAGTATTTCTAATACATAACTTTGTTTGTGTTTATTTTAAAAAAAATAACTCAAAATATATTTTGGTGGGTTTTATTATTTACACAGAGCCTTTGGAAGATCGTACTAGTACTGCTCAGGCTTGTTTGGCCCTCCTGACATAAATGAAACAGCCAAGAAGATGTCTTGCTATGAGCAACCCATCTTATGGAACCAATACGCAGAGAAGCCAACTCCTTTTTTTTATTGTTTTGTTGTTCTGTAAAAGTCATTACTACATAGTCAGGGTACAAGTTTGAAAGAATAAAAGGCTCAACGATGCATCACCTTACATTATAAATAATGACACTATATGAATGTTTAATTTACCCAATATGATTTTAATAAACATAGCCGATTCCTGTACTGTGTGCCATGGCTTAAAGAGCCAAGCATAATACAATACATCAACACAAAACATAACTGCCAATACATTTCTAGCAATGTTACCTGGCATTTTGTTAGCTTACGATTGTCTTTTCGGTTAAAAGAATAAATACTTTCAACGTTCCCCAGAACCATCTCATATTAGTAGGTTTAGTATTTCAATTTATAAATTCTTATTTGCAGAAAATATAATTTACAGCAAGCTACAGACCTATTCTAGAACAAAATATTTTCTTACTGAATACACAATTAGAGGAACAACAAAGAATAGCATCTGTTGTTTCTTAACAATTCACATTGATTCATCAGGTTTAATGAATATCTGTATAATATGAATACAAATCCATAAACATGCATAGGACAACATTTGGGAAAATGTTAAATATCATTTGAATTAATATACAGATATAAACTTGTATTGGGTCACATTTAAGCTTTGTTTTTTAACCTAGTTATTGACCCAAAGTTAATATTAATGCATACGTTTTATACTAAGGGGACAGCAGTTGGCCGACCGGTTGGGGGACCTGATCATCTACCAATCTTTTATTAAATCAGATCCTGAGCTGAGAGGGTAAAAGATCAGTCATTCTGTCCTTGATTGAGACAGTTAACCCTGATTGTTCCCCGGGCAACCTGTCGTTGCAGCTCCCCTTTCCCATTGATACTTTCATAAGTAGTGCTTATGCCCGAAAGGGTTGGAGACAGCTGGTTATGTCTATGAACACTGGTCCCAGAATGAGGAAAGACACATATACGGTTCTGCCGGGTCCTTGAGCATTGAATGGGTCGAAAGAGAAAAGGTTAAGGTGTAATTTATAGCACATGAAGGGCGATGCCTCCTGTGGGCTTGATGATTTCACTTGCACTTTTCACGGCAGGATTGTAATACGTTTCAGTTATTTAACCCGTTTGAGTGCCAAACCCCGAAGTGTCATGCCACATTCCCTCCCTTAAAGAACAGGGATTAAACCAAAGTTTTTCATTTTCAGAAAATGTGCTTTGCTGGTTATAAAAAATGACAAATGCTTTATTAAAGCAATATTTTCATTCTGTATTTCTCAAGGTCATGTTAGCATGTTTAATTTTACATGATTCCCATCCAAAACAGACCTAAACCTCATCAAGTACACTACTTGTCTCCAATTAAAAATTATTTCCACTGTATAGGGAAATGCCGTAGTATCTGCCAAATATTGTCACGAGAGAGAGACCTAAATCAGACACGGACACACATATTTAACCGGTAAATCATGTACGGGCCACATTTCTTTTGCATGCAAAAAATATCTAAATTGGAATATAATGTATGCACAACAGGGACTAGCGCTAAGGCCTCACACATACGGCGAATGACTTATTTCATAAACGGATCATATCAGAGCCAAAACCATTAATTTCACGTCCGGCATCATTTCCTGTCTAGTCCCGTAAGCAGGCGCATTACAGACTTAGTCTCCAAATCCCAGAGTGAAGCACGAGTGTCACAAATCACATTTCCAATGCACGGTATAATTTGTCTGTGTGCGTGTGTGAGAAGTGTCAGGTATGGATGAGAAAGGATGTACCTACTCGTAAGTGTGTTCTGGATTTCGAAATCCTTATTTTCTGAGCTTAAACTCTTCAATGTTAGCGTTGTTTTTCTTGGCCTGGGGATTAGACTGTAAATACTGGTAATGTCATTCCAGTCTGATTGTTTCAGATTCCTGTCAAATGTAGCCAGATCCTTTTTAGCGGGCATGTCTCTACATTCTTGTCTTCTTTGTTAGCTTCCTGACAGTCAAACTATGATTGATTATCATGTGATGAATTGAAAAATGTTGTTGTTCTTTTTACAGAAAATACAATAATTTTGAGATTCTTTAAAGAGTTTGTTCATTGTGGTGTGTCCCTTTTCTGTGGTAACATGATTGTTCCTTGAGCTTCTGAGACTCAATCTAAGCGGGTGCTACAAAAGTACAAGGCAAATCATTAAGACACTGTACAATTTAGGCTAGTAGGATGAACTGTCATGTCTGGCCCTTGATACAATTCAAAGCCAACAGATAGACTGCATTTAGAGATTTGAGTACAGAAGCTGAAGCATGCATATATAATTTGATGAGCCAATACATTATGACCCAGAGGCGCGAATAATAGCATAGCAGCGCGAGTAATAGCATAGCAGCGCGAGTAATAGCATAACAGCGCGAATAATAGCATAGCAGCATGAATAATAGCATAGCACCGCGAATATTAGCATAGCAGCGCGAATAATAGCATAGCAGCGCGAGTAATAGCATAGCAGCGCGAGTAATAGCATAGCAGCGCGAATAATAGCATAGCAGCATGAATAATAGCATAGCACCGCAAATAATAGCATAGCAGCACGAATAATAGGCACGAATAATAGCAGCAGCGCGCGAATAATAGCAGCAGCGCAAATTGATAATCTCTTAATAACGACTCTTAATAATGATGTGTCAAATTCTGGGTAGATCAGATGGTCAGTTTACGTAGCCACTGTGTTGGTTGCAGGATAATTGGCAGAAGTAAATACCTGAACGACTTTGACGAAGACCAAATTGTTATGGCCAACAACTGGGTCAGAGCATCTCTGAAACGTCTTGGCTTCCGGGGTGGTCCCGGTGCCTGCCGACAGTGGTGCTAACAGGGACAAACCACAAAGCAGCAACAGTGTGTTTGCCGCCCAAGGCTCACCGATGCGTGACTGCGGCGAAAGCTAATTCGTCTGGTCTGAACCGACAGAAGGTCAACTGTGGCACAAGTCACAGGAAATGTTAATGATGTTTACGGGAGGAATGTGTCACAACACAAAGTGCATCGCACTCTGCTGTGCATGGGCTCTGTAGACGCAGAACAGTCAGGCTAATGACCCCCGTCCACATGCAATATTATTCCTCATGCTGTCTGGGGGCCTTTCAGAGGCATTTTCTGTGTCTTTTACTGAATAGGACCACAGTGTATTATGGGGAATGTGAACTAAATTCCCAACAAGGTAGATGACCTCTCTGCGTTTATATATTTATATATATACCGATATATATATATGTATGTATTCCTGCAAGGTTTTTGTTACATCAACCTGTTATGTTTCACAAATAAGTTTGAGTTCTCCAATTGAATCGGATACATTGAATAGTATTTTCTCCTTATAAAGAGTGAAAGGTATCTGAAGGGGCCTGTTTCTAATTCAATAACAGGAGTCTCATTCTGGAAATGTCTCAATCCAACAGACATTGTCCACATGCTGACAATTTAAGCAGCTGAATAAAGCAGTTACTTGAAGACAATATACCATCTTCCCTGTGTGTTCAGACATGTGATTGCTCTTGTCACTGACATCCTTCTATTGGCTGAAGTGAATCGTGTCGTGTATATATAAATAATATCCGGGGAGTTGCAGGGCATTTCTAGATGGATTAATTTTTAATCTGGAGATTTTAACCACCACACTCTGTCACCTGTTCTCTCCAACATCAAGCAATTAGTTATATGCGCCACTCACAATGATATGACCTTTGACCTGTTGTATGCTAATGTCAAATATAAATACTAATACAGGGCCGTAACACTTTGGGCAGTCTAATCGAACCGGATTTCCGTCATACCCAAGTACAAACTTTTTCCGCATAAGAAGTTTAGAACCAGACATGAACACATCATTGCTGTAAAACTCTGACAGGGTGAGTGCACCGTGTGAAATACATTTATTGTAACTCCTATCTAACAGAGTAGCTTACTGGATCAACATCTGTACTGAAAACTCTGCTCCTCTGGGATCAGGGAAGTGCTTCCCAAAGAACAAGACCGGGAGTCAATACTCGACATTTTAAAAACCAGCCACTCCTGAGGAGCAACATGGAAAGCGTAAAATAAAAACAGAATTCGGAACATCTGATACATGCTGTTAAAGGGAATACACTAAGACATAGTTTGCTCACCACATTAGAGGTGTGATAGTTCACGATGTTCATGACCTGATATGGTGCTCCTGTAGTTATGGTGTGCTCTACGGATATGGTGTGCTCTACTGATATGGTGTGCTCTACCGATACGGTGTGCTCTACCGATACGGTGTGCTCTACCGATACGGTGTGCTCTACTAATATGGTGTGCTCTACCGATACGGTGTGCTCTACTAATATGGTGTGCTCTACCGATACGGTGTGCTCTACCGATACGGTGTGCTCTACCGATACGGTGTGCTCTACCGATAAGGTGTGCTCTACCGATACGGCATTCTCTACCGATACGGTGTGCTCTATTGATACGGTGTGCTCTACCGATACGGTGTGCTCTACCGATACGGTGTGCTCTACCAATACGGTGTTCTCTACCGATACGGTGTGCTCTACTGATATGGTGATAATTCATCTGTTGTTGGCAGCAACAAAGGCAATTTTTTTAAAAGTAGCTCAGATGATTTAGATGTCTACTATAAAAGTATTTGCATGTTTTCGATGGTGCTGCGTCTGCCGCCCTGTTTTACAGTGTGATCTGCTGTGCCATAATATTAAAAGTGAAGATAACGTCTCATGCTCAACAAAGTTGTTGAAGCTGCATCTTCCATGTCGTAGGAATATACTTAGGTGTTTTTAGAAACCTCGGTATCTGAAGTCTTCGCCAAACTTTTTATGCGTAATGATGAACCTGACCTTTCAGCGGCTGAAGAGTTATTTCTCCGGTTTTGCGGGATTTGTTGCAGATCTGAAGGATTTGATGTGTGATATGATTGGATGCAATAAAGACATAATTTGGGTCTTTAAGCACACCAGGTGTTTATAATATGGTGCAAATTTGATTTAAATAACACATACAATTGTGTCCCTACCACCTAAGCAACTACAGGCTTTGACAACTACTACATATCACGATTGTCACCGTAGATATAAAGCAGGGTACATATAGTTGATTGGCAGTATTGAGCTGTGGTATGGCAGGAATGCAGACAATGAGGGATACTGGAGATGCATACAAGCCAATGTGAAAATGTAGACAAATAGACAAAAGAAATTGAAGAAATGTTATTGTAAACGTGCTAATTAAATGGCTACTTAAGAACAGCGATAAAATGTCCTGTAATGCCCAAAAGCAAAGAAAGAGACCTTACAATGTCTCATCTGGTCATTTGGGTAAATTATTCAATTTATTTCCGTGCCATGAAATAAATGTATCCCTTCCATCGAAAGCTCGGATGAATTTTTACAAAAATGGTGAAACAGGGCATCTACCTAAAAAAAAACATTCATTTTTATATGTCAAACTTGTTTACAAAAAAAATCACACAAGGCCAGAGAAATACTTCAGATATAATGCATTTTATGATTCAAGGTGAATGGTTACACTAGCGCTTACTTGGTCTCTCCATGTAGGTATGCCTTAAAATTTTTCGTCCAATCACCAGGAGTGAGGACTCTGACTCGAGTCACCGCACAAGTCTGGAAATGTATTCAAATGTTAATTTCCAAACATCTCTGCTATACTTGGTTGATTGTGCATATTAGTGCAAACGTGAAGTTACATGGAGAGACCAAGTAAGCGCTAGTGTAACCATTTACCTTCGAGTCATAAAATGTAAAATGCATTATATCTGAAGTATTTCTCTGGCATTGTGTGATTTTAAGTTTGACATATAAAAATGAATGTTTTTTTAGGTAGATGCCCTGTTTCACCATTTTTGTATAAATTCATCCGAGCTTTCGATTAAAGGGATACATTTATTTCACGGCACGGAACAGTGTTACGGAACAAACATTTCAGCGATTCTATTCAGAGTAAAACGATCTGAAAATAATTTCGGTTCTGGCCAGTGCCGGTGACCTTTATTTTTTGGTAAATCAATACTTTCCTTTCACTGTGAGGTGATGCCTGCTATGACGAGCAGTTGAGTTGGCACGCAGACTGTTGCTCACAAGCTTGGTGTGTGTTCGGCGCTGAATGTGAATGGACTTAAGATTGAAGGTCCTAGTGGCATGATTAAGAACATGGGGAGCACATCAAATCCAGACTGCAGTTCTCTATCTAGGCCCCATGCCTCCACACTAAAACCACTAGTCATGCTGACTTGGGCTCAGGTCAACTCTCTGAAAAGGCTCGTCCCTCAAGAAGTAACAACTGCAGTTTCATAGTACATCTTTGCTAGCGACTCTGTCCCCAGTTCTACAATTGACTACAAATGACTGAGCTCTGGGGATCCTGGGAACGAGTCAACTAAGTGTCACAAATGAGTCGGCTACCGAAGCGCCACAGGCAGGGATCACACAGACATACACAAAACAGGCAATGCTTTTCTACAGTGCCGCTGAATTATTTTCTTTGTAGTCAGTCTCTGAATGCTGCTGCCCAGACAACATTGATCACAAACACCGTAGGCTTTACGTAAACCGCAAGACTGTGTGCAGGCTAGTTCAACGTTAAATGCAGTTGGAGACAGTTTCACAACTTTCTTTTTAATGGCAGGATTTGAAAAACTGTTCTTGGCGGTGATTTATTCAATGAACTACCAGATTCTAGTATCAAGTTCGTGTTTTGTCTTTTGTGTGAATCTTGGTTGTTTAAGGAATTAATTGAAACATGTTGCCGTCCATAAGCAGTTATCTAAACTGCATAGTAATCCCAGAATTGTTGCTCTGCTGTTTAATGCATTTGGGTTCTAGCTTTGTGCTGACAGCTGAATCTACAGCAACTCATCTGAAACACTAAAACTGAGCACACTACAGAAAGTTAATGCATAATAGAGGGCTGTTTATTGCCTCATCTCTTACAGACAAAGCCATACAAGATGATTGGTATTCATCCAGCAAATCTCAATTTACAGTTTCATTTGGCCGGTTTTACTTAAAAGGGCCATCTGCAGTTGTTACATCAGTATGCAACTTATAACTGACATACAGTGGAAGTACTCTGACCTGTTGACTTTTCTCCTCATTGTCTTTTGGTTTAGACTTAATTTATAATTGAGTAAATATAAAATAATATACAATATCCTACAATCATGGAATAGGAATAGTTCCTATTCTTATCCAGGTTCTCCCAACCTACTTTCCGGAAAACCCAGAATCTCTGTTAGAGTGGCTATTGGGTTCTTTAACACCTCCCTGACCAAGGTGCTATTATCTAAAACTTCTAGAGTGTTATTGTTTCTAAGTTGTTCCACTTCACATTCGTGAAGCCCACTGTGGTCCCGGGCAATTTACATAGCGAGTGGAAAAACATTTGTTTGAGCAAAGCTTTTATAACATTCTCTATATCTGTTCCTTGGCACTATATGTTTAAAGATGATTCCTTGATAATTCCTGAATAATAACTTTGTGTAATATTAAAATAAAAATGACATCATTCATGGCTGGTCATTTTATCAATATATCCGTCTATATATTTGTGAAAGGTCCCTCAGCTTTTTACTAAAACAAAGGCAGGGTAATCGCATTGTGATTGTTCCAGTTGCAGATTTGTCCTTAAGGACACGGGCGAAGGTATGCTTTGTAGTGATACAACAACTGATACAACCATCCCTCCTTGTCAAGGACTGATCGGCATCAACATAACGTATGGAAATCTGTGTAGAACTTGAAAATAGAAAACGAAGGGCACGCAATGTGGATACAGGCCGTTTACATTAACTCTCACACAGCGCAAGCAGAAGCCCGGGCCCGCCTATCTCTGGCATGTGTCTGTGGGACGGCAGCTTTATTTTTAGATTTAGATATGTGACACTGGCATTCAAACAGGCCCAAATGGTTATTAATGGCACCTGCCAGCCGGGGATCAGGCAGGATGCGTCATACAGACTCAGGCTGACTGCGGGGCTGCACTGATACAAGGCTCTCCTCCATAAGGTTTAATAGTCCCGGCCACGCCGGCCCGCCTTCTCTGACTGTTGCCACTTGTGTTTTAACCGATAGCTATTTGAGACTCGCCTCACGAACAACGTGTAACTGAAGACACGGGGATGAATAAACGTGTCATAGTCGCTTGAGGGCTTCGAGGAAACAGGATGGGAGAGTGTCATCGGGTCAAATGACAGATTCCTCGGCAGAGTGGTCTGTCAGGGCTGAATGTGTGCTTGAAATAAACATTTCACATTTAGACCTGGAGTTCTGGAGAGTTCACAGACGAGAGCTCGTAGGACTTTTGAATTCTAAGCAACTCCTATTTCTAGGAATGGGTCGCTCCTAATGTATTAATATATTCAATCCTCCACAAAGACCCTTTTTTGTAAGACATAAATGCAGTCTTGTTCAGCAGCATTGCCTGCAGCATTTATTCTTCTAAAGACAACAGGGTCATATGAGTATAATAACGTATTTCTCTCAACGTTATTAACAGGTGTTATAAACAGGTGTTATAAACAGGTGTTATAAACACAGATATGAATAGCATTTTTCCATAGTGACAATTCTAAAGATAATTAAAACGTGACATTGCAGGGAGACAAACAGGCGGCGCATTAAATCATCCACACTCCTAACACAGTAGCCAATCTGTCGTCACACATTTGACTGATTCCCTCACATTTTGTCAGAAAAAGAGGTTGACACCAAAACGTCCCAGAGGCCACACTAGGCAGAAATGTATACAGCATGTTGTGTGTTTTATGCAAGTGCTTACTGCTGAAAGTAAGTAGATTGTAAATATGCAGGATGTGAAGGGGTCTATTCTAACATCTGAATTGGTCTCAGTTTTACACTGTTCTTAAAATTATGTGGAATCTTTAGAACGGCTCAAATGATATTGGACAATGATATTGGAGAATAAATAAAGGGACAATGAAGGCCACCTGAAAATCAACACATTTTCACGGCTTGTGCTTTCTGCATCAGTGTACCTACCAACGTGGTGCTTTGGGAATTCCTTTTCTTCTCAGATTGGACTTTATGTTTCGCTGTTCCCTCACAGGCTGTCGTTACCCTGGCGAGCCAAGAGAAGGGGCAATTACTCACCATAAACCTACAGTAAGTAGCTTTAGTGTGAGTAAATTACAGCGAAAGCCTCGACCAATTACTTCTCCCGTGAAACAAATCTAATTTGACACTTTGGTATAACACCCGTGGACAGAAAAATGGGTGAGTACTCATTTTGACAAAAAAAACAAGATTTGAGAATAAAACACTGCCCGGCTCGCATCGTAATTCCAGACCAACATTGGAAAGCAGATAGCCTTCATAAGCTATTTAGCAAACGGTTGTCGCCACAGTCAGTGGTGGAGTTTTTTAATGCACTCCGGTTCTGATTGACCCGCCCCCAAGAGAAATAGAAAGAAAGATCCAGACAGATGGAGCAAGCGAAAAGTAACTAAAGAAAGATTGGGGTTAGTACGCAACCACCAAAGCATGTCTCATTCTCAATGTTCCGTCGTGATAAATGACTTGTATCTAAATGGACATCTAAATGACTGGCAGATAGGATCAACGCTTGTTGTGTAATGGCAATTCTGTAGTCTGTAAATCATCATTAAAGCCAGTTTGGCCGCTAACACAAAGCAATCATTAGCGTTCGCAGGGGTCAATACGTAATGGTCGATGCTTCAGTTATCGACTCAATTGAATAAGCGGAGAGGATCAAGCTCATTACATCGCCTTTCTGGACTCTTAGTGTGAAACGGGGAATAGAGGTTAAGAATCAACCCGGGTCTAAGAAGGGGTTTAATATGTCCGTGAAACAGCTTCACTCTCCCAGGAAATCTACCCCGATGTTTTTTGTTATTCCTTTAAGGAACATCACCTAATGGAAATGTGGAGCTGGGCCGAGGTCCCTTTGACTTTACCTGTCCCCTGGCAAATATGTGCATTAAGGGGGAGCGATTATTCAAATGACCAGTGTTGGGGTTATTAAATACTTCCTCTGGGTCACACGGTTAAATTAGAAACGTCATTAGTCTGTGATAATTAATTGTCGAAGCTCTCAAATTTACAGGACAATGTCTTATTGGAAGGTGCCAAAAACGTCTTAATTGGATTGAGGTTTGCTGTCATTTCACTCTGAGCACTTGAACTTTGGGAGATGGAGTTTTCTAATGAGGTGGGTTGAATCCCAAATGACAACTTACTCGAATTTGTAGTACACTGCTTTTACCAGAAACGGTCGTTGATGTATTAGTCTGAATCATAACGAGATTAGTGGCTGGCGTTTTGACCGACAGAAGTAGCCAATCGTTTTTTATTTATTTATCCTTGGTGGGAATAATGCAGCCTGAGTGTGACGTGCTCTTTGCTTTAAATGTATCCATTTGCAGGTTCTGCTGTCTGTAATGGACGAGGTATCGGTTGAACTTGCGGCCAATATTGAATTCTCTCTCCATTCCCTCCAAATTCCACAGACCCAGGCGTGGCTCCTTATCACATAACATACTCATTGATCTCAGAGCTCCACTTCTCTCTTTTGTCCCCAGGCTAAACATAGTTTGGAATCATAGTCATATTTTGTCAACTTTTCTAACTTTTATATACATACTCGTTTTTTTCTTTCTGACTTATGAATGCGAAAGACATCTGATGTCAGGCTGATTGATCATTTGATGTTAAAGAGCCACTTCAACGATTTTGCATTTAGCTTTGTATCAGTAGACAAATGGTAGTATTTTCCAATGACCCTCCTCCCACCCCTCAACTCCATCTGATAAGAGGCATATCTTGATTTTAGGTCAGGAAAAAATCCTCCAATGACGTAAAATGACATTTTTTACGTCATTGGAGGATTTTTTAAAAGAGGCTATGAACTACAGACAGTAGCAGATGCTACTTCCGCATTTTTATCAACCCGCCCATATGGGGTGGGGCCTCGTCAAAGATTTTCAAAACAGTCCGTCAGCCATCTTGTTTAGCTAAGGACCAGGTAGTGGAGAAATTCGAGTTTTAGACTAAACACAATGGCAGCAAGTAATTTTGAAGACGAAATGGAAGAAAGGGATTTTGAAGATCTGTTGCGCGAATCCGATGTTGGTGGCTGCCTGTACGAGCCGCAATACAGCGAAACACAGTTGCGGTTGGAGGAGGAACAAGAGGCTGCTGCTGCAGAGGAGCGAAGCTTGCCTGGCGGTCATGAGGAAGAGCCCGTACAGAGTCGAGCTGGGGCGGACTGGTGGTGCCAATGCTCTCGCTGTGCGCCTATGGACGCAGATAGAGACCCGCTGCTGTTGCGAATTTTAGCGATGCCATTTTCTTCTTGAAGAAATAACTGAATCTGCATTAGAAACGGGACCGCCAGCATGCGTAATAGAGCACCCCAGCTTTGATCCACACAAGTTTTTGAAACTTATATCACGATTCCGAAGGTCAATGGGAAACGCCAGCCAAAGACCGCAGGGACACACGGACGATTCAGTATAAGTGAGTATTTATTTGTTGTTCACGTCAGTTAGCTGAGCTATCGGTTATATCCTATTGTATGTACAAAAAGCTTGCGTTGCTTACGTTGTGCTTATTGTTTTCAGACAATATCGCCTAACAGCCTACCGTCATTTTGTGGAATGGGTCCTGCAAGGAGAGAGACTGGGGAAAGGCTATATCGTCTTGTTTTGCCTGCCTGTGTTGTTCAGGACATCAGACAGAGATTTCCAGCTAGTGACGGACAATACTGTGGCTATCAAGAAACTGCTGAAACTCTGGAAGAGCTATGAGTGTGCAATTGTTTATATTATGTTTAAAAACAATAAAAGTTCAAAGTTTATAATGTATTACTATGATTTACAAAAGAGTACAGGGAAATATGAAGAAATGTATATACTTTTATTAATTACAAATATTCTCAGAACTTGGGGTGGTTGATAGCCCGCAGCCACTGTTTGCACCGCTCTAAATGTCCTTTCCTTGTGTTGGATGTACATCCCGGTACAACGCAAGGCTAGTATTTAAATTACTTTATCAAGAATCCGTCACGGAGACTCATGTTAACCGGTGTCTTCTAGCTAGTAGCTAGCCTTCCCTTCTGCCTGCCGGTAGGCGTGGCTTGGGAGGGCATTCGTAGAGCAGCGAAACAAGGGCATTCTGGGATTTGGTGTTTTTCATCCACATGAGCCAAAAACACATTTTAATCTTTTTCTCTGACTAGATGGCACAATTTTCAAAAATGCTTTCACATTTCTACTACATAAGTGACCACGATAAGTGAGAAAAAATATGTTTTTTCGGTGAAGTTGCCCTTTAATATGACACATTTTAAATAGTTATTTTTCTAGGCTCAAATACTCCACCTTATCAATGATTCTGGAAATCAAACAGATTTTGTCGTAGACATTTTAACAAAATTGACGGTTATAATGGATATAAACAGGGTGCGGGGGGAATCACAGCTGTGTACCAGTAATTAATGTGATTTTAAATAATTTTAGAAATGAAATCATATGCATGCTATATGCTATATCATCTTTTTGTTTCATCGCAGATCTTTTTCTTCCGGAAGCACTGAAACAGACTTTTGGAAGCATAGAATCCTGTAATGCTGTCAAAATGTGTACAGACAGAGGAAATGTCAGTTTTAGTTCTTGAACCAGATGTGTTGTTGTTGCTCAGGCCATGCTGTCAGGAGAAAAAAAAACTCTTCCCTTCTCAATGGTTGTTCATGAAGCCAGTGGTGAGAGATTTCTTCACCCAGGGTCATCATTGTCTCTCAATGTAAAAAGGACTCTGCGATCTATTATTTAGGGAACGAAGCTACTGCAGAGAATGTTCTATATTTGGGGCAGCATCGTCTGGTGGCCTCAGATTTTCACTTCATCATGTACCCGGGCAGTTGCTAGAAGGTACATGTGAACAGCAAACAACAACCTGAATGGAAAAAAGTAAGTTCGCTCAAAATGTACATTTAATTACAATTTTGACAAGAACAGCCTTAACCCAAACCAATAACGAATAAACAAGATCATATTTGTCTGATTGATGCTGTTATTTTATGGTAATATGTTTGAAAAACTATCTTGTTCTGGCGATATCATCCCACATAGTAACATTCATCAATATTCAAACTATCCAGTCTTAAGAAGGTTCAATTTCAAAGCTTAGTTTGATTCACCCTCAAACAGCTTCTGTTCTCAGTCGACTACAAGGGGTTTCCTCTGCGGAAATGTATACGGGAAATTATTCACGTACAGATAGAATCCCTTTCACATTGTATTGCCATTCAAAAACAACCGGCCTTTAGATATTGATGTCTGCAAAACCATGGTTATTCGGAGAAGGAATAGTCAGAAAAATGTGCTTACGGCATCTGATGAATGTTGATGTGCGATACCACAGAGGATTAGTGCAAACAAGGCTAGGACTGGGACAGTGTAAAATATAGCATGGGATTTGGATAATACACCACACTTTGTACTCAAATCTCAATCTTTCAATATCTAGGTGTCTTGCTAACATAGACGTTGTCATAATATGAACACCTTTTGGTATCCGAAAAAATCAGATACGAACAAACACTACACTTGGACAGTTTGCAAACCTGTACGGAAATATTCCGAATTATTTACATTTACCACCTGGAATCTACCAATACTCAGTTGGACCCAAGTCGCAGCTTTTCTCAAGACCATGACTGACAACATGGTCGATAATTGTGCTAAGGAATGTCCTCTAAAACTTCAGGTCTCATTTCACTTTGAGCTACTCTGCCACTGTGCATCTGAACCCCACTTCCATTGCTGTTGCTTGTTTTGTAAATAGCAAGACATTTGTGACCTTTTTCATGCATGAATAAGAATTGATTGCTAATTGAACTATTGGGCAACAACATCTTGTATACGTGTAGAATAGTTTCACATTCAAGGGAGTAATTAGTGTCAGCCGTGAACAGGGACCCTGGGCTAAAGGCTTTGCAATTCCAAATGTCTGTGAAAAGTCGTCATACATATGACCAGGCTACGACGCAAAATGTTAAGTTATTGAGTTACTGATGTATCTTAGGTTATTGTTCACCGAAGAAAGCTCTGAAAAAGACAGCCTTCCACTTGCATTGCTAACCAGCGAAGTTGGTGATATACGTAGTGCAATGTCAACATTTGGAAATACCTCCTGTCATTTATTCATTAGGGCCCTTGCAGAAGTGATAACTTGCTTTTTACGGATACCATCACTAAATTGGACCAGTTCATTGACAATGTCACTATACAAATAAATGTTACATTTGTTCTGTAAATATGTTGCTGATGATTGGAGCTCTTGGGAGAATAGAGGTAAGATTGTTTAAAAAGACAAATGTTTGCTGATTATACTAGTAGGGGTTAAACCTCCGACCCAGTTCTGCTAACAGTCTGTCACCCACAACGGTAAACACGTTTGTAGAAACAGTCTTATGGCCAATGAAACTCAGACTCGGTGGACTCTTCAAACTATTTTTTGCATTTGTGAGACACATTTTTAGCTGTAGAGTTTTTTCTTTTTCAAGGCCTTGTTGAGATACCTGTATTTTGGTGGAGTCCAGACAAAGTGCGTTGATTGCTCGCGCGTGTGGTTTTCTTTAGTTTCAATTTGTTTATTCACATTTGGCTGCAATCCTGCTATAACAATCTGCCAGCATAAGGTGGATTTTGAGCAATAATCAAAAATATTCCCCCGTCTTCGTCTCAAGGAAACATTGACACTGTTTACACATTCCAAATTGATGGTATGGGCTGTGCGTGGTAACCCACCCAATCAATCAATGGCTTCATCTATCTCAGGCGAGACTGAAGGCCTCCCGATATATCGCTCGCATTGTCGTAACATTGTCCTCTGCGGTTGTTCATGTCAACATCCATCTTACTTTAAACAGTGGCTGGTAATAGGAAGCCATTTAAGAAAACGTTATACCTTAAACCTGTCTTTTGACACATACCAAGTGATGAAGTTATATGTTATATGTAATTGTATCCACACTGACAAAAAATTAGTTGCATTTTATTATTGATTAACAATTTCAGTGACCACTTTATGTCTCATCAGTTCAATACATTCCGTACAGAATTTCGCTGACAGGTAAGATGGACTTTTTTGCCAGCATTTTTTATATTTCTCAAAATGTGCTTTTGGAAAAGGATCAAACAGACTTATTAATTATAGGATTCTCAAGTAATTTCTATTGTGAAGACAACCCAATGTTTCACAACTTCTTCAGAAAGGCAATCCAGGTTCGGTTAGAAACATAACAAAGACAATCACTCTATTCAAGACTTCAGTTCAATACTCACACTACATTAAATTGTTTTTAGGCTCTGGGTTGATTGTTTCTTTATCTGCTGTTTGTATGATACAGCACAACATGGCTCTTCTATGGCATTCAGATCCTCCATGTTCAACTATTTGTTTGTTTGCGGGTTTCCAATCATTGTAACCCATACTGGCAAATGGATTTAAGAGTCAAGTAAAGCAAAATACAAAACCTTTAGATGTAGAGTACAAAAGCCATTCTCTGGATACATATTGGCCATTAGTTTTGCACCACCCCATGGGTGTAGCGTAGGTAAAGCCAACTGCAGAGCTGGATCATACGTTGATGTTATTCATTTGACATAAAACACGTGTGTGTGTGTTACATGTTTGACATAAAACAAACACATAACAACAAACAGAAAAATTCTATACACTGAATGAAATTACAAAATAACAACCAAAGCGATATATCTCTCTCAAAAAAAACAAGCACTCACTCCAAAGGTAGATTGTGACATTGAAATAATGCAAAGCAAATAGCAACATTTCCCAGAGACGTAAATAGCTAATTGCTAACTCACACCAGCTGTGTACAAAAGGTTCACCACTCGTGACAATTAGCAAGTTTACGTATAAAATACGTTTTCAAAAAGGGTCTTCTTTGTTATTTTGATGCTAATATGTCAGGGTTTCTATTTTGCCACAAGTTTGGCCCAGTTAATACACACATCATCCTAAATTTAACCCCATGTGCTGGTTCAGTGTTGTAGCAGTCTCCATCGCTTGATGCAAGCTAGCTAATCCAGTTGTGAGCTCATCGTTATTGGCTTTGGCGGTAAATATGAAATTAGTTGGTTGCTGAGTGGTACTTGTAGCTGTGTTACTACAATCTGCAGTATGTTTGGGTATTTTATCGTGTAATCTCTTTAAGCCTCTGGATTTGACATTTTTGGACCCTGCTTTCTTGGATTCTTTCTGACATTGTTGGCAACTAGCTTCCTAAGTTCCACAAACATCAAAGTCTAAATCAATACACACACAGAGCAACAAAACCATCCAATCATTCAGAACAATTGAAAATGTTAAACACTGTATTGATTTTGTATAGAACTAAAAACTAAAATATAACTTATATCTAGCCAATGGCCTAGGGCCCCTTGCTTAGCAGGGCCCCTGGGCTACAGCCCAACTGTGCAGTAACATTTTGTTTGACATGAGTTACTCAACACTTGCATGATCCAAAGTTGAAGGGACTGGGACCCTTGACGAGTTGGTGGGGCAGAAATAGCACATTATCAGACTTTATCCTGCTTTACAACAGGAGATTAAGAGGTAGCTGAAAGAACAGGAGATGATTTTTCATGTGATCTTTCTACACACAACCACACATGTTTCTGTAACAGATTTACCGCTATTTACACAGTTTCTAGTGTTCAACTGATAGTCTCCTATTGACTGTACACAAAGCTTCCTAAGCTGACAGTTATAACATTAAGTCACATTCCAAGCATTTGGCACAGTGGTGTTTTTCAGGGTGGATGAACACATTATGATCATCTATTATTCAAAAACTGCATGTTTGGCATGAGGGGCCACATGTTTCAGAAGAGAAGTCTCACAAACAATACTGTGTCATACAACAATACCACGTCCTCTACCAGCTCCAGGTCTGAGACGGAGTCATTAAAAATCTAACAGGAGTGTTGTAGAGAACGTTTGCTGTTTGTGTGTATCTATGCATGCCACCGTGCCTGTCCACCTGATTGCTTGCGTGTCTACCTATTGTACATTAGAGAATCATACACAAACGGAATGGCTCAAGAACGGATCTCATTACAAAGGAAGTGATTAGACAGAGGATGTTACTATCCAATTAGCGGATACAGAAATTGAACATCTGATCACCCAGGATATAATCCCAGAACCTGCTGTGCCTATAGGATCATTAACCCTCAACAGAGTGATTCTTTATAGTCCAATTTGTGTCCCCCTATTGCTCTCTATTTTGCTACATATTGCACTGCTTCTGACCGAGGCCTTTGCATCAGAAGTCACTGAGCTGCCTGAACAGATGAGCTGTGAACGTACATCTAAAGATAGCGATGCTAACTTAGGAATCAAGAGCTATATCAAACAGCCTGAGGTGAGGATTAGCTCTGTGGTAGCAGAAGACAAAAAAGGAAACATGCAAATATTACCCCGAAGGCAATATTTGAACAGCAGAGGAAGTCAACTCAGTTGCAGCACAATCGTTTAAAGGTTATGTCACCTCGAAATGTCCTTGTTGTCCATGGAATGAGTTTAGATAGGAAATAAAGCAAACTGAAGAAGAAACATAGGCATAGACGCAGTTGTATTTACATTATGATTTTGCTGATTTTTTTGGTCATTCAAAGATATTCCCACCTCTGATTCCTTTTGTTTATGTTCTGCTGTCTTTCAAAAGGGGTCACTTAAGAATTCTTGTTTTCAATAAAAAACAGACATTAAATGAGTTTGACTAGGAAATAAAGCCATTGACAAAGTTAGAAATTATGATTTGCAATTTTTATAAGTTTGTCCTTTCTTTAAGAATACTTTCTATTCGCAGCCATTACAGCCTTATAGACCTTTGGCATTCTGGTAATCAATATGTTGAGGAAATCTGAAGAGATTTCACCATAAGCTTCCTGAATGTCCCCTTTCCAAGGGTGTAGTGCAGGACAGCCATACGCAGAGCGAGGTAAAACATTCAAAAACAGGTTTATTTAAATCAACATAAAACAAACTAAAACACTAACTGGTTGAAATGAAATGATGCATTTACAGCGACTTACATTCGCACAACAGCAATACTTCTTAAAAACACTTTCACCTCTACTGAATCGTAGCATAGAAACAATAACCGACAAAAGTGAACCTAACCAGGGACCTTAGCCCACTGATCAACTAACCTATGCCCGGTGTTTAGCTAAACACAAAACAGCTGTGCTCCTAATAAACATCATACACAGATGTGCTCTCCCCTAATACCCTGTGTACAATGCACCTCACCAATCCGTGATATTGAAGCACCTCACACAAGTTGTATTGGCTTGATGGCCACTTCGTATGTACCATACAGTCAAGCTGCTACAACAGCCCAATAGGGTCAAGATCTGGTGATTGAGACCAGCTGACAGCTTCGTCTCTTATATAGTTCTAGTTTGTAGCAGTGGTTTGGATCATTGTCCTGTGGTGGAAATTTACTCCAATCAAGCGCCAACCGCAAGGTATGCCATGACCAACACGATATCACAGGTTTTCGTGAAATAGACACGATTTTTGTACCGGACATTTGTGACATGCAAACGTAAAAGTTCCTTTTTTCGTGTCCTGGACACGATTAGTTTTTTTGTGTACTGGACACGTAATATTTAGGACTCCACGGAAATTCGTCACGCACACACAAAAAAACACAACAAACGTTTTTGGTCAACGACACGTTAAACGAATAAGTTCATCGAAATGTTAGGTATTGGTTAAGGTTAGGGCAAGAGTAAGAGTCAGGCTTTCCTTTAATATTTAGAGTAATAAAAAGAGTTATATTCCAGAAAGTTAAATCCGTCGCGTTTACAATTCAAGCTACGCCCACTTCCTGGTTGAAATGCAAGTTGAGTCAACCAAACCCGACACTTGCTTTCAACAGCTCAAGGAAATCGTGTCCAGGACAAGAAAAAACTACCTTTTACGTGTGGATGTCACAAATCTTGGGCACAAAAATCGTGTCTATTTCACGAAATCTCATGATATCGTGTTGGCCATGACATTGCAAAATGGAGAGATATTTGAAATTCTCTTTTACCCTGTACAAATCTCCAACTTTAGCACCACCAAATATCTTTAACAACACATTTCCTCCACCGTTCTTGACAGATGGTGTAGAACACACATTTTGTATCTTATTATTTGGTCAGCATCTCACTAATGTTCTTGTTTGTGTTCAAACACTTCAAACTTAGAATGGTCTGTCCATAACACCTTTTCCAGTCTTTGTCCAGTGTTCGTGTTCTTTTGCCCATCTTTTTTTATTGTCCATTCTGGGATATGGCTTTTGTTTGCAACACTGCCTAGGAGACCAGCATCACAGTGTGTTGTTTCTAATTAAGCTGCCAGTTGAGGAACTGTGTGGTGTCTGTTCCTCTGAGCAAGATGACACATGTATTTTTACTGATCAATAAACCTTTAAAAATTATATACTTGATTTAACAAACACAATGTGCCATTGGAACATAGGACTGACAGTTTCTGGTAATGAGCCTGTGTAGAAATTCGATTAAAAGTCAGCTATTTCCAGCTACAACAGTCATTTACAACATTAACAATGTATTTCTAATTAATTAGATGTTATTTCATTGGACATAGTAGTGTATATAAAAATGTAATCCAGTTTTTATGTTAATTAATTCTCATCTCTCATCTTCAACCGCTTATCCGGGGTCGGGTCGCGGGGGTAGCAGCTCTAGCAGGGGACCCCAAACTTCCCTTTCCCGGGCAACATTAGCCAGCTCTGACTGGGGAATCCCAAGGCGTTCCCAGGCCAGTGTGGAGATATAATCTCTCCACCTAGTCCTGGGTCTTCCCCGAGGTCAATTAATTAGGCATGCTAAATGATTGGCTGCAATAGAACTCCCACCTGCATGCAAGTCGATCTTCCAAGGGCTTTGTTCTTACTGATCGTGCCTCTAATTTCGCCTCAAACAGGAATACATGGGATCTGATGGTTGTGGATGAGTAGTTATTAAGCATGTTAAATGTGCTTGGTTAGGCTTTCTATCTCTTTTTTACATGTCTTTAATACAGGGATATGCCTCAAACGACACTGTAATGAGACTTGGTCAAGAGTAGTTTGTATTAAGTGTGCTAAATGTGCTTAGTTAGGCTTTCCATCTCTTTTGTAGATGTCTTCAATACAGGGATATGACTCAAACGCCACTGTAATGAGACTTGGTCAAGAGTAGTTTGTCGGTGGGGAAATTATTGCACTAGCAACACTGTGCTAAATCAAACTGCTAGGTTGAAAATGTACTCACTGCACCATCTACGGTCAGTGTCACACCAAGTGAAACTGTGACAAGCAGTGAAATCCACATTGGGTCAGACAAATGAACGAACGACTTCAGAAGACGACTCTAATTAGACAATGACTGCATGGGCCCTTGGCTACGGCTGGTTTAAATTGGATGAAGGCACTAAAGCAACAATTCAGCCAACATGGTCTTCAAGGAATGTAATGAGATTATAAACTCTGAAGAGGTGTGGTAATATTGAGCTGGGCCACTAAAAAAATGCACTATGTCCCTGTCTAATCAGCTATGACAGGAGAGTTAATTTGGTCCACGAACAAGATTGAATTAACATGTATTTATTCACGAAATATGTTTCCTGTTGAAGTCATATCCAATTATGTTTATAATTCATCAAATTATGTAGTATAAAAACATTCCATTTCGACGTCACTTTTATCCTAAGCAACACACGTTCGTACATTTTACGCAAGACCGGGCCCAGACGGAATTAAACCCAGTAATGTTTGCTGTTGCTAACGTCATGTTTTACTACACAGGGCCACGTTATTTCTAATCTTAGAGTGTTTGGGTTCATGGGTTTCACAAAAATGCTCATTAAGTGAATATCAGTTTGAACAGTTGATCTCTTCCTCGTTGGAAATGCCTGAAGAAGTGCTGGAAATGGCTAACCAATACCAAGAGGGCATGGTAGTTTCAGACGTGGAATCTGCTGAACGGTCTTCAGTACGAACGACACCAGTTCATACTATTGTGTTGGTATTCTGCTATGGGTCTCAGCTGTGGTGGGTTGGGTAGACGGGAACACTTGATGTAATGGGGTGGGTGGAGTGACCTTTCTATTAGCAAAGAGAAACCACGGATGTTTCTTGCTTGACAAAAACTATTGTTCAACCAGCTCATTTTAAATTATCTCCAGGGATGTAGCGACAAAAAGGTTTCTGAACTATAAATTCCTCCAGGTGATTGAGTTAGGATGAGTAATCGTTGAAACAACCAATACACGTTTAAACTGTATCATTACATTGATCTGGTTCAGGTCCACTAATAGGGCCTGTTGGAATATTCTAATATCCAAGCTTCACAAACCCAGTCAGAGTTGACGGTAGTGAAAATTTGCTACATTTTAGCATAGCTACATTTCCATTAAGCCACAATCCATACGATCTTGACTGTAGGCTATTTCAGTGAATTACAAGGGTGGAATGATATTTGGTGAAAACTTTTCTTAACACAGAGATTATTTTCTTGAAATGAAAAGATACAGCCCTGCATAGCTAACCTTTGGGAAGGCAAGACACAGGAGAGAAAAATAGAGACGGCAAGGTGATGGAAAGAGAAACAGGCAAGGAAGGAAAGGAAGAGACACTTTCTTACATCAGTGGAAGTGGTCACTAGATTTAGCCAATTCAATTATCTAGCTTGGTGGGAACTGCTTCTACAGTATATGTTTAGGTAGTACGGGGAGATGGGCAAAGTGCTTTAATAGACAGAAAGTGTCCAATAGAAATGAAATATCCCTATGTTTCACAGCGTTTAGACTGAATTATGGTATTTTCATAGCTTAGATATTAATTACATTTAAATGCTCTTCTGACACTTTTGTATGTTTTAAAAGTTCTACCATTTCTTACGTAACACACATTTTATAAAAAAAAACTTTCTGGAGACAAGGAGAAAGGGAAAGGCATTTGGCACCTAGAGCCTTGTGTATCTTATGAGCCTTAGGTATCTTTTTGACTTTGAAATTTGAAATTGACTGACTCTTGTAATGTATTTCTCTGTCACAATAAACTCGACAATGTTTATCTTGGGAGCGTTTACTATTTATTAAAGTGGTTCACTTGGCACACATTATTGCTGATATCTTGTCAAGAGATAATTTTTGAAAATGCAGTTGTTGTTCTCTAAACTCTTCTAAATGACAACATTTTAATGATAGAACTCAAATGTTTCTTGTTGGAGTGGACTGGAGATGCGACACCTCATATCGTTAGTATTTTTTTAGGATTCTATCATGTCTCCATAGTCACCCACCGTCTCTGTCCCTATAGTAACTATGCAGCAACAGTTTATGTACTTTTGAACTATAAGGCGTTTCTTTTCTAGTCACTATACATCTACTTTTCTTGTTGATCGCGCTGTTGGGTTACTGGAATATAAACTGGCTGTTCCAGATACATAAGGTTGATTTAATTCCCAGCTGATTCGGTGCATTTGTTCATGTGACAGGGAATATGGGTTAGTCTGAGTATGCTTAGTTATCCTTAAGAGTTATGCTTAGAGTCTTGGGAATTCATTCACTTTCCCGGTGTCCTGTTGATCCGTAGAAGGACTTGGACCAGACCTCAAGGTTACCTGGTCCAAATGACAGCAGTCCATGTCCAAAGTCCTTCTGATCGTGTTGCAGGTCAAGTGGCTGCCTGATAAACTCCAGCCGCCTCGTGCCACACCTACTGACTTGGGTTCAGTTTAAGTAGTCTGGACACGGCCAACACGCATTCATTGACCCGCTTGTTTTCTGATCATCCAAAAACATTGACGTGGTCTGAAAGGTTATGTACTTTAATATTCTTCACGCAGCACAGCCAGAATTGCATTGGCCACCCCTATCTGGGTTTCTTTTGAAGTTTTGACTCTACTTGACCCTTATTCCAAGCCACTGTGTGTTAACTCCTATCGCTTGCTCTTTTGGGTTTTAGACAGAGTATCTGTAAATTGACTTTTTAACCACTGCTAATGTTTAACGGGCTTAATACAATACATTTTAAACGTGATGTACGGGACATAGGGTTAGTGAAGCACCCAAGAACCAATCCCAGAAATGCCATTGAATTTGATTTCATGCCTCACAGTATTTGGATTTGCTAAACAAAAGATGAAAACACTCTGCTCCTTTAGAATGACACAGGCTTCCCTTAAGGCCAACTCCACCTTTGAATGATAGGTGTCCCAGGCTGTATGCGCGATACACAGGCATGTGCGGCAGGTTGCACACAGCTTATTGACAGCACATTTGTTAGTTCGTTTACTTACAATTTCTGTTTTGTGTCGTTGTCCCACAAGGCTATTTCAAGATGAATGTAGTAACTGTGTAGCTCAGGTAAGTTAATGAAGATTTTTTTTTAAATATATATATTTTTTAAGTAACAATGTCATTGTGATTCCATTGGGAAAGCATGGAACATTTGTTAACATGCTCTACCGAATTGCTTTTTTATGATAAGACTCCATATGCAAATTACGTTACTAAAAAATGAAGTGTATAACTACAGGCACGTGCAAAACCACAGTTGAAGTATTATGAGAGACTGAGATCATTCAAATGCTATGGAAGTTGAAGGATATTGCTCTGTTGGAAGATTTACCACACGCTGCATTTTATAGAGAACAGGTTTTCGGAGACAGATGGCAGAAAGTACAAATTGGCCTAACAGATATTTTTTTCCTAAAACCAATATAATATGATTTTTTCTGGTATTCAAAACAACTTCAGAATTTGTGTAATTTATCGAACTGCCTCAAACTCTCTCTTGAAAAAACTGGATGAGGTTTACCATAGTGTCATACGCTTTGTTACCAATGCCCCAACACCCACCAGTGCAACGTCACACATTAATCGGCTGGCCGTCGTTAATCACTCGGCGTTTAACTCATTGGTACCAACTTATTTACAAGTCTCTGCTAGGCAACGTCCCACTGTACCTAAGCTCTCTAGTTACCACAGCTCTACCCACCCGCAGTCTACGCTCTAGTAGGTACATTGCCTTAGTCACCCCGAAAGCCTGCACCACGTTCGGCAGCCAATGCCTGGAACGAATTACGAAAAACCCTAAAACTTGAAACCCTTATATCACCAGTTTCCTTTAAACTACTCCTGTCTGAACACCTGTCCGATCTCTGTACGTTTTAACTGTGTTTAACGGCTTCTCACTTATGGCATGCCCCTTTTTGCACAGTGGACCTCTCTCAACTGCACTGCTGTCATACTGGTTTACATTCTTGAGTTACTCTATTTGCTCAGGCATGCTCAAATGCTCTTTCCCCCAAAACCATGGTCATATAAGCTTTGCACACAAATGACATACCTGCTAGACTGTCACAAATCCGTACGGGTGAAATGTAGAGGGAGCGAAATGCAGAGAAATCACGTTTGTGGAATTTATTTACACAAAACAAACACGTAACAACGAATGGAAAACTAGATATGAACTGAAACAAAAGCGTGCTTACACAAAGCAACTTAATACTCTTACAAAACACAGTGCACGACTATCCAAAAACACAACACTTACCTACAATGACACGTAACATATTAATCCAAAGCACCCGTGAACCAGGGACCTTAAATAGCCCTCTGATTAATTAAACTATGCCCGGTGCTGAGCTAAACCCAAAACAGCTGTGCTCCTAATCAACATATTACACAGGAGTGCTCTCCCCTACACACCCTGTGACAACACAGCTCACCCATACGTGACATTGATACACTTTAATCTTTCTACATCCTTTCTATATTCTCCTTGTATTTTTTATATACTTTAGTTGTTATTGCCATATCAACGCTGCTCAACTGAACTACATATACCTCACCCTGTATTATCTGTGTATAGACTCTCCACTTGATCCTGTATTCCCTTGTTATGTCCCACTGCTATTTGCACACTCGCGTTCTGTGTATTTATTGTGTAACTGTATGTTGTCCTGCATATTGTTTTCGAAGTATCTTGGCCAGGTTGCCGTTGCCAATGAGAATTTGTTCTCAATCGCCCTACCTGGTCAATGAAGGTTAAAACAAATGCAAAAATATAACACAAGCCATTCGGGTGCACATCCTCTTTATAAAACATGTTCAACTTAACAGAAACATCTCACAGCCCTTATTGAGACAGGTTATTGAGGTAGGTTGTTCAATACCCCGTCAATGGGTTCCAAAAAACGGTTTGATAGCGATGTTGAAGAGCGATGGATAGCTCCCAGAGCCCCACAAAAAGCACAATCCTGTCCCGAAGAGGAGTTTAATTATGTGAGCCGAAAAGCATTCCACTATCTTTATTTGCAAGTGTTATGCGATGCGGGAAAAACCGGGGAACGTTGTGTCCAGGTGCAACGCATAACTTGTTCACTCTGCAGCAACAATAACGACAATACGGTATACATACATTGATAAGCTGATATGATGTTGGTCCTCTGTGTGTCGCCAAAACAGCATTGACCTGCGTGAACTCTACAGGACCCCTGAAAGTGGCCTGTGATATCTTGCTCCAGCAGATCCTTCATGTCTTGTTGGTCTAGCACATCCCAAGGATGCTCAATTGGATTAAGATCTGGGAAATTTAGAGGTGTTAAGCCAGTTGTTAGGCCATCACAATTTGTCCATTGTTAAAGTCACTCGGGTCATTACTCTCGCCTGTTTCTCCTGCATCCAACACGTTGACTACAGAAACGTATTGTTTTATTACCATTTAATGTACACAGACCTTGTCATGTGCCCATGTTAGGAGATGACCAGAGTTTTTCACCTACCCTGTGAATGTTTCGGCTCATCAGAGTACACTCTGCAATCAGTTGATAAGATGAACGCATCTAGTTAGTTGGACCGGCATTTGCCTCCAGAACAGCCTCGTCTTTGGGTCATGGATTCGTCAAGGTGTCAAAAATGTTCCGCCAAGATTAAAAGAGATTGGCTAGTTCCTTTGTGTTTGCCAGTCTGTGACCCAGTTAACAACGCCCACGGTTGGAGGACAATAGGAACCCAGGAGTTACCCTTATACAGAATGCTTTGACACACACAGAATACTTTAATGAGACACAGAATACTTTATTGACACACACACACACACAATACTTTATTGACACACACAGAATAAATAGACATGGAAAGATAGAAAATAAGTAAAGAGGATAGTGATTCTGTAGGATGTAAGCCATGCGGAATGTACTACCCACAACACAAAGCTGAGAGAGAGCTATATCGGACACATCTGATAAGAACCGTAGTACTTATGCACACAAAAAGCCATTAAATTAACTCAAGAATAAATAATAATAGAAATGTGGCACATTCAATTTGATCAAGCACACCCATCCAAAAAGTCAGAAGATGTGAACTGTCTTAAGTGTTTATGTGCAGGAGAGACAGAAACCTGCTACTCCCTCACTGAAGAGTATGCGACCTAGATGAAGAGTGGCATGGTGCCAACCCTTTAGCAACTGCCATAGCAATCAATCAGGGTTTAGAGGTCACAGAGGTCATAGTGGGTTTAAGTGACAGGTTCACGTTACCCCAAAGATATTAGAAACCTGATGGGGGATAGAAAGCATGCCAAAAAGATTGTGGGGAGTTGAAAACAATGGGCAGGGGATTTGTAACAGGGATTTTGGTCGATAGTCACGTAATGGCATCACACAGTTGCTTCAGATTGGTGTCGGTACGTTCAATATCTCATCTGGAAGATGCTGTATACAGAAAATTGGTGTCGGTATGTTTAATCTCAAATCCCAGTATCGCTGTGATCTCCAAATTAGTGTATGTTTAATCTCAAATGCCAGTATCGATGTATATTGCAAGTTATTTTTATTAAATTCAATATCTCCTCCCAAATATATCTATACTGCAAATTGATGTCAGTACATTAATATCTCACCCAAGATATGCCTTTTTGGATTTTGGGCAATTTTACGTTCAAGGAACCATTCATGGTGACGATTTATGACACTTTATGACTGCTTGCATGTCATGGTATGAAACTGTAGCACCCAAAATATTATTAAAACCAGACTTCAGATGGTACAGGGTAAACTTATAAGGGTTAAACGGAATCTAAGCCCACATTTTCATGTTACTCCGTCTCCACTAAGACAACGTCAATGTCTCTAATGGTGAAAGAAATGAGAGATAAAGTTGGGATTAGCCCAGAAGATTCATCATGGCTCTGTTCGCCGATACTGCAGGTTATTTTACTGCGGTAAAAGACTCACAATCTCCCTCCATCAGAGGCCGTGCCAGGCAGGTTGGCTCCATGGATAACTTCTGTTTACGCACAAAAGAACCAGAATTTGATTAATTGAGAATGTTTTATTTTAGGACACAGTTGATGATGATTGCGTCCCCGTCTGAGCTGTTTGTTCTTGTTCTTAGCCGATGAGTTATGGCCGCTTGGGTCGTCCACGCGCCAATTTTTTTCTTTGCATTTTTTTATTACTGCAGCTTTGTGGCCCACCTGTTATTATTTTTTTTGCCATTTTCATTCAACCTATCATTTCAACAAACAGTTTTCTCCCACCTCCAGTATGAACTGCAGACAATATGTTTTTTAAATGCGCAAATACAGGATTACCTATATGCCGTAAGTGTACTCACACATGCAGTCCGGGCTGTTGCTAACGCAGGGAAAGGTGGATACAATTCTCGGCGCCCACGGCTCGGTAGGGCCTGCCGATCGACATGTGTCACCCAAGCAGATGGCCATGCGTCAGACGTGATGTGTTGAAATCCATGTGTCACGCTTGCTGATAACCATCTGTCAGCCATCAAACGGTGTAATGGACAATCATTGAGTAAGCAGCAGTACACCAGTTGGGCCCGTCCATCGTTTCTCTGGCACAGGATGCCTTGCGCATGGTCCTGTATGCAGTGCTGAGAAACACTACATTTGGTCGGATCATTTTGTGGGTTGATGTGATATATAGAGAGTCTGAGAGGAAAAAAGTACACACAGTTAAGGTGCTTGGTGTGGTGTGTAATCAAGCATGCAAACCTGTTTGGCCTAATGTGGCAAGGTAATTATTGCCCTGTGGTCCAACATTCTTCCATGGCAACTAATTACACGTGCTGGGGTGCTGTCTTTGGTGTTAAAGGAGGAGTAGTCGTTTGTAGAATTCGGTGTTTGACAACTTATTTAAAAAATAACCGTTACTACTGTCATTTGTTAACACAGGTTTTCTATATTTGTTGTACATCTTCAGATGCCAGATACCATAGCACACTTTCAGAGGTCTAGTGGAGTCCATGCCTTGACGGGTTCAGGGCTGTTTTGGCAGAATAAGGGGGACCTACACAATATTAGGCAGGTGGTCATAATGTTATGGCTCACACAACGGGTGGTGAGTGCAAAAGAAATCATGTGATATGAATGTAAGGTATAAATATAAATGAATAAAACCTCACACACAAACATACACACCATTCAAGGAGTTGTTTCAGCACATGAGCACCTGTAGTGTTCGCCTGCCAAATTGCAAAGTGCAACAGTGGGTAACCACTAACCAGCATGGTTGGTAACTGAGGAATGACCTTGCCTGTCTGTACACTCTGGAGCTGTATTGGACCACAGGTTGTATGCAATATAGATAGCTGGATCTTTTTACCTAACGTTTGCTTGTTACTGTCACAAGTCGTGGACACTAGGTCCCCACTCCGGAGTATTTATTGGGGTGGCCAGTTTTTTCTGGTGTAGTTGGTGTGATTGTACACACCAGCTCTCAGTTGGGTGGTTAGATTGTACACTAGTTTTTTCGGTGTGTTTTCTCGGTGATAAGGATTGATATTTAAATCGCTGGGTCTTGTTACACGGAGTCAGACATTATTTTTAAGCTACGGTGTATTTGAAGTGAGTGTTTATTGTACTTTGTCACCGTTGTAAATATCTTAAGTAAGTCCTTGTGTAGCGGAAGTGTACTTAATTCAGTATGCAGTTTATTCCGTTCGTGTTACATGTTTATTTAATTTATAATAAAAACACTACGGCCCCGATTCTGACTCTGTAAATGACTTATTCTGCACATCACCCACAAGTCCGTGAAAGTTACTAACCAATCGAGTGCATTAGAAAGTAACTAGCTAGCAAGCTTGCTAATAAACATGAAAATATAGGAACTAACAGCATTAAAATATAATGTTGACAAGTAAATGCTTTCTACATCTACGTTTAATTATATTTAATGTAGCCCAAATGCAGCATTTCCTATACCAAAATGGAAGCTTTTTTTGTGCTCTGGTCAGAAGGTGCCGTCAATTTGCAGAAATTCTTTGCTAGTTAGTGATTTGTTAGCCCAGTTGTAGGTATAATATTGGTGAATAATTGTGACGTTATGGCTCCCTGCAACAGCACCAAACTAAGTATTGAAGTACTGTATTCATATATCAGCAAACACCTACATGTTAGTCATCTATTAAGTATTGTAAACATCATATCATAGATGCCACACATCAAGTGGCGACAGGTAACACAGCAGCTTGATCATCTAACCAGTAACTGAAAGATTGCTGGATTGAATCTGTAAATTGGCAATAAATAAATATGTCGTTCTGTCCTCGAGGAAGACGGTTTACCCTAATTGACCCGCGTCATTGCTGTGAAAGACAATGTCAACGTACCTGGTAAAATAAGGGTTACAAAAAATAACAAGGTTCCAGTGAGTCACAATTTGATTGTGACTCAATGTGCATTCAGTTAACTGAAAGTTTATTACATTCACATTGGTTACCTAAACTCTGGGGAAAACAATTTCACAAAAAAGAGAATAGGGTGGCTGCAGTCGAAGCTGACAGGTGGGTGTGCTAAAGCTAGCTCACGTGTGATGCTGGCCAGGTCGCGGTAAGAGATCAAACGGCTCTAATTGCTGCCAGTTCCCTTCTTAGACCTCCCGGTTCTTGATAGCACTTGCCATTACTGGCTCCAATCCACCTTATACCAAGCAGAGCAGAGCTCTCCCCCACATTCTCTAAGAAACTGACACCACTGCCAAGGTGCTAGGTGAACAACCTTCCACCCACTGTTCAGAGAAAGATACAATCCCACCACTTTTTCAAATGGATAGTGTTTTACATTGGCTTAACTGTCTGCATTAATGAATCATTTTACAGCTGTCTTTACCCTATTTACTCCAATAGCTTCTGTGTGCATAGGCTTCTGTTGCTTTGTTTTCCACTGTTATTTTCCATCACCAACCAAGCAACCAGGTCTCTTGTCTCCCCTTGGAGAGTCCTCCTAGTCTGTACTGAGCCGTCTGTCAAAATTCAATTAATTTGTCACAAGGTTATTGGCCTGTCAGCACCTTAGCGTTTTAATAAAGTTGGATCCTTTGATAAAGTCCTGCTTTAATTGACGTGGAGCAAGTGATAAGTCATCTTTATTTAATTCCTTCGTTCCAGCCCGTGTCGCCTGCCTTTAAGGCCCGTTACTATACTGGCACATCTTCTGATCAATGGACTGAGACAGCCAAGAATGAACTGTCCTCCAAACTCCTCTGAGGGTGCAGCACTGTCGTTTCATTAGATGACTTGATCTCTTGTGCTTTCTGTTATTTAAGTTCCCACCTCACATTTGAGATTGGCCCGGGAATTTCCTTTAATCCCTGCCTTCTTGCGTTTCCCCTAATATAGGACACTATTCACCCCTAATATAGGACACTATTCACCCCTAATATAGGACACTATTCCCCCCTAATAGAAGACACTATTCACCCCTAATAGAGGACACTATTCACCCCTAATAGAGGACACTATTCACCCCTAATAGAGGACACTATTCACCCCTAATAGAGGACACTATTCACCCCTAATAGAGGACACTATTCACCACTAATAGAGGACACTATTCACCCCTAATGGAGGACACTATTCACCCCTAATATAGGACACTATTCACCCCTAATAGAGGACACTATTCACCCCTAATAGAGGACACTATTCACCCTAATAGAGGACACTATTCACCCTAATAGAGGACACTATTCACCCTAATAGAGGACACTGTTCACCCCTAATAGAGGACACTATTCACCCTAATATAGGACACTATTCACCCCTAATAGAAGACACTATTCACCCTAATAGAAGACACTATTCACCCTAATAGAGGACACTATTCCCCCTAATAGAAGACACTATTCACCCCTAATAGAGGACACTATTCACCCCTAATTAAGGACACTATTCACCCCTAATAGAGGACACTATTCACCCCTAATTAAGGACACTATTCACCCCTAATAGAGGACACTATTCACCCCTAATTAAGGACACTATTCACCCCCATTAACGTTAACCAGAGTCCTGGTCAAAAATAGGGCATTTAAAGAGGCATTTGATTACCATACTGATTACTAATAATAGCAATAACATATTTGTCAAAAAAAATCTAATATAATTTTGCTGTAGAATCCTTCTTCTGGATTGGTCTTTTTATGAAATGTAAGCCTAAAACTAACCAGACATCCTAAAGATGCTGCATTCTTAGCAAAATTGTGATAACCAAGATTAAATTTTCACCATTGGCCTTTTGGATTGGCATAGTAACTTGACTTCAAGCACTGGTGTTTTGTTTATGTCATGTAGGCTATACCTTTGCAGATATTCAGACACAAACATTAACACACAATTAGCAGTAGAAATTACTTATGTAATGTAACGTTAGCACGCTAGCTGTACCCAGTCAGTCTAGCAGGATGACGTTAAGAAAACCTACCAAGGGATGGAGTCGGACCGGGCCCTAGTAGGAAGTATTGTCTTAACAGCGAAGTGGACTTTCAGTAGGAGGACAATAGCTCTAGCAAAGACAAAGACAACCTCGACTACTCACACATTTTTTGGACGGTAACTGCAGTGAAAGTGGGACGCTTCGCGAGATAAAACAGAACATGAATGAATTCTTTTTTAGGATCTCGCTCAACCTTCAATACACACTAGCGTGTGTTCGTCGGTGCCCAAAAAACATTCCCGTTCTTTATATAGAGAACAAGTCGCCATTTTAGAAAGTCCCGCAGTCGAAGGTTGACGTGCCTGTGCACCATCAAGGCAGCACATGTGGGCCCCCTGGGGAGATAAAATGTCAGCCAGCAGTACCCCGTGGAGAGCCTCAGACCCGTAAATACTGCTGTCCATTCTGGATTATAGGAGATGTTCCTCGCGTGTTCCCTGATGGTCCATAGTAAGCATCTGAAACTGAAGTCAGCATGGATGTGGGTGGGGCCCATTCACCCGTTTGCTATTGATGTAACGTACAGCCGTATGACCAAACAGCGTTCACTTTTTTCCCGTCGGCTCCCGACCGACCGTCATTCATCTCTCTCAATTCATCCTGGATCTCGCATTTAGATCCGCGCAGCTAGTGAAAGAATAAAAGTCCGCGCCAGACAAAAGTGATGACGGTAATTGGTACGGAATCCGCTGACACACCAACCGCGGGTCTGAGAGGCAACAGAGACGTCACATTATGTCTTTGTGGATGTGTTACTTTGTATCTCTGACAGCTCATTAACACCAGTTGGAAGCTGCAGGCACGGTACACGTTTCTCATCATTATCGCCGGTCGGTCCACTCCTGTCTGGTCTCAGATCTTAAATCTAAATGGTTGGCTACTTACCATTGCCTCAGTCAGTTAGCGCATGTTATAGGGCCTTAATTGCCACGTTTATTTTTGCAACAAATTCTATCTTTTTCCCACTCCTTTGTCCGGATATTTACGGCTGATCTCTTCGACTGCGTTATAGGAACTACTGGCCATTGTGCTCCATAGTAAAGTGCAATCCTGGTAAAGTGAACAGATGTATCACGTGGCCGAGAAGCCTTTTATTCTTCGGATGGTAATTCGTGATCTAGGGTGAGCTCTAGTGGCAATGCTCGGGTATAGACATTCATTTAAGGAGACCAAACATCTGTACTGTTATGGACACCATACGAGGCTGGAGGGTGCCACTAAAATATGGGGCTCAACCACATAACCACTTGGTTATAGGGCCTATCATTATTTACACTGTGAATAATGTATATACTGTGAATGATTCTTTTTTTCACGATCACACGTATCGGCCTGACATGCAGATCTAGGAATTCAAAAAAAAGTTTTACGAGATTTCTGAGAAAAAAAAACGCCTGCCCAATGTTCTAGGCTGTCGCTCAAAGCTTATGAAATGTATTCCGATTCCTGCGGATGGAGAGTTTTACATATCGAATCCCTAGAAATATCCCCGTAAATGTATTCCCTCTCAGCTCGACGTGTGTGTTGGATTCTCCTATCCGTGGGGGAGTACTTACGCTTTGTCACCCAAAACATCCCTATGGACCGACAGGGAATTTACACTGTATCGCCGTCCAACCTAGCATAATCCAACCAGCCCTACCAGGGCAAACACTCGAAGATTTATGTTAGATTGTTTTCAATTGAATCCTTCTACAGCACGACTCCATTCTGCGCCTCGTTCCCTTTCACATCCCTTGATAGGCGGTTTGGGGGGTTGTACGGTGAGAATCGTTAGACGGCAGACGGCGTTACAGCGTTGACACGTTGATGCTGCTGTTTTACAGGGACTGTTGCCTATCAAAGGGATACCCTGGATGTATTACGAAACGCCTTCCATAAATAACTCCTTAATGGCACACAGGCACAGACCTCACCCACACACCACGGTCCTGCGGGAACATGCTATTCTGGGGAGCTTTTCCTTCTCCTCCTCCTCCCCGATTGTTCACAGCGCGCCGGCGCACGCCACGCTTATTGTCGGATTTATCCGCCAGCACCGACGGCTTCACCATCCGGCCGTCTCCGGGTGGGAGCGGTGGAAAAGGAAAATGGAAGGCGTCGCCCACAGCGGGCACATTATTCTAAGGGCCCGGAGAAATAGGAAATCACCTGCTTTTCGGGGGTTTTTAATCGAAGACATAGGCCTTTAGTCCGGAGGATGAAGGCATTCCAAATGATGCCATATTCTCTAAGTCCCCCCTTTGACCCCAATGTATCTGGTCCCAGTCAGATGTAGTACACTATGTAGGAAATAGGATGCTATTTGGGGGAGCCTATGAATACTTCCTTTGGATTAAAATGACCACTACCGTTCTGATCCCTTCCATGTTTCATTCACCCATTCTCACTTTTATCTGGTTTCACATGGATTTCATTGAGTGGTTCCATGTCTCGTCCCGACAGGTTATGTAGGGCACCAGACAGCATCCTTGGCAAATCCTGGCCTAGTGCTAACTCACATTATCACATACATCAGTCAGGGAGTCATCGGTAATTTATCTGGGCATGTCTTGATTCACATGCAGGTCTTGTGTAGGACATTTGACTTGGCAAATGCAGAGAGCCGTGTGTAAATGGGTCTCAAAGTCTGGTTTTCGAGTCAGAGTTGAGGTCTGCCCAGTGAATGATTCAGTTACAAATAGAAGATGCTTTTAAATGACTCTTGGCCCCCAGAACCGCTGCTGTGTTTCCCCAAAGCTGTCTTCCCTGTTAATGGAGAGTAACACATGGTGTATTGTCCAAATATTATTTAAGACCAAAGAGTTTGTTGGAAGATCTGTTCAGCGTAGTGCGGTTCCCTGTACATTTCCAACGCAATCGTTGAATAACTCAAATCACCTGCAGCGAACCCTTTTATTAGCTCCATCTATTCCGGTCAAATTATGAGTGAGTCATCAAATATGTTACCTTGTTTAGTAGCAGTGGAAATCTTCCCCCTAGCAAACAATTTCACTGTTTACATATTCTAAAGCTTACAGTGAAAACAGAAATCAACTAACATGCCATTTTTTCGAGCTGACCTGCTAACGAAAGCCACAAGGAAGCAGATAGAACTCAGCTGTCAGCTACTCAACACAGCCCCAAGTACAGAGAGAGACATTGTAAAAAGTGTTTATAGGACCCAAGATTAGCATTTGTAACATTATAATGACCATTAAATGATAAACACATTCAAGTTAGGATGCAACTCTCCACAACACACATTTGCTCCCACAATTATAGTCCACGGCATTAATCCCAAATGAGCCGGAAAACATTACTCAAACATATATTCATATTTTGTTTTTGGTGGGCGGGTAGAGCGACGAGACAAAAGGTCAATAAGTAATGACAATGACAATAAGTGGTCATGATGGAGAAATCTCAGCGTTCTGGCTGGGTCACTGTCAACAAGCGGCGATGCACTGATGGATCGCCCAATTAGACTGGCATTAATGCAGGGACACACGGCACTCAGAGCCTCGGCCGCTCCACAGGGAGATGGCGATAACGACGCCGTGGAGTCAGTGGAGGGGAGACCGGGGAACACAATCTAAACCGGGGTCGATGACGGGTTCCACATCGCAACCTATTTCCCTGGTAAAGCTTGTGTGCTTTATGTTGAGAGATGCACGTCGGAAGGCTGTGTTTGCCTGTCATCAAATCGGACGCAACGCGCCTCATTAGCGACAAGTGTGGACGAGCCGTGGAACGCTTAAATGCTATAGTATATCGTATGGCATGAACTTCCGTTATGACTCAGATAAACAGATTTCCACAGGAGTCTGGTGCATTTGTAATTTGGATGGCAGCCACGGATTGGGCTGTAGGAGTGAAAAGGGGAAACGGGTTGCTGACAGGGAAAGTGAGATGACATTTGCATTCAGTGATAAAAAGACGACAATCTGGTGTACGAGCTGAAGGGGATCAGAGTAAGTGATGTGGAGAAAGGTAGAGGTGAGGCGTCTTGGGAGGTGATTGGAAGGGAGTAAAGCACATAGGGTAGAGGCCTTCAGATGAAGCACAATCTGGGCTACTGAGTGTTCGGCTGGTGAGCCATGGACGTGATGTGTGTTGGGAAAACACTCTGCAGTATGTTTAATAGGTTAACTCCGACAACAGTTCAGGTAGAGATTTATTCATCAATCTCTGTGATCATCACCATGGGCCATATAGTGTTTGACAGGAGAAAATGAGACGAGCAGAGGGGCGGAGGTTTAACCGTCCGTCGAGGATAAGTGTTCCATCTCACAGACAAGGACTGCGAGATAGCTTACACATTGCCATCCGACTGTATTGTACGGGCATATTGTACCAATGCGTGGAGCACAATGGCAACATTTATTTGATCGGATGTGCAGATGTTATGCTTTGTTTAGGATCACACTGGTTGCTACGGTACCGGGCTCGAGATCTTAAATTCTATAGACTGGATATTATATATTATTTATCTCTTTTTGATAGGTCAAAATGTTATGACATAATTTACTTTAGCTGTACTTTCTGTAGATAGTATTTTTATACCTTCAGATTCACAGATTGACAAATATTCCTTCAACAGTTTTTATACCTGAAATGTGACAGCAATGATATTGATTCACAGATTGTTAGGGGAATTTCTTTCATGTGAGCTTACATAGCGGAGGAGTTGAATACAATCCAAGCAACATATTTCAGATTTCTATTTTAAACATTAATATTCTATCTTATAAATTGATTTACCAACAAAATATTTCTCATAAGAATTTTTTAAATAGCAAGTTTTTGTTATTTTTTCTGTCAATACAGTTTTTCCATCTTCCTTTGCATTTTTTTCGCCTGGTTTCTTCTTCCTTATTTAGAACATTTCTTCGAACAATCTCACAAGCTATCAAATACATCTTGGACAGCACAAGTATTATTCATATTGTATATATAAAGTTCTCTCCACAATAACTTGGACAGTAAACAATTATTCATATTGTATATATAAAGTTCTCTCCACAATAACTTGGACAGTAAACATTTTATTCTTTTTTTTACTCTTTTGGCTCAGTATAAATTGTAGGCTTTTATTTTGAGGATGTTTTGTACATATTGGCAGAGTGGGGCCCCTTTAGCAATGACAGTGGGCCCTGAATCGTGCAGCAATAATGTCACTTCCTGGCCAATGTGTGTCGTGTGTGACCAGGGTTCGAAACCTGTTACTGGATAAGCCCAGTTTAAGAAATGGCGTTGGATGTGCTTCAGAAGACATGAATTTAGATTAAAAGTCCAGATGAAGTATGTCCTTAATCAAAAATTGTTTTTCTCAAAATTGGAGTGAAAACCCATGTTAAAATATTGAATTTAAATTGTTCTCACAATAACTACTGTGGACAAAACAGGCTTTTAGATGAGCCCGTAACATAAGCTATCTGAAATTTAAATCAAAGGTTCATACGTCCTTGAATATTCTGTTTTGTATCCTGCTTTTTTAATGAGTGTCACATGTTTATTTATGCTTTATGAATAAGACAATGGAAGTGACAAACTTCTCTGCATATAATGAATACATAGACATTTAATGTTGATATGATACATCAGAATGGCATTAACTGAACATGATATATCATCTTAGCTAAAAATCTTTCAGGAATGCAGTGGAAATAGACTTTCTATTTACATTTAAGTGATTTAGCAGAGGCTGTAAGAGCATACACACACCCTGTAGACTACGTTCTCTTGTTGGGCCTGGCTAGGAAATCAAACCCTCAACCCTGGGGTTGCAAGCGCCATGCTCTACCTCTACCTGAACGAGATCTACAAGATTATAATGCATGCAAACCAGACATAGGCTGGTCCAATAGTCTGGGCCCAAAACAATTATGACCTTAAGCAATCTTTATAATTAAGCGAACGTTGTAATTAACCAATCATTGTAATGATGCGTCTGCTAAAGAGCCACTCCGGTCACATGATCCACCATACAGAACCCTTGTAAATAATCATTGGTTGACTAGACAATATAAAAGTGACAACCGATTATTTCCTATTGAAACAGACAGAGCAATGCATCCCCATTCCCAAATGACCTGCCATAAACCCAAACCTCATTTTGATGGGAATTGTGATTGGTGGTGATATGTCTGAGACATGGTGAGGTCACTTTCAGACAAACAGTGTTTTTGAGGAGCTTGTATTTCATTCAATTATGTTTTCAGGGGCTTGCATTTCAAACAATTACAGTTTTCCGACTGAATTTCATTAACCTTTTATAATGCCTACACGTTTTAGGGTTAAGCAGTAATGTTATACGCTTGTTTTAATTTTTGTAATTTATTTTCAAGTGGCTCTAAAAAGAGACTTTTGTTTCATCTTAATAACATTCTTTACTCTACCACTCTTTTAGTCTTGAGTATTAAATGTGTTTAAAATGAATTACAGTTTTCCACTGTAATGTTGATTGTAGGAGACAAAACACAGGCGCCAGGGGAATTGGTGACTTTTAACATTTAAAGAACAAGACTAAAACCAAAAAAAGTTATTCAACACTACAACTGGCCCTGCGTGAAGAAGTGATTGCATTCTGAGTGACTCAATCATCCCATTAACCAAATTCAATTGACCATTGTATTCAAATAGAGCAGACACCCTCAAGCTTGCTAACTGCCAGCCCTGTTTAATCTGAAACATGACTTATGTGGAACCTCACTATCAATGTGAAGTAGGCGACACGGTCTCAACAAGTAGCACGCAATGCCATAATTAAAGGACATTTCAGAAGAGATGAAAAACAATGTTGTTGATACGTGTATTTATATCAGTCTGGAAGTCTCTGGCACTCTATCAAACCAGAGTGAGAGACATTGTCTCTAAATGCAGAAAAAGTATTCCCTACCAAAACTCCTCCAAGGGCACAGCGATGACTCATCCAGGAAGTCAAAAAAAACTCCCAGGGCAACCTGAAAACTGCAGGGCTCTCTAGTTTCAGCGAAGTTCAGCGTTCAAGAAAGAGACTGGGTAAAAATTTAAATCAAAAAAGTTACAAATGAAAGAAAATGACCTGGCCGCAGGAAGATGTTTTGTAATTGAACGGATATTGAACGCAAAGGCTATGTGTGCCTGTTGGCCAAAATGACTAGCGCCTCACCGACAAATAAACAGACTACCCACACAAATCCATGGATACCCAAACAAATTACCTTCAGGTGCTGAGGCGGCATTAAGAAGGGCTGCAGCACCCTACTTCCCTCAACAATGGGGAGAGACTATTGGATACTGTCAGACGCGATGAGTGAAGTCTCGTAGAAGATGGTCCTTCAAACAGAAAATACTGAACTTATGAACTGAAACTATCATAAAATAGATTAAACGTGACAAGTTATATGATCTGGAAGTATGATAATTTAGTGGCTTGTGTTATCCTAGTGGTTACTTTCCCTTCTTTCCCTCTTGTTAAGGCCTAGCACAGGTCCAATTTCAGTTCAGTATCAGTTAGGGATTGCACCGCTGTGTTCAAATAAAGATGAGCATCACCGCCGGATCGATTATGTCCGTCTGACAAAGTAGGTTCGATCATGGTGGTGAGGTGAATACCAAGGATGCTGGATTAGCCCTCAGAACGCTCTGTCGGAGATCAACCGCGAAGAATGATATCTGGCCAAGAGCATCAGATTAATTACAGAGTTTTGGCTGAGCCGCTACCCTGAAATAATATTGCATTTCAGAGTCGTATTTAATAATGAGGTAGGAAATTGTGAGCACCTTAGCACCTCG
>CM055733.1:11658193-11873305 GCA_029465975.1 Dallia pectoralis | reverse complement strand
ATTCAGTGAACTTCTGAACAGTCCTAAATTAGCACAGTATGTGTGATAGTGTGGGATTTAGGAAGCAGGTCCCAGGCCTTACCCTGGTGGACTCTGGGAATTCTCCCCAGGACCACTGCATAAGTGGCTCTGTTCTGAGCATGCTCTCTGACTTCACCATCAGCTCAGAGTCGCTCTTCGGTGACGTGGGCTCCGACAGGGACCTGTTGTCATCAAGAAAAAATTTAGTTGGAATGCAAATCGTCCTGAAAAAAAACTTCTGCATGTGGGTTGTTTCATCGATGTTTGAGCTGGCACTTTAAATCAAGCAGTCAACAATAACTTTTATAACAGGATTTCATTCCTGCCCTAGTATTAAAATTGAAATCCAAACCAAGTTGATGATTGCTTGTTTGTATATATGTGTATGTATTTACACAGTAAGTTACTGACTGACTGGTCGACTGAATGGCTGGCCGAAGGATTCACACCTGAGGCTGTCACTGGGAGACAAGTCTCCGTCAGAGAAGGGGTAACTGTCCAGGGAGTGGTAGCTGGGGTGCTGCCTCCCCACTTCCAATGTCTCCTTTATGGCAGTGAACAAAGAGGCCCTAACGGAAGAGAAGACCATGTAAATCAGTATGTTACAGTGACCATGCAAGACTCGGATGCACACCCGCCCAGACGGAACCAGACAGACCCATAAACAACCGGGCAGACCCGAAGTCTCCGGATTGTAGCAGGTAACATTGGGTTCATACAAAAACACACCTTTCTACTGTATAACAGAAAGCACATTTCACAAAAAAAACATTTGTCCTCAATGGAGCGAGGGCAGATATACTCGAACTCAAAATGTACTCTATCCTGTAGCATGAAAATAGCTTTTTGTAACCTGGTTGGCAGAGAGTGAAAGGGAAACTGACTCAACAGACAGAAATGCATGACATCTATGAGGTTTGGAGCCTGCAGGTTTTTATGTTTTACACTTCCGTAATTCTACCCTTCTGGTGTTCCATTTCTAAATGTGAAATAAAATGAAGCAAACCATTGACCTATCAGAGATGTGTTTTCTATTTTTCTAGCTTATATCTACCCTAAATAATAGCAGAATTAATACATTATTTCCCCTTCAAATAATGTAAGGTCCTGCGCCCCATATTAGGAGAGCAACCCACAGGTTGGAAACCCCAGCCCTACAACAGGCCCATATAGGTAGGGAAAAGGGTACAATTTAGTAAATATCCTAACTATCTAAACCCTAACCCTCCGATGAAGGCACTCGACCTTTTGACCCCACCCGTGTGCCAGTCCCTTTACCTGCCGGTGTGTGTCCCGTTCTCCTCGTCGGAGCTCAGATCACAGACCTCCTCGAAGCCGGGGGTCAGTTGTTCTTCCTTCCTAGGGTCCGCTTTGTGCTTCCTCCGGCGCCTCTTCTTCTTCTTCCCTGCTGTGTTGCTAGGCGACAGGAGTGGGATGGTTATGGGGGAGGAAAAGTGGTCCGGGTCTTCGGTGATCCCCGGGGCTGCCTGCTGCCCACCCTCCGGACACGACCATCCTGCTCTAGATTCTCGGCCTCGCCACGGTGCCTCCTCTGTGGGTATGGGTGATGTCACTAGCCTGGGATGGATGACCTCCTAGCCGGAGAGTGAGACAGAGAGATGGTTGTGGTACGGGATAGCCTGGCATTTGAGACCACTGATGATAAGTGATGAGCCTTGGTCAACTCACATCATGCGGCTCAGTCTCCTGAACGAAGAAGGCCTCTCCGTTGTCTCCTAGTTTCATGTGCAGCTCCACAGGTTCGCCATTGATCTCAATGTCAATCTGCAGGGGTAAAGGAGAAGCCGTCCATACATCAATCTGAGGCTATATGTATTCAGTGTTTTTTATTTGGGTTTTACAGTATGGAGACAGGGGAGCCCTCCAACTCTGAGACACTTGTGCCCCTAGTCAACAGACTAGGAGATGCAATTGAATCACTAGACGAGGCAGAGTCTAGAGTGATGCACCACAGTACAGCAGTCTGAAGTGTGATCAGGAATGTCAAACAGAAAATGTGATTTAGTTGAAGAACAGTAGCTCACCACCGTCTTGGGTGGTAGGGATTTTGGACAGAATTGCTTCACCTGGCCGCGCTCTTGTGACTCCTTGTGGTGGGTCAGGCCCCTGCAAGCTTATTTCTGTCTGTTTGCCAGAGAATGTGCTCTCCAAGTATGTTGCATTTTGTTCTTTTTAAAAGTGGTCATCACAAAGTTCGCAGTGGCAGTAAAAAGCGGGCCATATAAAATGTAAAAAATGGCTGAACATCACAAGGTATGACTGGGAGTTTCTAAAACGTATAGCATCCAGTAACATACCAAAACATTTTGCTAACAATGTTTTGGTAAACAATGCAGTTTGCTAACAATGCTTACAATATATTAGCATGCTTTAGACAGCTTTATGCAGGATAAGATCATGTTGTGGTTCCCAGGGGTTATGTGCTTGCAGTCCCACTGTCATTAGGCTAAACAGTAAACAGTATTTTCAACTGTGTGTAGACGGTCAACACAGGGGTTCATCTCTTAAGGTGCATGTCTTTAAATCCTATAATCCCTGAAGACAGATCCTCGCTTTTAAACATGGGTTCTTTTTCTCACACTTGTCACTTCGTTTGTGTTTTCTCTTTGGGCCTTATAGAAACAAACATGATTTTCTAGCTAATAAAAGCAGCTCATGCGCAAAGACAATATTAACCACTTACAGGAAACCTGTTCATTACTGCAATCGAAAAACTTTCCAGTTAGTAAATAGAACCTTTGCACCCCAATTGGTCATACCTGTCATATAGCACACCTGACAACAACCCCATATGGTGCAGTGTTTCTGGCTAAATGGTCACCTGACCCTCCTCTGCCTGTGTAAGTAAGGGAAGCATTCCACCACGAAGCAGCTCTTAAAATAGACAGAAGGACATTCCCTTCTCAAGAAAGACAAAGACAAAAGGCGCTCTGAACTGGCATATACTATCTAGTGCACAAAAGGTTTTAGACCGGGAAATAGAGTGAAATGTGTCATGTCTCTAGAAATTTGTTGGAAGACACGAACAGATACTTGAGGGAAGGGAAACAGGAGTTAACCATGTATGGTAAAGTGCCATAAGTAGTTATGTTAGGCAACAATAAGCTTGTCCTCATTAACTACAACAGACTTTTTTATGTTTGACCAAATTAACTCCCAGTCTCAAACGTCGGCCAGTGTTGAATGTTATTGTTTCACTCTGACTCCATACATGGACGAGGGTACCCAGATAATGTGTCTGCGGCCCCTGATGTCGTGACTTCATATAAACCTCCTGGTGTTTCCAAAACATTGGCTGCTATGTGATTAAAGCCTACGTTCATTTTAGACATTAGCACCATAGCAGCGTTTACATTCCGGTTCACCTGGACCTTACGATGTCCTTCAACCATGCAACCAACACAATGGCCAAGTCTATAATTATTATTTATAATTATCAGGTTCGTTTTTAACCCCAGTATCCTCATCTCGTGGTATCCTGTAGATAGTATATTTTCTGAGCGAGTCAATGCCATGGGCAAGGCGGAGACCAGGACGCTCTGAGACGTTTTTTTTAAATGTTTTTTTTCTAAAATTAAATGGAAATAAAAGCTGCCCCGCCCTATCACTGATGTACGTTATGCGCCAATTCACGCAAGCTGTTAAATCACATTCCACTCTGTACAACACCTGTCCACTGTACGCTGAGCACGGGAATATTTAAAAGTGGGTTGCCATAGTGACTAATACGAGCGGGGGCAGTAAGACATCGCTCCTAGTTGGCACACTATACCCTATTTAGTGTGCAGGCCCAGCTTCACCCTGCAGTCAGGAGGTTTCCTGGTCCTGCACCTGCGCTAGACTAAAACTGTACTGTGGACTAGACAACCGTTAAACCTGTACTGTAGACTAGTCATCCGTTAAACCTGTACTGTGGACTAGACAACCGTTAAACCTGTACTGTGTACTAGTCAACCGTTAAACCTTTACTGTAGACTAGTCAACCGTTAAACCTGTACTGTAGACTAGTCAACCGTTAAACCTGTACTGTAGACTAGTCATCCGTTAAACCTGTACTGTGGACTAGACAACCGTTAAACCTGTACTGTGTACTAGTCAACCGTTAAACCTTTACTGTAGACTAATCAACCGTTAAACCTGTACTGTAGACTAGTCAACCGTTAAACCTGTACTGTAGACTAGTCAACCGTTAAACCTGTACTGTGGAATAGTCAACCGTTAAACCTGTACTGTAGACTAGTCAACCGTTAAACCTGTACTGTGGACTAGTCAACCGTTAAACCTGTACTGTAGACTAGTCAACCGTTAAACCTGTACTGTAGACTAGTCAACCGTTAAACCTGTGCTGTAGACTAGTCAACCGTTAAACCTGTACTGTGGACTAGTCAACCGTTAAACCTGTACTGTGGACTAGTCAACCGTTAAACCTGTACTGTAGACTAGTCAACCGTTAAACCTGTACTGTAGACTAGTCAACCGTTAAACCTGTACTGTGGACTAGTCAACCGTTAAACCTGTACTGTGGACTAGTCAACCGTTAAACCTGTACTGTGGACTAGTTTAACCGTTAAACCTGTACTGTGATACTGTACTGTCATATTGGCCTAGTTTACAGACCTGTCATATTGGCCTACTTCACAGACCTGTAATATTGGCCTAGTTTACAGACCTGTCATATTGGCCTACTATACAGACCTGTCATATTGGCCTACTTTACAGACCTGTCATATTAGCCTAGTTTACAGACCTGTTATATTGGCCTAGTTTACAGACCTGTTATATTGGCCTAGATTACAGACCTGTCATATTAGCCTAGTTTACAGACCTGTCATATTGGCCTAGTTTACCGACCTGTCATATTTTACTTTACAGACCTGTCATATTGGACTAGTTTACAGACCTGTCATATCGGCCTAGTTTACCGACCTGTCATATTTTACTTTACAGACCAGTCATATTGGCCTAGTTTACAGACCTGTCATATTGGCCTAGTTTACAGACCTGTCATATTGGCCTAGTTTACCGACCTGTCATATTTTACTTTACAGACCTGTCATATTGGCCTAGTTTACAGACCTGCCATATTAGCCTAGTTTACCGACCTGTCATATTGGCCTAGTTTACAGACTTGTCATATTGGCCTAGTTTACCGACCTGTCATATTTTACTTTACAGACCATGGTTGTCATCTACCAGCGATACTAGGGAAAATAGCAGCAATGTGTTTTTTCAAGGCCTTTTTTCTAACAGGGTTGTGTATTTGTGTATTCTTAGTCGGTTAACCCACCCCCTTCATACTCACCACTTTCTCCTTGGAACGCAACACGCCCAGTTTCCCAAAGCGGACGTGAAACGGGGAGCAGTGGAAGGTGCCGTTGGGCTGCCGGACCACCACCACGTCTATGCAACCAGATAGAGTGGCCTGGTTGATTCCCTTATACAGCTCCTTCACCGTCACCAGCACCTGGCCTGCCAGCTGGCCCACGTAGTTCATGGTGTCTACCTGTGGATCACACACACACACACACACACACACACACACACACACACACACACACACACACACACACACACACACACACACACACACACACACACACACACACACACACACACACACACACACACACACACACACACACACACACACACACACACACACACACACACACACACACACACACACACACACACACTTTAATATGCATGTTTTGGTGACAAAAGTTTTAATTAGACCAAACCCCCTAAACTCCAAACCGAATTATAACCCTATCCATTACCTCAAGCTAAAAACGTATTTTACAAATGAGAGCCAAAGAAAAAAAAAGACAAAAGATGAAACTCACTACAACTTTACAACTTGTTTTATAGCTAAAACACTAACCAGGTCTATGACAGACTGACTAACCTGGCATATGACAGACTGACTAACCTGGCACATGACAGACTGACTAACCTGGCACATGACAGACTGACTAACCTGGCACATGACAGACTGACTAACCTGGCACATGACAGACTGACTAACCTGGCATATGACAGACTGACTAACCTGGCATATGACAGACTGACTAACCTGGCATATGACTTGACAAGCTAACTAGGTCTGTAACTGACAGACTGGCCTGGTCTATGACCGACAGACTAACCTGGTCTATGACTGACAGACTAACCCAGGACTACAGTTTACACCAGCAGTATGGCGACTGGGGCCCAGGACCCTTTCTTCATTAGTCGCAATAAGAATCCAAAATGGCACCTTTTTATAGTGCACTCCAGTTGACCATGGACCCTGGTGAACGAGTGGCATCGACTAGGAGATAGGGTGTCATTTTGGATTACAGTTACTTACTACCGCCATGGAGAGGAGATTGATTTTTCTACAGGGCAACGATTCGGCTTGTGACCCTCATCTTTAATTTAGGTCTGTGGTGTAGGGTGACACCCAACCCATGATATCGTGTGTGTGGATGGAGGTGGGGGCCAAAAAGCAAAGTGCTTCTCACAGCTTCCGTCATTTGCATGTTTGAGCGGTAGTACCAGATCACATCAACATTTAAATGTTCCCATAACCACACAAACGCTGCTGACTGGGAAAGTATCCATGAGTCGGTCAGGGCGAAAACATTACCCTACCCTAGTTAATATGCGTATGGTGTGATCTGGGTCATGTTCTGAATACTGTGTCAGCCCAGTAGTAGGTACTGCTCTGAATAACGTGCTAGCCCAGTAGGTACTGCTCTGAATAAGGTGCTAGCCCAGTAGGTACTGCTCTGAATAAGGTGCTATTTTCCAGACACTTCCTCGAAGCAGCAAGGTCGAAGCTTAACATTTTTGACAGACGTGCCTCTCATTAGACATAAAAAAAAAAAATCACACCACTGTAGGGATTAATTTAATCATCTCCGCATCTAGGCAAACCAATCGCTACGTTCTCACACACTTTGAGACAGCGATATGCGCGCTGACGCTGCACTGACACGCAGTATAACAAGGCAGTGACCTGTTACAACTTACAACCTGTTCATTGTGATCAAAGGGTTGTGGGCTATTAGCTGGAAGTGGTTGGCTCAGTATAGACCGGAAACAATAGTTTGTTCGTATGATCAATCGTCAGAAATGCAGCTCCGGGTGACGCCACGGTTTGCAAAAAAATGACAAATTCTTTACAATCCAATGTAATTTTATGTAATTTCACAAAAGGCTAACTTGGAATGGTCTGTGTTCCAGGCTCATATGCTCTGTGCTAAATAGCCTCACTATGATGTTAGCAGGAAATAGAATATAGCTAAATCCTTTGAAATATACTGTCAGGAAATGCAAACAAGATGTATGCTAACAACGAGACAGATTTTACTTTAACAGACACAGGTTTCACACACATCATAATGTTTTACCCTGTAAGGATGCTCAGAACCAATAGCTTTTAGATTTCTCCCGAAAATGATTTTTTTCAGAGTAAGCTACTCTGCAGCCCCTGTATCAAATGTTGAATTCAACACAAAGACAGAGACGCAGAAAAGTGCAAGATGATAGAGCCCCGTTCCAACCATACTGGTGGCGCCCGAGGCAATAGACCGGGGATCAGATGAGCAGGAAACAGAAAGTCTGCTGCAAAATTGACTTAATCTGAGTGTCAGGATATACAAAAAAAGACCCATGCATTAACTATGTGAAGATTTTGACTCTGCACGCAAGCCGAGACACAGAGGTGTAAGACAAAGCAGGTATCACGTCTGATATAATCTGACCACAATAGCCAAACGTACACCTACATCTGACAGAAGCAGAGAAATGGAGGCTACCCCAGGGTACTTCTGAAACTGTCTGCCTTCTAGAAACGTAATTCCCTGTGCTTTCACTTCTGCTTTGCATTGCTCTGTAAAGCAATGCTGACATTTAAAACACACAACTGAATGAATACAGTGCCTCTGCCTCTTTGTGCTGTAGTCTGAGTTTTGGCTGTGACTCAGTTGTAAGATGACTGGTCATAATCTCCTTCAGGCGACAAAGACAAACAGTAAGTAACTGACTCAGCCATTGGTTGTCGCCTTAACCAGGGCCATAACAGAGACAATGGTCCTGGCAGCATAAGCCACATCCTTTAACACCAGGTAAAACAGATGACAACCAAGTTGACCTGTAGGCTTCAGTTTAGAACAAAACGACCAAGACGAAAGGCACTGAAATGTAAATTGCAAGTAGGGATTGAATAAAGATTCGAGATATATATATAGTGGTTGCGTATACGGCCGTGCGGTTTCCTGACAATCACGTAAAAAACCCTTGCAAACTCCAATCCATTTATTAACCCTATGACACCCTTTGTTGTTATTAACAACAGGCTCAGCGAATATTCCCTTTTCATATGCTGCCCTGTACAGTTCACAGACAATGGGTTTAGCAGTTCCCTCGTGGCTGCAGCCAGGGCACAGATTACGGCTGCTGTCTGCAGTTATAGCTTGCTCATGCTGTAAGCGTGTCCTAAATGACAGCCAATGCCCTGTAGGTGCAGATGTAGTGCACTACACCGGGAATAGGGGGGCATTTGGAACGGATATAGATTAGATATATATATATATATATATATATTTATATGGACCACAGTACCAGAGTTCACTTATGAAAAGCAACATCTCACAGCAAATGGTACCTTAAAAGCTCATTTGTTTGGGGCAAATTGTGCTGATCTTGATGATTGTGGTCCCATTCATTCATGGTCCACTAGCAGAGTGACCTGGTGGTAAACTAAATGGATGACCAACACAACTAGCACACACACACACACACACACACACACACACACCAAACGATAGCTCTAAACCAAAATCATTGTGTGGAGTGTTCTTATAAATAATATTATATAAATAATTAGGATGCACTAAATGTAGAAAAACACATAACTCCACAATAACAATGTGTAAGCACCTTACACGGACAATTGCTTCATTAAGCTACATACATACCAGTTCCCTCGACTTGAAACTTTAAGAAAATCTCAACATCAAGTGGATTTACACATCCCTTACGGGAAAGAAACGAACATTAACAACAGTAACGGCTTAAGCAAATGTAAACTGTACTAATTAATATTACAAACCTGACAGCTAAAACAAAATACACATCCGTCGATATCGTTCCTGTAACCGAGGAAGGTATTTAAACTTTAATCCAAATATTTCGCACTCCAATATACTCTCTTGTTGGTGATGGTCTAGGGAGGGAATCTGAACTCACCAAAGTCCAGGAGGACTTGGTGTCTTGGAGATGCAAGTCCTGGTTCTCTGCTGAGTCTGAGGGGCCGAGGCCCTCTAATGAGAGGTCCATGGCTCTGTCCCCGGGCCCCCCGGACAGATCATCTCAGAGGGGATAGCATTGTACAATGAGCCCAGGCAGTCTCCACTCTCAGCCCTTGTTCTCAGAGTTTAGCCACCCTCTACCCAGTCTGTGCCAACCACTGGTCCCCAGCCGCTGTGGCCTTTGCCCCAGTACCCTCCCCCTCTACCGTACACAACAAATAAAGGAGAATCAAACTAGACTTGAGTCTTAAAACCCTTATATAACTCATTTATGGTGTGGACTCCTCCTCTTGTTCTCTCCCCACAACCCAACTCGGAACCTCTTACTGGTAAGCCTTAAGTAGGTTCTACAATGCAAAATTCTGCAAAAATCTTAACAATAACAACACAAAAATATTAAATAAATAAGTCTTCAACTACTGTGTTGTGGAAGTTCCAGGTTTACACAGAAATTGCCCTAGTGAGAAAACTAATATCTTACCTTTGGCCCCTATCTGTAAATCATTGAAATTGCTACAGAACGATGAATATCCTACAGTGGCAAATCAAGCAAGGTTCTGTTCTCAATATTTCCAACCATATAACCAAGGTCAGCTTACATTATTTGACTACGTTTTAATGTTGCAAAAAAAAAACACTGTAATATCAGAAAACGGTCAGGGGTCTATATCCTTTTGAAAGGGGCTGCATCAGACACAATGAAATGACCCCCTTATCTTAGCCGAATAGCAAACAACACAAATCAAACAAAAAAGCAAGGCATACTTAGCCTTGACTAAGTGTTTTTGTTTGTTGTTTTGTCCACGGACAAGATGACTGGCTCTGTTTTCGTGTCCCATTATTATTGAATGCCAAATAACTTAGAATTACTGATGATACAGCTGTGCTGTATTTTCCGTGCATTTCCCAGTCCGTACAAAAATTGTGGTAACAAACTATTTTCATGGACAAAGCTGAAATTTCCAAAGGAGTTGGCAGATGACACATCAGCCCTGTCAGAAGTTTGGAGGATGTAGCTGGGTAAGTCGGGAGACCTGCTTGTAACCTATTACGCTCACAATGCCTAATTTAGAATGGAAAAGCCTGCATGAGCAGACAGCTGTGCACGAGTAGTGACTGTATCTAGGCTTACATCAACACATGTAGCAGTGGCCTATCGGATGGTGATCCAATGGTTGAGCAAAAAAGTATTGCATATAGCCTACATTATGCCAACTCTTTGCAAAACACATATCAAATGAAGTTTGACTTGGAAAATGTTCACTTTTAACTACAGGAAACCGCCCCAAGGCCTCAGTGAAACTTGTATGAACTTCAGACTAGCATGCACCAACAATAGATACAGTTTCATTTTCACTTTAAACATGACACTTGCGTGTGGAGGTATTTCTTTAGCCAGTAATTTATAGCACCCATTTTTGCAGCTAAGAATTTTCAAGCTTAACAACAACATCATTTCACAGAAAACTATGTGTTTTTGTTCAGGTACACCTGTCCTACTAGTCTAGTGCAATTGACAAATTCTTGGCCACTGTCAGGACCAAACAGGTTCCCCAAAGTATTGTATTTGCCAATATAAATCAAAACGACTTGCTTTCCACTTCATTATTGAGGTTTCATGGTGATTTCACTTAGATGTGCACATAAAGAGAACATCTCTGAACGAGAAATTTAAAAAAGTTGTTTATTGTTTGCAAAAGTCAGACAGACAGCATGTTGAACTGTTTCATAAAATTCGTATTGAAACAAGTCACTATATTTTGTGGTGTAAATGTACTCTTTCTTATTGACAGAGGGTAACACATGTTATCAGTCATTATTAGTCTACTCTGGTTGGACTGGTTTCCATACATTTATTTCCAAGAATAGCTGGCTGGCTTTCAACATCTACAGTACACACGTTTCTCTTCTGTATCGAGATTTGAGTGCCAATATGATTTGTGTGTTTAATTTAGTGTGTTTAGTTTAGTGTGTTTAGTTAAGTGTGTTCAGGAGCCTATATCCAGTGGCAAACAGGATCCTATCACACATTGACATTACACCAGTTAAAGCCACACTAACCTGCCTACCATCAAAGCGAGGTCCAGGAGTAACAACGTAAACAAGCAGGCAACACAGAAAACGCATGCAATGTATTGTCAAATTGACCCTACCTACCATGTCATATGCTCAACCAATGACACAAGCACATTTCAGCTGTTTTATACGTGCAATATATCACTTGAAGTTATTTTACAGACATTTCGTGCCAGTAGTCTATAGTTGTTTACAAGTCTCATTTGGGAATAACATTAAATTGCGCAATGGCGCTGCCCTGTTGGTCATTATATAGGTTGCAAATGAATGTACAATTATCTTCTTCATTTTAACCGGTTTATTCCATTAGACTATCTTGAATGCGAATTTGACCAAACGTGCATTGAATGCATACAAGCACAAAATAGCACCATAGTCGCCTATTCCCGACCAGGCTTTATGCCTCAGATAATGTGATACCGCATTGGCTTTAAGGTCATTGACGTGTACTGTAATAATCCATTAACTAGCTACAGCATTCAGGCTGACACCCGCTCCTCTTTAGTCAACACGTAACGAACAGAGGCAAGCCCGAGTTAATCCATATACATGTACACAATAAAACATTTGTGTTAATTGTATTTGCCAATATTACTGTTCGCCCGCAGTAATGTGGCAGCTTCATGGCCATGTATTAGCCTTAAACCAGTCAATACTGTTCCCTATACTGCCTGCACACAACACACCCGGACGTGACATTATCACTCAAGGCTCATAGAATAATATATATTTGTTTTCTTTTCATAAAACCAGAACGTTTTTAGCACACCGGAAGAGTGGGACTACATACCGTTTGCGGACAGTCATTTGCCAGCCGGTGTCCGTTATTTCTCACCGCGTCGCCTCGCTTTAATTTTCGCAGCTCACTCCTTCAGCTCGTGGCACATATCTGACCACGTGACCATATCGCACATATCTGACCACGTGACCACGCAAGTGGAGCCGGCACGTGATTTACCACCTATATTTACTGGTACAGCGTGTGTACATTCCACACAACCCTGTATGAATAATCACACGTATATGTGCTTAACATAAGTCAAGGGGTCTAGTGGTCAAGAGCATAAAGGTTCCTGGTTCTAATGTCCATGCCGACAACGTGAACAACCCTGTTCATTCCCTGAGCAAGACAGTTAAACCGCATTTCCATACATACCTGATAAAATTTGGGTTAAATACTTTTTTATAACACTACTTTTCTACGGTTTTATCAGTTTTAGTCCACCAAACATTACTATTCAATGTATATGCTGAACCAAGGCCCATTTTAAACAATTATACCAGTCAAACTAATTGACCCATGTATTTTTTCTAGGTTGTGTATGATTCATTCAATAATTATTAATTAAGTATTAATAAGATCAAAAATCGAAAGTCACATCTAATGCCAGTTAATTGATGAACAAATGCTGGTTTTTGATGGACATCCCAGTTCTCATATTTAACTAATTGGTATTTTTACAATCACATTAGATATTCATTTTGACTGATTGGTCACATTAATGAACTATATCAGAATTGGGCTACATGTGTAAACATTCATTAAATGACTTTGTGTGTGTAAATAACGCCAGAATAGGTCTGATTTGACGTGTTTTCATTTCAGGTTGTAATGCAACAACCTGTCCTGTATTTTGCTCCATCTATTCTTACATCAATTTTAACAAGACGCGTAGTCCCTTCTGTTGAGAAACATCCCCACAGCATAATGCTGCCACCACCATACTTTACTGTAGGGTGTCTTGAGTCATGGCATTTTTAGTTTTGACAAAAAGTAATTTCCAGGTCTTGTTGAACATTTAGAAAGGTCAAAAGCTTGTCTCTGTCACTACAAGGCCTATGTATGAATGTCCTAATGAAAGCAAGGCTTATAGTTTTTCCTGTGCACATTCAGTATGATAATTCCAATGTTATGTATCTCAGTGGCCAATTTATGAATTTTATTCAATCAAACATATTATTGAATCTCAAAACAATGCAAGACAAAACATCACCACATATGTTAAAATATATTTTTGGGGGAAGAAATTATAAAAATTATAACTGTGAAGAACAGAAGACTTGCCCTTTTTGTAGAGCCTTTGGTTATAGTTAAACATTGTAATACAAAATTACATCCCTTTACTCTACACTTAAGTAACTGCTCAATCTTTTTATATTTCATTAGTTATATGTATATGTTGAAGAGCAGTTTCTACTCTGTAGAAATGGTGTAGGTAATACCCTATCAACATAAATTGTTATATTTTATGGTGATCATGCCACTGATTGGCCAGCTTGTCATTCAATAAGCCTGTTGATTGGCCAGCTCAAATTTCAATAACTTCGATGATTGAGAAACTCAAACAATAACTTTTGTAATATTTCAGTGAACATCAATGACACACATCAGACAGACAAGTTGTATAATCCACATCAAACTGTACAATTCTCAAACGGCTATGTGTATTTTACTAATGTAACACGTTTCTCATTGTCACTCTTTACGTTCTTTGCTGATAGTCTGCTCTTGTCCTTCTGCTTTATGTGGGGACATCATCTGACTTTGCCTCATTGGTTTTTGCTGTGTACTACTCCAGGGTCTCACGGTTGTTGACAACAGCGACTGTCTCTGTCTCGTCTGGGGTGTTGGCCACAGCATCTTTTTTGTCCACTTCCTTTTCGTCCTTCTTCTCAGTCCTTTTTCCCTCTTTCTTCCCCTCTTCTGAAGGCTTTTGGAGGATCACAGAATCTAAGAAAGCGCATGCAGACACACACACACACACACACACACACACACACACACACACACACACACACACACACACACACACACACACACACACACAGACACACACACGCAGACACACACAAGAATTGTATAAATATCCCTGGATTTTACAAAGCTACCATCAGACTATGGTTTAAAACAAAACGCCCTTTCAAAGTAACTTCCTTAATTTAGTGGCAGATGAATCATCCTAACTTAAGCATTCTCTTGACCTCATTGTAATAGTGTTTTAGAAATCACATGACTGCAAAGGAAAAACTTTAGAAAATCTAGAACCACTTGTATTTATGAAAAGTTTTGCCTAAAATAATGAAATAATGTCTTCTAAAAGTAAGAGGGCCCAAGCAAAAATCTAAAAGTAAGAGGGCCCAAGCATAAATCTAAAAGTAAGAAGGTCCAAGCATGAATCCAAAAGTAAGGGGGCCCAGGCATATATCCAAAAGTAATGGGGCCCAGGCATACATCTAAAAGTAAGGGGGCCCAGGCATATATCTAAAAGTACGGGGCCCAGGCATATATCTAAAAGTAAGGGGACCCAGGCATATATTTCAAAGTAAGGGGGCCCAGGCATATATCTAAAAGTAATGGGGCCCAGGCATATATCTAAAAGTATGGGGCCCAGGTATATATCTAAAAGTAAGGGGGCCCAGGTATATATCTAAAAGTAAGGGGGCCCAGGCATATATCCAAAAGTAAGGGGGCCCAGGCATATATCTAAAAGTACGGGGCCCAGGCATATATCTAAAAGTAAGGGGGCCCAGGCATATATTTCAAAGTAAGGGGGCCCAGGCATATATCTAAAAGTAAGGGGGCCCAGGCAGATATCTAAAAGTAAGGGGGCCCAGGCATATATCTAAAAGTAAGGGGCCCCATGCAGGCATATAAGTAAGGGGCCCCAGGCATATATCTAAAAGTAAGGGGGCCCAGGCATATAAGTAAGGGGCCCAAGGCATATACCTTGACAGGGGGCCTAGGATTCATAGCAACGGTGCATATTAGAAACAATAAATTGTTCCGGGAAATTCTCCTTACCCTTTCTCTTCTGCATTTTCTTCCCAGTGACAGACTTTCTCGTCTGGGTTGGTGTCGTAGGTCTACTTCTAGACCCGATAATCACATTGCCATCCGCATCAGTCAAGTAGGAAGTAATTCCCAAGTCCCCTCGGCCTTCTGTTACAACCAACTGGCAAATGAAAATGTTTTAGGATTCACACACACACACACACACAACATAAAATGTCGCTAAAACGTCTTCTGAGGTCAGTGCTGCAAACCGGTGTCAACAGCTCACCTTGTTCCAAGATGTCACAGTAGAATTGCAGATAATCAATAAGCTAAGAATCATGTTTACTTGTTGTATATTATAATGGATATGAACACAAATTAATTTAGATCTGAAGGAGAATCCATTGAATGTCCCTGGTATGTTTGTTTCTAACCTGTTTTAAGTGGTTATGTTTTCTCTGTGTATGTGACCGTCCTTGTATTCTGGTTACATGACCATTTGTTTGTTTTCATTGTCGTTCATTTTTTTCTGGTCAGTGATTTGAGCAATGGCCAAGGGTACATATGCTAAACGTATGAATCTTGATAAACAGTTGTGTGTCAAAGCAATGTGTGCCTGGGCCTACTTAGTGATAAGAAAACTGTCAACAACAGTAGCTGATGAAAGTCTCTCTGTTCACCTGATCAACATTCATTATGAAGCTTCCTTAGATTTCTGTTTGTGTGCTCTATTGAATCACAAGCTATTCATTCATCGCATTGACAATGTCTGAAAACGAAATGTCAAGAAAAAGAAACCGTGTAACGTAATGCAAGAATTTTTGCAGATTTTTTTGAAAACGGGAAGTACAATATATCTCTCAATTGCTCAAGAAACCAAAAAAGGCTGAATATGAGTTCAAGGAAATTGTCAAGCTAATCATAAATTTGACGGAAATATTTGAGGTTGTAAAACGTGCACGGTTAGCCACCCGATGCAAGGATGGCCATTCTGATGCAAACATTATAACTTCAATCTAAAATTAGAGAAGTTATAAAATATATCTGAAGGCCTCTAAGCGAACCAAGACAATATTGATATGAATTAATCGGGATTATATCAACAACCGTATTCATTCCGACCTGAAACAGCTAGTGAGGACAATGGATTTGGTACAGATTCCAAATATCTTAAATATATTGGGCAACACGTTTTTAAATGTTTGTTGAGAGAGAAAGCTTTTGGCGTTGGGAGGGTTGGTTCCACTCCCTTGAACGTTATTTTAGAGTAGACAAATTTCCTAGGTCTTTGGACTAAGGTTTTACAGCCTATGGTAGCATTCATGAGCCACATTTTGATCTATAGGCCAATATTCAAAAGACTAAACTACACAGACAGGCCTATTATGATCCTATCACTATGAGCAGAGACTCAGATCAGCTTAATGGTGTAGTAACCTGGAATGCTTTTCTGACAGTCTGTTATGATAACCCTTTAGTTTTTGCGTTTTTTAATTGTTTAATAATTACTGGCTACAGGCATTTTAATATAGATCCTGTAAAATAATAAGATAAACGCTTGATTAATCTTTCTGATTAATCAAAGTTAGAATTGACATATTAAACGATTACCAAAATAGTTGTTAGTTGCAGTAAATGTAACCACAGTCGTCCCTTGTGTAATATTGTCTGGTGGCCATCTTGTTCTAGAAGACTAGCACAGCATCGATCACAGAGGAATCTCTCATTGTCTGCAAACCAGCAGTTTTTTTCAAGTTCTGATTTAATGTGGCCGTCGGGGGCTTAAATTGGACACACCTGCTATGTCCTGTTTTCTGTACACCTACACCGTGTCACTCATATACTTTCAGCACCCCTCAACACATCCCATTTTACTGTACTGTGTCTTTAAAGATGAGCACAGATTGTCTAGTTGACCCCTTAGACCCGAACCATGTTTCGGTTTATTACATTTGGGAGGTGTAATACCTACCGTGCTACCTGCAGTGCTTACCAGGAGGAAATGAGGAACATTGGAGTGGAGGGACAGAATGGATGGGTGCCAAGTGGAAGGAACCAAACACAAAAACACACGGAGGAGGAGGAGGTGAGGGAATACATGCTCCATTTTATTAGTCCTTATGTGACAGGGATAGAGGAAGTGATGTCATAGTCCCTACTTAGTAGCAGGGGAAGTGACGTGCTTATCACCACAGCATGACAGAAGAAGTGATTTAACACAGTGAAACAACATCAAAATCAGTATTGTCAGGGGAAGTGATGTCATGAAGGCAGTCATTGTCTCTACATGGTGACTGAAACACTAATGTAATAGCCATAGTCATGTTGTTGTGCTTTAACTACGCCTTAGCACTATTGCGTGGCATAAGTGGTGACATCAAATTCAGGACACACAGTGATTGGTAATTCAATGGAACAAATGACGAAGAAACTGTTCAAAATACGTCTGTTCTCGCAAACACTTTTCAAAACCTTTACGAGTTGCATCGGGAACACATTAAGTCAAAGAGGTGCTTCTTTCTTTCTCGCCTATTTCTTGACGTCGGGGCTGAAGACACTTACGGTGAAGTCGGCGCTCTCAGTGCCATATTTGTTCTTCACCAGGATGCTGTACTTGCCCGAGTCTGTCGTGTTCACCGTGGTGATGGTGAAGCTGGCGTACTTGCCCGACTCAAACTTCATGACGTAGTGGTCGTCAGTCAAAATCTCCCGCTCGTTCTTTAGCCAGGTGACGTCGGGCAAGGGGTTGCCCGATATGTTGCATGTCAGATTCAGGGCCTGGTGGAGAGAGAGACCAGATCACAAAGGTACATCCTAATTAGTGACTCGTTCCTCCTTCTTCTCTCACCAGAGCCCTGATGACCAGGTGAGCATCGTAACAATGCACACACACACACGTGCGCACGCACACACGCACACACACACGCACACACGCACACAGGCACACACACACACACACTCAGACATGGCTACCTTCTTCTCCTGTATAGTGACAACATCAGGTAGGCCTCCAGCTACACGAGCCCGATCTGGAACGAAGAGTGTCACATTGACCCCAGATCAGACCAACACTTTAAACCACAGTCAAATAAGCAATTTGTTACTCACTTAGAAACTGAAAGCAACCCTGTTTCTAAGTGAGTAACAAACACACTTAGAAAGAGGGTTGCTTTCAGTTTCTAAGTGAGTAACACTTACTTACTTAGAAACTGAAAGCAACCCTGTTTTGTAAGCGTATGTGTTTATATGGATGTATGCCTTCCTGTGTGTGTGTGTGTATGTGTGTGTGTGTGTGTGTTTATGATGTGTGTGTTTTTATGGATGTGAGTGTACGACAGAGAGAGTACTTACTTCTCTCTGCTACAGCTGCCGCTCTGACAATGAGAGAGATTAAACAGATTGAAGAACAAAGGTAAGTGAAACAAAAGCAGATGACAATTCGTAAACCAGGAAGTCTCAGTGCCCCGTTCTCTAAACCATTAATCATAACCTGGCAGAGATTTTCTGCTATGTATGTAGTTATGCGCAATTAAGGCTGTTTATCAGAGCAGTACGTGTTAATTTCTTCAGAAAAATACAACGTAACAATGAGGAAATACACTTCGACATACAAAAAGAATGGCTGGGCAGACAACAGAAATAAAACAACAAAACAACACATTGTTTAGTGAGTATCTAGTATGGACACAATGTAACACAAATTCACACTTATATTGGGTCACTTACTTCAGCCTCTGAAATTCTGCATATGCGTCGTCAAACGCTGAAAGTCAAAACAAAAAACTAAATCGTCAGCAGGTCGATCAGAGCATTGGTAAGCGAGGTGGGGATGTAGATCAAATCCAAATATTAAGCTTTATTCCCAACACAGTACGCGTCTGCCTTCTTTTGAACCCGGCACTGATTTCAAAAGTTCCCCGGGTGTGGTTTGGGGATGTAGCCTTACCCTGGCCAGCCAGCTCCACTGTCCTCTGCACACCTCCCTTCCCGTCGAAGAACTCGATGGCGTACTTCCCCTTGTCCTTCTCGGTGGGCTCTGTGATCTGCAGCCACAGCTGCTCTCCCTTGTCCTTGCGGTCTGTGGGCTCTGTGATCTGCAGCCACAGCTGCTCTCAGGCCACCACGGGGGAGGGGGAGACCGTCTCACTGGCATACAGGGACACAGGCTGGACCAAACGGGGGAGGGGGAGACCGTCTCACTGGCATACAGGGATACAGGCTGGACCAAACGGGGGAGGGGGAGACCGTCTCACTGGCATACAGGGATACAGGCTGGACCAAACGGGGGAGGGGAGACCGTCTCACTGGCATACAGGGACACAGGCTGGACCAAACGGGGAGGGGGAGACCGTCTCACTGGCATACAGGGATACAGGCTGGACCAAACGGGGGAGGGGGAGACCGTCTCACTGGCATACAGGGATACAGGCTGGACCAAACGGGGAGGGGGGACCGTCTCACTGGCATACAGGGACACAGGCTGGACCAAACGGGGAGGGGGAGACCGTCTCACTGGCATACAGGGACACAGGCTGGACCAAACGGGGGAAGGGGAGACCGTCTCACTGGCATACAGGGATACAGGCTGGACCAAACGGGGAAGGGGAGACCGTCTCACTGGCATACAGGGATACAGGCTGGACCAAACGGGGGAGGGGGAGACCGTCTCACTGGCATACAGGGACACAGGCTGGACCAAACGGGGGAGGGGGAGACCGTCTCACTGGCACACAGGGATACAGGCTGGACCAAACGGGGGAGGGGGAGACCGTCTCACTGGCATACAGGGATACAGGCTGGACCAAACGGGGGAGGGGGAGACCGTCTCACTGGCATACAGAGACACAGGCTGGACCAAACGGGGGAAGGGGAGACCGTCTCACTGGCATACAGGGATACAGGCTGGACCAAACGGGGGAGGGGGAGACCGTCTCACTGGCATACAGGGATACAGGCTGGACCAAACGGGGGAGGGTGAGACCGTCTCACTGGCATACAGAGATACAGGCTGGACCAAACGGGGGGGAGACCGTCTTATTGGCATACAGGGATACAGGCTGGACCAAACGGGGGAGGGGGAGGGTCTCACTGGACAGGGATACAGGCTCTCACTGGCATACAGGGATACAGGCTGGACCAAACGGGGGAGGGGGAGACCGTCTCACTGGCATACAGGGACACAGGCTCTCACTGGCACACAGGGATACAGGCTGGACCAAACGGGGGAGGGGGAGACCGTCTCACTGGCATACAGGGATACAGGCTGGACCAAACGGGGGAGGGGGAGACCGTCTCACTGGCATACAGAGATACAGGCTGGACCAAACGGGGAAGGCTGGGGGAGACCAGGCTCTCACTGGCATACAGAGATACAGGCTGGACCAAACGGGGGAGACTGTCTTATTGGCATACAGGGATACAGGCTGGACCAAACGGGGGAGGGGGAGACCGTCTCACTGGCATACAGGGATACAGGCTGGACCAAACGGGGGAGGGTGAGACCGTCTCACTGGCATACAGGGATACAGGCTGGACCAAACGGAGGAGGGGGAGACCGTCTCACTGGCATACAGGGATACAGGCTGGACCAAACGGGGGAAGGGGAGACCGTCTCACTGGAATACAGGGATACAGGCTGGACCAAACGGGGGAGGGGGAGACCGTCTCACTGGCATACAGGGATACAGGCTGGACCAAACAGTTTACAAACGGCCGACACATTAAACATTTCATTACACTTGGGCGTTGACGCACACAAACACGCACAGACAATGAGCAGGAGTACACACTTGTGATGCCAGGTGACCTGGAGCGCCTCGTTGTAGTAGCTGACGAAGGAGTAGAGGCGAATGCCCTCCTCCGTGCTTTGGATCTTCAGTGGGGTGGAGGAGTTGGCTATGAAAGGTAACAGTTATGATGTGCAACACTGAGGAGACGACACTGACATGTTCAAATGTAACATTACAAAACCCTCGACGTTACATACTGTATTTGGTACACAGTGGAGCATTTCTCTGCTGATGTTTTGAACACATATAATGAGAGGGGAAATAAGGTGTATGGCTCTATTCTGGTTGATGCTTAACACCTAACTCACCAATGACACCAAACACTTCATTCATCAAGTCCCTGAAACCTGGAAAAAACAAAATGTCACAATAAGTTATTGTTTTCAATATGACGTAGGTTTGTTGAGCTTTTGCTGCTCAACTACACTTTCAAATACAGTTCAAGTAACATAACCGTCTAATGACGCCATGAACGTAACAGAACCTAATCTGACATCCAGTGTTTGGAGAGTCTAAAACTGGTATTTGATTCAACAGTGTTTGGAGAGTCTATAACTGGTATTTGATTCAAGAGTGTTTGGAGAGTCTATAACTGGTATTTGACTATAACAGTGTCTGGAGAGTCTATAACTGGTATTTGATTCAACAGTGTTTGGAGAGTCTATAACTGGTATTTGATTCAACAGTGTTTGGAGAGTCTATAACTGGTATTTGATTCAAGAGTGTTTGGAGAGTCTAAAACTGGTATTTGATTCAACAGTGTTTGGAGAGTCTATAACTGGTATTTGACTATAACAGTGTCTGGAGAGTCTATAACTGGTATTTGACTATAACAGTGTCTGGAGAGTCTAAAACTGGTATTTGATTCAACAGTGTTTGGAGAGTCAATAACTGGTATTTGATTCAACAGTGTTTGGAGAGTCAATAACTGGTATTTGATTCAACAGTGTCTGGAGAGTCTAAAACTGGTATTTGACTATAACAGTATTCATATGGTAGTAATTAGTTAATATGATTCCAGTTTCCATGTATTTTGGATTTTTGGTCAACCAAGTGTTTTCCTGCATCATCAAATCTTTGGCCATGTTCTCCCTGCAATTTGCAATTGGTCCTCAGTCATACTTAGTTAAATAACATTGAAATAAGCTTTTCAATAGGTGTCTGCTTATTGCATATGTTTCACATACAATAGGTACCAGATGTATTCTAATCATGTGTGAATTGGACTCAGTTTTTTACATATTCCATGATCAGGGACACCATCAGAGTGACACCATCAGAGTGACACCATCAGAGTGACACCATCAGAGTGACATCATCAGAGTGACATCATAGAGTGACATCATCAGAGTAACACCATCAGAGTGACACCATCAGAGTGACATCATAGAGTGACATCATCAGAGTGACATCATCAGAGTGACACCATCAGAATGACACCATCAGAGTGACATCATCAGAGTGACACCATCAGAGTGACACCATCAGAGTGACACCATCAGAGTGACACCATCAGAATGACATCATCAGAGTGACACCATCAGAGTGACACAATCAGAGTGACATCATCAGAGTGACATCATAGAGTGACATCATCAGAGTGACACCATCAGAGTGACACCATCAGAGTGACACCATCAGAGTGACACCATCAGAATGACATCATCAGAGTGACACCATCAGAGTGACACCATCAGAGTGACACCATCAGAGTGACATCATCAGAGTGACATCATCAGAGTGACACCATCAGAGTGACACCATCAGAGTGACACCATCAGAGTGACATCATCAGAGTGACACCATCAGAGTGACACCATCAGAGTGACACCATCAGAGTGACATCATCAGAGTGACACCATCAGAGTGACACCATCAGAGTGACACCATCAGAGTGACATCATCAGAGTGACATCATCAGAGTGACACCATCAGAGTGACACCATCAGAGTGACACCATCAGAGTGACATCATCAGAGTGACACCATCAGAGTGACACCATCAGAGTGACATCATCAGAGTGACACCATCAGAGTGAGATCATCAGAGTGACATCATCAGAGTGACACCATCAGAGTGACACCATCAGAGTGACACCATCAGAGTGACATCATCAGAGTGACACCATCAGAGTGACACCATCAGAGTGACACCATCAGAGTGACACCATCAGAGTGACATCATCAGAGTGGGACCACAGCCTGCTGGATCATCCATGTACATCCCTGTGTTGTGAGTCACCTTGGTCTGTTAGATTCAGCGTGGACGTGTCCTTCCCTCTGTCATCCTTCATGACTATCTCATAAACACCAGAGTCCTTCTTCGAAATCTACAACAGAAAGGGATGGGATTGAGTCACACATCTGAGGAACACACACCGCCACCGTTTTGTGAAGGAATTAAGATTTTCTGCGAACGGCATATTGAGCATTGATCCCAACTTGGAGCCTCCAGTCATAGTCTGCCTCTATGCCTGCAGACAGACATAACCTACAGTACAGCAGTAGTATCTGGAAGAAAAACCTGTGTAACACTTTAGACATCACACACGCCAGACCAAACACAGGGATGTGAATGTCATATATACAGCTAAAGCCTATAGAGACAAATCTAGGGCAAAAAAGTGAAGAAGTAAAAATGGTATAAATGAAATGGAAATAAACCAAATATAGATTTCCAATGCACACAATACACACAGGTACAATTATAAACACATGTACATACACTGTATCACTGTTACATATACAGTACATAAAGCAACTCTCTATCATCTATATGCGGGATGACACAGAGCCAATGAATGTACAATATATTTGGGGAGTTTCTCCAAAAAGACCTGAGCAATCTCCAGCTTTAGCACTCCCTCTGTAAATGGGAGATTGTTGTCTCCCTTGACCTCATGTCCGTCCTTGTACCACACTGCAACGGTGTCCTTTTTTATGTTCCCAACCTGCAAACGGGGGTATAGAGACGTGTTTCAGGTGCCATAAGGAAACCCAGGTGGATCACATGGCTAATGAGGTCACTGTGAGAGAGATGTTGAGTTGACCAAAACAAAGTGCAGTTTCACCTTGCATTTCAGGACAACACTACATTCTGGGGTCACTTCGTAACTCAGGTACTCCACAAAGTGAGGACCTATGAAAGAGAAATAACGGATATGGACGATATATCCTATAATGTCTTATAAGATAAGCCAAATCTTACTTCCACGTAATCCATATAACTTTCTATATTAAAAATGTATATTTAAATAGCTTACCTTGCTTTCTGTGCCATTCTTTACAAATAAATTCAGACTCCTTCTGCAGCTGTTTGAACACTGGAACATACAATTCCTGATTAGGCAACACAACTTCAATGGACAATCACATGGACCTCTGAATTAATATATCCATTATGATGTGTCTCAATGGATATTATTTCTTCTGATTCTTCATCATTCAAATGCAGTTGTTTTACTGTAAGCGTTTATTGCCCCCTAGTGATACAATTTAGTATCTAACTTCTGAGCCAAAGTGTTTTTACTCAACAAAGTAGAGGTAGCCTAGTTATTTCACGCTCCTACCTACTCCCTAGTTCTTCTAGTCAACCCAATGACAATAGGTAAAACTCCTAAGTTAGCGGAAAGTCAGATTAATAGAAAAGGTAAGAGGAGGAGGGTTGGAGTTTATCCTACCATCTGAGGGGTGCAGCTACCATTTGAGGGGTGAAGTTTATCCCACCATCTGAGGGGTGGAGTTTATCCCACCATCTGAGGGATGGACTTTATCCTACCATTTGAGGGGTGAAGTTTATCCCACCATCTGAGGGGTAAAGTCTATCCTACCATTTGAGGGGTGACGTTTATCTCACCATCTGAGGGGTAGAGTTTATCCTACCATTTGAGGGGTGAAGTTTATCCCACCATCTGAGGGGTAGAGTTTATCCTACCATCTAAGGGGCGGAGTTTATCCTACCATCTGAGGAGCGGAGTTTATCCTACCATCTGAGGGGCGGAGTTTATCCTACCATCTCCAATCAGCACCAGGCTGGACTGGTTGGTGGCTTTGCCGTCCTGCAGCTGGAAGGTGTAGGTTCCCTCGTCCTCTGGGCGCAGACACTCCATGAACATTTCTATCACACCTGTATCCTTGTTAAAGTTCATCTTGTATTTCTGGAAAGAAAAAGCCACAGGCAAAACCTCTTCAGTACTGGCCTCATAAAGGTTATCTAACAGGATTTGTGTAAGAAAGATTTATGGAGTATAATGTAACAAGTTGCAAATAGCCTTTCCAAATTTCCCAGTTCTTCAAGGTAGAATAAGCAGGAAATTAGCAGGTCTTCAATCAACATATTGTAAAAATAAAAACTCAAAATTTGACCAACCCAAATGACAAGTCAGGCCAGGCTCCTCAATAATATAATCATTAAGAGTAAATTAAGAGTAAATTGATTTGGTTTCCTTTCAGTGGCTTCTTACCTCTCCCTGGGAGAGATTGTTATCATTAAACACGTAGTCTATTTTGGCATTAGCTGAGATCTTCTCAGCCTGGAGCCAAAAGCGAACTCTGCCCTTCTCCTGGAGCTCAACAGCCAGCTCTGTCTTCATCGGGATGACTAGAGGACAAATGAAAAGGTGAGCGAAACAACGAGGAAATGCAAATGTTTGACAGCACTTCTGAATTACTCACTGGGGAATTTGTGCTCGTGGCTGACCTCCAGCAGTCTCTTCAGCTCTATCGAAACAAAAGTGTTATATACGTATTTTGATTCAGAGACAGTAGAAAAGACAGGAGCAATGAAGCTCCGCCGCTCTCCGAGTAATAAAGGGGTTCGGCTGTTTCAGACCTACGATAATACAGACAACCGGAGACTCACCGTCTGCTGAGAGAGTGTAACTTGAGGAAGCACCGTCGGTGTGGGTGACAGAACAGGAGTAAATGCCAATGTCATCTTCAGCAGGAGTCTTAAATGTGGCCTTAGACCTGAGGGTGGACGTAATACCACCAACACAATTAACACGCTGAAGCACTTTCAACTCAAGTGTTTCGAGGACCTGTTCTTTTAAAACGTACCCAACGAACAATCAATGAACTTACTTTTCCCCTTTGGTCTCAACAGCGAGGCGCGTATCATCCGGGATTTCTGTGTAGTTTTTGTACCACACAAATTTGGAATCTGGAGTAAGGTTCGAGCAGGCAAAGTTCAGGGAGATCACCCCCTCATCATCGACGTCCACAACAATCTCTGTGGTGCCTGAGAGAGAAAACAACATAAGTCAAACACAGCTGCACACCTCAAAATATTTTTAGATCCACTTCAAATAAGGTCTGTGTTTCATCAAGGAATATACCACCTCTGTGTTTTGATAACTGTAAATATCAGTAGGACAGGGAGACATTTATTAATACAATTGCCTATATTTAGCCAATATTCTTTGGAGAGGAGTGAATCAAATGTCACCTTGTCCTAAAGAGATTTACACAGTTATCAGAACACTGAGCTGGGGTAAGCCAAACCAAAACACAGACCTGATTTGAAGTAGACAAAAAATCTCTATGGAAGAAATTAATGGTACAATAACAAAAATGTAAACAATTCTCTTAACAGGACCAACTTACCTTAGATAGTGTAACTGTCAAACACCATCAGAAAACACTGTATTGCTTGAAAACATGGTTAAAACTAAGCTGTTGATATTATAGATGGTCGATACATTTCAGAGTGCTTCCATTTCGCAAGCCCAAGCCAATCCAATCTTTATTAATAACTATAGTGTGAAAGTCGTCATTGTTATTGTTTAAACAGCTGACTGGTCTTTTAAGTGTGTGTGTAAACTATATTTGTACTTAAGATATCGTTTTGTTGTTGGAAATGTTTTAACAACCACTCCGGTCACATAATCCATCTGACATCTCCTTCCAGCTAAAAAGTCCCATGTTGCAAACTAATCATTGACCGATGTATGAAATGGTTGGAGGTAAATTCTCCCTTGAAGTCAAAATAGTGCCAGCCAATTGCTCTGTAAACCTTTACAACACTACCATTTAAAGTATTAAAATAAACTCCACAAGGACTGTTGCCTTGTGAATTCATTCTTTAGTTTTTGTTTATTTTTTTCCTCCTTTTAGCACTGACTTTGCTGGTAGTTACTTCATTCAGTAAGGTTTACTTACAACAAAGTACAGTGGTTTTCCAACATAGCTGTCACAATTACTAGTCCACTGAGGACATCTAGTGGGCTAGGAGGGTATTCGGTCACTTATGTAACTTTAAGGTTTGCACAGATCAGATGTGGGTGATTAGAATGGGCACAGCTGGTTAAGATTCTGTGATTTTGTTTGTTATACAAGTCACTGGGTCTTGATGCACAGTGTGGGATATTGTCGACCTGTCACGTTTCTTTGTTGTTTATTTGGTGAGTGTTGGAAGACGATTGTTGCCTGTTTGGATGTATTTTTTAAGTCGCTGTGTAGCACATTTTAAAATTCCTACATTATAGTTGTTTTTGACGTTTACAGATTGTTTTAATTTAAAAAATTTAACTGTTTAAAATGTAATAACACGCTCTGCGCCTGGCTTCCTTTGCACTACACCTTGATCGTGACACTAGCTATCTTTAGATAAACGTGCAAACTGTCATTCCGGGTAAGAGCATCTGCTAAATGACTGTAATCTAAACGTAGGAACATGTGCCGGAGCGCACCTCTAAAAATAGCTGAATGGCCTTTAAGGAGTGACTTTAAGGTATTACTCAATAATAATTTGCCTGATGAGGTCATTCCTATTGCTCTATTCAGTGTCTTTGGACGTGCCGCTACCTGGTTTGGTTTCAGCCACGACTGGTTCTGTGGGCTCAGAGGCTTTTCCCACACCTGCCTTATTCTGAGCTCGCACACGGAACACGTAGCTCTGCCCCTCTTCAGGAATCTTAATCTGTTTCCGGAAATGAGAGACACGTTATAGACATGTTTGCCGCATACATCAATGGTTTCTCACATATGAAACTAGTAGGGTGAAAGAATCTTATATGTGGGACACGTCCACTGATTGACTGAAAATCACCACAAGCTTACAAATAGACTAAGCCGCCACAGTATCGCGCACTGTGGATTGGCAACTGTTGACTGAGTAGATAGGGCCCTGACCTTCATGTAGTTGTTGGAAACAGCCTTCTCGTTGACTCCTCTCCACGCCTCCTCCTTAGCGTCCGCCTCCTTTATGTCAATGTAGAATCCGTTGACGGGGTCGCGACCCTGGTACACTGGAGGCTTGTACAGCAACACCATTGACTTGGCGCGTACCTCTGTCACCTGAAGGTCATGGGGAGGTCCTGTTGAAGAAAAAGCATACATGCATACGAACAAATATGTGCATGAATAAATAGCAATGCGTATATATAGTGTCCCTGTCCACGTGAGCCCTTTCAACAAATACACAGCATTGACTTCAAATGTCATATGGCCACAAATTACCTAGAAATGACCATTACCACATAAAACCACATGACGTCAAAAGATCATTTACAAAAATGACCTCAAAGACTATTAACCGCAAGAGACCTAAAATGACCTCAGAAGACCATTACCACAAATTAATTTAAATTATTGAAAAATCTGCCATACATCTTGGCATAATAACATGCACTGCTGTTATTGACAGATGTCTGTCAATAGCTCTATCCAATACCCACCTGGCACTGCAATGGTCCACTCCTCACAAACAAACGTGTCACTGGGCAGAGAGGGAATGCCCACACCGGCCATGTTGGCAGCTCGCACCTGGAACTGGTACTTCTTTTTCTCTTTCAAGTCGGACACCTGGACGGGCAGACAAAAGGACAGACAGAGTGTGAACAAAAAAACATTACATTTTTTCCCTGAACTAACAAAAAGGGGGCTGCAAAGTTAGGTTAAAGAAGGTAGCTACATCCTGAAGGCGCAAAATGTCCGACTCACTCGGTAGGCTCTCTCACTGACAGCCTTGATGTTGGCCTCGTGCCACCTCCCTGGCACCCCACTGACCACTTCACGATAATCCACAAAGTAGCCGGTGATGTCAGCGCCTCCAATGAAGGTGGGCTGTTTCCAGGCTAGCACCATAGAGTCCCGCACGCACTCAAGAATAGTGATGCCATGGGGCGGCGTTGGGGATGCTGGGAAAGCAAAAGACTCCCGTTAGCGTCGCTCTGTGTTAACTCTGACATTAAATGCTGTGGAAGATGGATTCTTAAAAAACGTTTACAAGTGAGTACACTTATTAGTTTCATAATTTAGACTCACTGACGTTCTGCTTAGAGCAAGTATTGGGAATGAAATCCATTTGTATATTTACAGAAATAATCTGAAATATTAGTTGCAGTGATAGTATGGTACAAAAGCTAACGCAATACAGTTGTACAGTACACCCAATACTTGCTGTCAGATACTATTGTTGGCACCTTCAAACCTTAACTATCACCTTATTAAGATGGGTCTCAGTTATTACACATTCAAAACAATTACTCTGACACAGTTTTTTAAGGACCTGGAATGAAGATTTGGAACTGGGCAGAATATTTTAGCTATGGTGGCTGTAAGAAAAATTATTGACATCGACCAAGTTATCTTAAACAGCTGGCCGGATGATGCTACTAACTAATAATAAAGGACATGTGAAATTATTTTGTGGACATGTTGCTATTTTAAATTAGGGGGTAGGCCTAGGCCGAAGAATATGAAGAGGCACAAAGTTTACCGACAAAATATTCTCCGGTCGTAGGAAAAACTGAAAACTGAGTGTGTGGGAATAGATCTACAAGCCCCCTTGTGTGTGAGGCAGCCCTGGTGTCGTTGTGGCCAGCAGATTGCCCAAATGGCTGCGTGACTGTGTAGTTAAACAACAGCAAGCTGTGATGGAAACTTACCTCTGGATACAAACGTGAGTTTACATGTTGAATACTTAGGCTATATGTACATGTTTGAGTTTTAACGCCTTACCTGTGAATACGACTGTAGAACCACATACATTCAATGTGTAATCCCAATGCTGTATAGAGGCAGATATTTATTCAATATAATGTTCCACCGTTTATTTTTTACCTGTCCTTTGTTTCAGCTTTCGGGCAACAAAAAAAAATCAGCATTTAAAAAAGAAAAAAGTTTCCAAAAATGATTGAGGGGGGAAAAAACAAGAAGTTGTAGATGATGTAAGGTGTGGCCTGACCTGAGTTCTCACCTGGGTCTGGATCCGTCCGGGTCCAGCCCACGTTGGGGACTGTTTTTCTTTCTGCCCCCTGTTTGGCTGAAGAATCTACAGAGGACTTACGTGTTAGCCTAGCCACAGGAGCCGTAGCCTGACCTTTAACCTCGGTTGGCTCCGTGGCCTCGGTTGGCTCTGTGACTGATTCTGTGACCAGGTCAGGGGCCCAAGTGACACTGCCTCTCTTACCCCCCTTGCCTTTAGCCAGCGCCCCAGGGGAGCCTAAGGGGCTCAGGCTAACGGCCTCGTCCCCAGGCAAACTGTCAGTCTGAGCATTGAGCTTTAGCGTAGTGTAAGAGGGGCGCTGAACGGCCTCATGCGTGCCCGTCCAGCGTGGCATGTGCTCAGTTAGTTCGCCCACGTTACCACCCCATGGTAACTCCCACTCCGACAACACACCGTGTAGAATACCGCCCCCTACAGGAGTTAGCGGAGAAAAGCAAAATGAGCCATTTTACACGGAGAGAACAAGCTGTCAGAAAAAACGAACAAACATGAGTATAGACAAAGAGAAGAAGATACAGACAGAAAGAAAATGTTACCAATACCATCACATATCAAATAGCTACAGTACAATGTCTTCATTTGACAGACTATGAGAAATGAAGACAAGATGACCCAACTGTGACATCCGCGTGTTATAGACAAAGAGCGAGCGCATGAGAGAAACAAGAGAATGTGAGCAGGTTTGGCTTCAACGCTTCTTGAAAAAGCCACACTTTAGTAATGATATCAGTGGATTTAATCACGTGCACTATAGGGGGAGAACGGTCTAAATAGCACCCATAACACATACAGACATGGCTGAAAGACAATAAGGTGTGTGGACACAAACCCTAACCATTAGCTGTGTATAGCAGCTATGCATTTTGTCTGTTTGTGTGCAAAGCCGGGACTTGTCTTACGTTTCTCTGTATGTACCTTAGTCTGTCTGTTTCACAATCTAAAGTGTCTTTTTATTAGCCTGGACTATGACGAACAATTACTTAGCTGGCCAAAACACTTTTTACTCTTAATATTACAACTGTTGTCAAGGCTGTATGTAGATTTTCATTCAATTTGTCACTGGGAAAGTATAGTTCGGTCTATCAACTGTTGTTGTTTGGTCTGTGGAGAATAACATGATATCTACAGAAGTTGTCACTAAGTGCATTTCATAAGGGAAAACACAGCATGCTGCTTGGCACAAAGCTGGCCAAAGACTGAGTGATATTCCACTGCTGGGAGCCTGGTTAGTCACAGTGCAGGTAAACGTTATGTGGTAGCTGGAGGTTAACGAGGCGGATTATTCATTGTGTTCCCTAGCTCTGACCCAGAGGCCATCAGCTCTGACCTAAGGCCATCAGCTCTGACCCTGAGGCCATCAGCTCTGATCCAGAGGCCATCAGCTCTGATCCAGAGGCCATCAGCTCTGACCCTGAGGCCATCAGCTCTGATCCAGAGGCCATCAGCTCTGATCCTGAGGCCGTCAGCTCTGATCCTGAGGCCATCAGCTCTGATCAGAACTTTTATTCCCAGATGAGGAGTGAGTAGAATGAGCAGTGCAGATCAGGGGTTATTTCTGGTGGTGAGAAGGTGGCTTGAAACATCAGGGCTGGGCTGATGAAACCCAGACTCAGTGCAGGTGATGGGGGTGCGAATGGAGTTGTGGTTTAGGGTGGCGTGTGACAGTCTGGTTTGCAACAACCGCTGAATTGGATCGCACTGACCCAAATTAGGGGAAGTCTACAACTCCTGACCCCGGCCCCGCCTCAGGCTGTGAAGGGAGGGCGGTGATAGGTCGTGACTCGACATGGGGGTGTGGTGGCGGTGGGTGGGTGGGGCAGGCTTGATCAGGTGATTGACAGAGTGAAACGAACATGTGGGGGGTGTCTGAAGGCGGATGCCACACAGACGTGATGTCGACAGAAAAAAATGACATCAGCTATTCTCCTTAGTGAGGAAATGGGAAACGTACATCATCATAGACACACAACTAATGAAGTAACAGCAATATTATGCATAAGACCTAATAATCACAATACATATCTAAATATAGCCCAGTAACATCAAACGATAACCTAACTTTGTCACATATTGATGCATGGCATAAATGAAAACCTGTAATTTATACATATAGTTACATAAAGTTCTCAAAGACCTGTAAGTTCTTAAGACTTCCAGGCCAGGTATAAAATGCATGTATATTATTATTATTTTCCTCTGTAAAGCACATTTAATTGCTTCTATGTATGAATTGTGCTATATAAATAAACTTGCTTGCTAGTGGTGCTTCATCTAAACATTAAACGAGTGACACTGTAAACGTCTCCTCACATTCTACTTTCTGGGGATTCTCACAGTATCGTTGGTAACAGCGCCGCGACAAGCTCACTCTCACTCACCAATGGCAGCTTTGACTTCAATCGCCTCAGACTGCTGAGAACATTGGCTGAGGCCTGCGGCGTTCACAGCCTTCACTCTGAACACGTAGCTTTGACCGGTCACCAAACCGTGGCAGATGAACCTGATAATTCAAAAACACTTTGAAAGGCACATCGTAATTGGTCACATGTTTGATAACTGGTTTCTTGATTTGATTTGTTCACCCTACTGAAACCCACCATTGAAGTTTTTTTTAACTACAACGTTGTAGATATAGTATTAAATGTAATATATTATGTAAAATATAGGATGGTAGAACAAAGAATGTGGTTACATTTAGTTCATCAGATGTTTTTGACTGAAACTCATTGTGTTAGTTAGAAGGACCATTGATGAAGTCACTGATGTATTAGTTAGAAGGACTATTGATGAAGTCACTGATGTGTTAGTTAGAAGGACCATTGATGAAGTCACTGATGTGTTAGTTAGAAGGACCATTGATGAAGTCACTGATGTGTTAGTTAAAAGGACTATTGATGAAGTCACATATGTGTTAGTTAGAAGGACTATTGATGAAGTCACTGATGTGTTAGTTAGAAGGACCATTGATAAAGTCACTGATGTGTTAGTTAGAAGGACTATTGATGAAGTCACTGATGTGTTAGTTAGAAGGACCATTGATAAAGTCACTGATGTGTTAGTTAGAAGGACCATTGATAAAGTCACTGATGTGTTAGTTAGAAGGACCATTGATAAAGTCACTGATGTGTTAGTTAGAAGGACCATTGATGAAGTCACTGATGTGTTAGTTAGAAGGACTATTGATGAAGTCACATATGTGTTAGTTAGAAGGACCATTGTACAGTACCTGGTGCCTTTGACAGGTTTGTTGTTGCACGGCTCAAACACATTGCTACCTACAATGCTGGCCTCAATGTAATATCCCACAAGCTCCTTAGCATCCTTGGACGCCTCCCAGCTCACCACCACAGACGTGTCTGTGTTCCTCGTGGGAACCACGCGGCCCGGGGGAGACGGGACATCTGTTGACAGCAGATATTCAGGAGAGTAAGAGATGAAGTGAACTGATCCTGAGGTAATAAGTAAAACAACTACAGAATGGAGCAGAGTCGGCCAAACTGACGAATTCTTGTTATGGCACGTGACCCTTGACCCCTTACCCAGCTTGTCTCCGACCGTTATAACCTCTGTGGCTTCGGATGGCTCGCCGACGCCTGCAGAGTTGCAGCAGCGCACGCGGAAGCTGTAGGCCTTCCCTTCAGCCAGGTCGAACAGCGCAAAGCGAGGAGACTTCACCGGGATCTCAGTGTTCACCCTCTGCCAGCTGTCTGTGCCTGACACACACTAAGACACAATAGCAAGACAATTGAATACTGCTCCAAACTCAGGAAATATCAAACGGTTCAATGTTCATAGACAAAAGAGTCAGAAAGGGCCGTATGAAAAACTACTACTTTCCAAAAAAAAACAGTTATTATTCCTGTAATATACCCAGATTGCTCAGTTGCATATTATCTTTTAGGAATTTTCTACACTGCAGTTGATTGTTTTGAATGGATAAAAGTGACAACATTTTGGAGTCATGCTACAGATCAAGTATTTTACTGTTCTTGCTGTTTATTATCACGGTATATTACATATCGTGCATATTCACAGCACATTCCACTACCTTCTCGACATAGTACATGATTCCCTCGTGCCCTCGCTCTCCAGGGGGATTCCAGCTCAGAACCACGTAGTTCTTGGTTGCCTCGGTGACCTCCAGGTGTTTGGGTCTACCAGGAATCACACCCTCTGACAGGAAGTGACATCAGAGGACACTAATCAACAGGTCACCTGTACATGTGTGGCGTACTCCATTGTCCACCACCCTAAAACGGGCTTTCCGGAACCACACGCTCATCAGGGCATTGATCATCGGTAATGAGTGCAAACAAACAAACACTCATCCTACCCGCAGGCTCCTCTTCGGTGACAATGATCTGTCCAGTCCAGGGTGCAGAAGTGCCTGCCGTTCATGGGAAGAGGTTAGGGTTCCATTCCAGACATATGATGACAAGAAAAGAAAAAAACATGCTAAAACATCCGCCACGTCCTCGCAGAAATAACGACCCTGTGCAGTGCCGTTACGTCACGCAAGTCACCGCCGATGGCGAGTCGCCCGCCCGCCCGCCTCACCTCTCATCCGGGCCCGGTCGGCAGGGTCCATCGCCGCCACCGCCTCGGAGGCACGGGACGGCCTGCTCATGCCGCTCTTGTTGACGGCACGCACACGGAAGGTGTAGGAGCGCCCTTCCACCAAACCCGTCACGGGGAAGCGGGCGTACTTGATGGGGGTGTCGTTACACTGGCTCCAGTGAGTGGTGCCAACTTCACACCTGAACGGGTTGTTTCATGGTTATGAAAAAACGACAAAGTAAATGAATTATTAGTTAATAAACAATGCATTTGTTTGTGACACCTGCTATCGCCACCAGTGAAGCCATCGTCACTCCTGCTACCACCACCACCCATCAGCCTAACATCACCCGATCTCAGTCACCTGAATACTAGCAGCACCTGATGTCAATTATCACCTGTATATAGTTCCTGTTCTCTTCAGCTCATTGTGAGGTATTGTATTTTTGAAGCATTACTGAGCCTTTGTTCATTTTAATATCCCACGTTTACCCAGGTTTTGACCCAGGCCTGAGCGTTACGTCATTTGCCATTAGCCTACTCCGTGGTACTTTTGCCTGGTTTATTCTGATCTCCTGGTATTTTGAACTACCGGTAACTGTATTATTCAATTCCTGAGCTAGAAACCTGCTTGAGAGAGATGACCCGAGGGTGGGTTGACGTCGGTACCGACCTGTCAACAAAGTATCCGAGGATGGAACTGCCACCGTCTACCGCCGGCTGCTTCCAGGTCACGATGACGTAATCCTTGTTAGCGTCCTGACATGTCACATCCAGGGGGGCACCTGGAGCTCCCTCCACCTCGGCGTCGGCATCTGGTTCCACAAGAGATGTGTTTGAGTTGTGTTCTAGCTTCCGGTTCTTTCTTTCTCAAACACACACAGTGCAATAAGTATTATGGAAATAGAAAATGTACACACACACACACACACACAGACCAAAGTTCTTAGAGAAAACAGAGAAATAACATATACAGCATGTTTAATCAAATCCATTGGATATTAAAAGAACTATAAAGCAGGAAGTATAAAAGTATGTTGATTAGTGCCAGTCGTCTATATAATCCAGCGTCTGCGTGCTGTGCAGCCCTGTTTATTCCTGCTGAATTCCGGGGATGCAAAATATAATACTCTTGGTCCTTAGGTCAGAAACCCCCAGTGCATCCTGGGACAGAGGGGACAGAATTAGCATCAGGAGCGCCCCCTGAGCGAAAGTGAATAAGAGGGCGGACTTATAGAGACTGGATGCTGGCTCTCTGTTACACGTTTGACAGAAATAGCCGCTCGGTGAGTGATTGACAGATATATTGTGAACGTGTAAGAGGGCACTCAGGTGAACGCTGTTCACAGAAAGACAGCGTAACCACCCTGAACCATGACAGAGGCATATTTTATCTTCAGGCCACATGGGTTCTCTAGTAGCATGACATAACACATGTTCAAAACCTATGCACCGGCGACCAACAGATAAGGACTCTAGCTGTGAATGTATTTTGTTTTTTTCCGAAGTCACACAGAACCAGGCTGGAGAGACTGAGACACGAGTTGATCGCCGTAACGATCGATGTCCATGTTTCACACACACTCCAACTTCTAAAAACAAGACAGCAATGCAACGAGGAGTGAAAGAGACAGCAGGGGTGTTTTCATTACTGCTGGTTAAGGTAAAGTTCCCACCTCGGACAAACACGTAGGCAGAGTAGGTTTCATATTTGGACTTGGTGGTGACGCGTAGGGTGTAGAGGCCTTCATCCTCTTTGTTCAGGTGTGTCAGAGTCAGACTGGCCCTGTCTCCACTCCAGTGCATTTGACACCACTTGGAAGGCTGCAGAAGAACATCTGACGTGAAGTGAAACACGGAGAGAGATAAGACGCAAGTTAAGCGACGTATCCTGATCCACACAGCTTTTGGTTAACAGAGAGAGATGGAGATGGAGAAGAGAGAAGCGGGAATCTGAAGAGTACACCCTCATGTATTTGTGCTTATTATCATATACTGTCAATGCATTTTGGGGAAAATATTTATTCAGAAATAGGATTTAATTGCGGATCACAATTAGAAGCATTTTGTATAATAGGTGTTTCCTCTACTTGTTGATGATTGCAATTGGTCTATGAATGCTACACAACGTGTTTTGGTAAATTGAGTAAAAAAGCAGCACCTGGTGTAAAAAATAATTATGTTTCACATTTATCAAAGGTGGTATTGTGCTTACTAAATGTCATACGATAAACACATGCGATTCTATCATAATACGAGCCCACAGTAGGAATCAGAGCCAATCTGCGGGTATCCTGAATATAGAGAAACATGGAGTGTTATTGGCCTCATGCATTCAGAACACGCAACTAGGAAATTCTCAGCCACGGAAACTTGAGAAATGCCCCCTTAATAACCCAGAATGCATCGGCATATTAACATATGCGGGCTGATTTACGAATTGATGTCCTCCGCCTATTTAACCTGGACCGTCACGTACCATCTCGGTACCACTGCACCTCGGGCTGGTAGCGATCCAGGTTGGGGGAGATGATCACCGTGGCACCCAGACTCATGGTCTCGCCCTCCCGGCCGAACGACACGCCGAACCCGTCCACGATGTGGGTCTCGAAGTTGATGCCGTATTCGGAGACCAGGCCAACTGCCAGAATGGAGACGAAAACCACATTAGGGTTAGAGGTCAAGTTGCCGCGGCGTTCCCAGTCATGCAATGCTGATGCGTGATTGGTTGGGTGACACACAAACACGAGCTCAGACATATGTGCTCATTATTGTTCAAACAGGTCAAGTTTTGATTATTTGATTTCATCCAAAATATACTACACACCGCCCTCTTCCTACCTCTATATGTTATTCTCTCCTCAAGTAACAGAAACTCCACAGACTCCAACGCCATCGAACCAACAGAGGTGTGAACCCTAATAACTGAGTATCACTGAGTTCAGCAAAGATTCACTATATTTATAAAACTGTGAGGCAAGTCATGCAGTAAAGAACAAGACCCGGATCATTTGACCCGTTTGTCAATCCTAAAACAACCTAATGTCACATTTGCCTTATTTTGGAATCTAATAACAGGCTATAACATAAAGAAATATTTTATAAATGAACAACAAAGAAAATGGAATGCGTGTAGCTTATCATTTACTATTAAGAGTAAATTAATATATTTGCAATTGTATGTTTTCCACGATGTAAATGGAAGCGTAAATGTCTCTATATTCCTTAAAAAACTTGTCACACTAAACCATCTGTACGTCGATTTCCCAGGGACATTTATATACAATCAATAAGGTAAATTTTCATTTACCTTAAATTTTCAAATTTTCATTTGTCAAAAACAGATGCACAAACTGTGAACATGCAAGCACATCCGTGAACACACCAAGTTTAAACCTTTAGTGACCCCTTTAGTGACCCCTGCTGTGACCCCTGTTACCTTCGTTGGCTCTCCACCTTGCTGTGCCCAGCATCAAGGGAACAAAACATCTGTTAGTGCACTAGCACCATAGTGTCCTAAGCCACCCCACCACCTCATCAACCCCACCCTTAAAAAAAGTCCCATTCCATTGACCAGGATGTTACGACTGAAGACACATTGTCATTTTAGGCCGGGAGCATTTGTAGTTCTTTAGAGACGGGACAAAAAATGTTTTCACCAGACGAACTCTTCAGCCCCCCCCTTCACCGGAAAATAACTTGTATCGTATTGCGCGTGCTAATATCATATTCACGTAATTGTGGGTGTCAATCATATGTGAGTGCATTTTCAATGGTACTGTATTGTTAGGACTTACGTCTGGGCTTGGGGAGAGAATCATCCACCTCACCTTTGAACCCTAGAGTAGAATAAACACATAGGTACTTACTGTTAAGAGGTTAGCACCACGTAGTAGCCTGGTCAACAGTACACATACCAGAAACCAAAACATTGTACTTTTTTAAAGGGAAACCATCAGCAGAATAGATCGACAGGTGTGTATCCACCATCGGGTGGATTGTGCAGATTACTGCCTAGTTTATTGGGAGGACTTTAGAGAACCGTGCTTCATCGTCACACGTACTCTTCACAACAACAGAGGCGTAGGACGACAGCTCTCCTTTGCTGTTCATGGCAGAAACGCAGTACTGCGCGGTGTCATCAAAGTCACATCTGAAATGAGAAAAGTCAGGAGGACCAGATGGATATAAAGTTCCCAGACACACACACACACACACGTCTCCTAGCGACACGCGCGTACGTACGCGGACACCTTTCCCCTCCCTCCCCCCGCGCTCAGACGTGTAAATCAACACACAGCAATGTGAGCTGGAACATTGCACCGGCCCTGAAGTCTGAGTAGGAATGTTGGGAGAATAAATAGACTGTGATGATGTCATTGTGTGTCAGGTGCTATGAATTTATGTGTGCTGGTTTATGTGTGGTTAGCGACGTGCTCTCAGAACTTTTTCAGGCAATGCTCAGAGGATGAACTTCTTTGCGAACCATTCGTTCTCTCCGAAGACCAGTCAAGTGTTCACTCCATTGTAAAGTGGCCTAAAAAAAGCCTTAATGGGGGCCTGGTATCTTTGGAAATTCTCTCTGACAGGGCAGCAGGCTATGTTTAGATGTCCTCTTTGTTATCAAAAGTCAAGCTTCCGAAATGGGCCCGAGACATCCCCAGAGATTTCTGTTGTCCGTCTACAGCTAACAGAGCTCAGGGTACGGAAAGACACAAGGCAGAGAGACAGGCAAGCAGACTGACAGAATACTCAACAGATGGTCGCATGAAGAGAGGGATAATGAGGTTGTGCAATATAAATACAGTAATAAGACTGTAAGCCACTGTACCCCTTGAGTGTACAGCGACCTACCCCGAGACCTTTATGGGTTTGTCAGTGCGCCCACGCACACACACACACGCACACACACAGGTCTACCGTGACCTTTACCCCAGAGTGGCGATTGTATTACACTGTTAAGAGATGCAGTGGTGACATCGTCCTGGCTTATACCCTGGCCAGAGATGACTGAACCTTGTTCAAAATGATCTGTTAATACACAGCAATGGACCAGGGCACCCAGACAGTGTGCGAGCACTGATCCAGTGTCAAGTCGGCCCATTCCGTGTAATCGTATTCACTGGGATGTTAAGGGGAAAACCGATCCCAACTCACAACCTGACACCTTGTGAGCACATACATGGACACGCCCACTGGGGGAGGGGCCTACCTGTTAATCTCCAGCGAATGGACGTTGTAGCTGCTCACCAGCTTATACTTGCCCGGGTATGCCATCGGGTCGATTGTCACATTGTTTTTGTACCTTGTTGCGGGGGAGGAGAAAAGAGAGAAAGAGGAGGGAGGAGAGAAGAAAAATTAAAGAAAGTTAAGAGGGGAAAAGGTGTTTCCGGGTACAGTTAAAACCGCAGGACACTGCACCTAGTAGAAAGGGTCGCTAGACGAACACCTGAGAGACAGGTATGAGTTCAGGTGTGTGTGTGTGTCCGGTACTCACCAGACGACCCTCGGTTCCGGCCATCCTGACACGGTACAGTGGAGCCTCACACACTGCTTCTCCCACACTGTGTGTGAGCGGGGCTTAATCACAAACTCTGGGGCGTGCATCAGGCTATCCTCGTTCATACGCTTGTGGTGTTCCTCGTTCTCATAGATCTGGGGATTTACGTTGTCCGTTAAGCCTTCGCCGAGCGGTTATTAAGCCTTCGTAAGACATTCAGAGGGCCGCCAAAAGACCACATAACACATTCGCAGGCACAATCTTAAAACAAGTACATCCAGAATCCTTGTAGGAAATATGAAAAAATATTTCACATGAATTCTTATTCACAAGGCGTCCGTGAAGAAAACCCAACACATTAACACGTTGGCAAATGCTAGGACTAGCTAGCTGTGTCTGTCAGAGCTGAAGCCAAACCGTATATTTGCACAAACAACAAACAGTGGTTGGGCAGATTCTCACAGAATCTAATGCACAAAGTTATCAAAGTTATACAGGCTAACAGGATAACAAGTTCTGGATTCAGGCCCCTTTTACACATGCAGGCTCCATGCACATTTTGCACGACATGAGGTCTCACATGAAGATCCAGTGATCCTTGTTAAATAACTTGTCGACACTGAGAACACCACGTCCCGTGTGTCTTATTAAAGCTGAGCTCCTGAGGAATGAATCACCCAGGGACACAACGTGTTGGCTGATACAGTTTGTGCCCTGTTCAAGGGCCATCGGAAGTTAATTAGGCAGGACGTTACCCGACAAACACTTAAATTAGGAACACAAATAAACTACCAAAGGGATTTGAAGCAGAGTAGATTAATTGCTCTGCACCTCTGATTCTTTACTAATTAATTTGTCATAGGATTCCTTTTATTGATATTTGTATTGTGAATATTCATTTCTGTGATTTCAATATATAATCACAGGGTATGTTGTATATGGCTAATATACCATGGCTATGGGCTGCTTTAGCTTTAGCCAACGCAGTGCAGAATGCCTTGATACAGTCCTTAGCAGTGGTTTAATGAGCATATATTTCTAGGTGTGTGCAATCCCACGCTTGCCAGCTAATTTGTTTTCAGGATTCAGGATCACATAGCTTTATTACTCAAATTGTGGTGACTGGTTTGTAATAGGAATAAAGCATTGTTAGCAGGATATTGTGAAAGAAACGTGGCTATGGGCTGATTCCAGGCACTTATGTGCGGTCACAATGAAACACTGCCCACAAACGTCTAAATATGACCTCTCATGATGTCATAAGGGATAGCATTATCCGGTATTCTCCATGAACACAGCGTCTATGACATCACAAAGACTCCGGGCACTGACCCTCTTGTTCAGCGAGATGCGCTCGGCAGATTCGCGCATGGAGACCTTCCTGGACGTCTGCTCCGTCCTCTCCATCTCCAAGCCACTGCTAAACAGATTCCTCCGAGACGCATATCCAGTGCTCTCCTTGGCCCGGGTCTCTTCCATATCCAAAAACCCGCTGGCATACCCCTGACTAGGGTGGGGGAGCAAATCCAGCGTTTCACCGTTATCAGTCAGAACCACTGAAATCAAAATGTGCCCGCAGTCGAAGACTGTTCACTCGTTTACCTGCCCCTGAAGATGGGTACTACATATCCGATGATCTGGTTCTCTTTGTCCATAGCCAAATAGGTGGGCTTGGATCTCTTGGTTATTGGGCTCAGTCTGCTTTCATCCAGTCCAGAGTACAAGGTGCTAAGTCTAAGACACAGGACAGTGTCAAACGGCCACGTTGTAAATACATTTCAGTAATGCAAAGGCAGTCTGAGGGGGACGGAAAAGGAGGTGTGTATTAAGTTATGGGGTAAATTAACCGTCAATTAGAAGGCGGTTTTAGCTGCATTTCGGAGAAAGACTGTTAAAGGGAGACAAAACCCTGTGCGCTGTACTGCATCGTCCACCAACAAACCTGGCGTAGCTACAAGGGATAACCGCTGCTCGCTCATGCAGCACAACAACATGTCTGCAACGACAAAAGAAAACACTGTGTTAGGACATGGTTGTCCTTTTGTCGTTGTCAGTGCGCTGTGTTGACACGTTGAACAACAGACTCTTTAAACGTTGAAAGACAACTAAAGACACGCAAAAGATGGAGTGAAATGAAACACGGTCGTAGGGGGGTTGGGGGTAGTTACGCAGATCTCAAGGGCCCTCAGATCAAAATCCACAAACCTGAGGCTACCAAACAAATTAATTCTTTGAATCACATGACCAAACAAAGTAGCGTTATTGCTCTACCAATCAGGTGAAATAAAAAAACAGGGCTCCATATATCTTGTATGTGTGTCTAATGATAATCCAGGCATTCAACGATGCAAGTTGGATATTGTTACAAAGTGCACTTAAAATATATGGCATTATATTTACCATGAAAGCAGAGACTGAACAAAAACTATTGTACACCTAAACCCATGAATCATGGGATATGTGGGAAACACATGTACCCCTGAAAAGATGTATCTGGGATCAAGACGGGGCTCTTGTGAGGGTTTGGATTGTGGGACAATATTTTGTCAAGGGTGGAGACACAAAGAAGTGAGGGGGTCAACAAGAGTCATCCCAAAAACAAACAGAGCATTTGTACAGTACTGTAGGTGCTAAATGTAGCAACCTACTCCAAAGGCAAAAGCCTTATATCTTGACTAGGTTTTGTCGACTCTCTTGCACTGATTCAGACAAACAACCTGCCTGATAAGAAATAGATATGAAGCCAATTGGAGCCAATCTGCATGAACTTAACATTTAGGCTGTCCATACTTCCATTAATAAAAATCACAACAATTGAGCAGCAGAATATTTCCCACTACAGGAGACGTCCACTATATTGAACAGATCTGAATAATCCACAGGAGAACAACCGCCGACCTGAAATCAGTCCCACGTTCATAGTCAATGTAAAAAACAATAGCTAGAGAAGTATGTTAAAATACAATTAAATGACATGCCTTACTTCCTCGATTTACCATTCCTTTAGCATGTGAGGAAGGCTCTAAACACCCAACACAACTATCTCAACAAAATAAAACCTCTTAATCAAAGAACAATACCTCTAGAATGGGGTAGGTTTAAAGAAGTACAATATGCAATCTATTATTGGTATGAACTGGCCAGTGTACTATATCAGTGTTCAAGCCATACTGTGCTGAACTGTAGCACTGGATTATATAAGAGTATTATCTAAGAATGCATTCCTGTACACAGCTCCCTCAAAACCAACCTGTAGCAAGCATTTAAACACCACAGAGTCTATGTGAATCGGAGATGCTCTATTCTTGGCCAAAGGAACTATTGTGGGACTAAGGAGAAGGTTGTCTTAAAAGAAAATGCTTTGAATTAGTTCAAACACACACTGGGCAGTGTGCAACAGACACTGCTAGGCACGCTGGCATGCATGTTATCTTTGCGTGGGTTTTTTAGTGCATGCAGGATTCACAGACTATTTTTTTTTAGAGACAATAGATCTTTAGAGAATGTTACTGGGAGTGCTACAACATATTTATGTGGTAAAGTAGAAGCAGGACAAGGAATAGAAGGATGATTACTAAGCAGGGCCACCTGATTGTGGTTAGGCCATGGGCGAGGTGTATGCAAGACGTTGACAGAAGAGTCATTAGGTGAAGTGTGAGGTTACATGGGCAGCAGGGATATGTTCTGACACCAATACTGAAGGATGAGATGGATATGGGCCAGAGCTACCGTACTTTCGCCTTCTTACCCCCTGCTGCTACTGAGACCGTCGCTGACTCTGCTGCTGCTGCAGGCGGCATAGTTGCTGCTGCTCGTCTGGTACTGGCTAATAGCCGACTCCACCTCCTTACTGCGGTAGCCATGGTTATAGTGGCGGTGATGTTTTTGGTAGAACGGTATGGATCCCGACATCCTGGCCTCTGTTCCTGGCAGGTCCCCTGATATTCCCCACCGAGTCTCTTGTAGCCTGTCTGTGTACTTGTCTAGTGAATGGTTTTGTTTAATTCAGTAAAAGCACTGCTCCAATATGTATTTTTTTAACACATTCTTCGTTTAGTGCCTGGGCTAGATTTACCATGTTGCCTGGATAATAACTGTCATTTTATTATGGTGCTTGATTTATTCACAGAGTAAAAGTTGAGGCATTAAGATTGGGATGGGAGCAGATATATATGTTTGGCATGCACTACCCATAATAACTAACGTGTACTAGGAATTACAGTGGTTAAGGAGTAAAATGTGCAACGTTTGCCAAATTCAGTGGGATGAAGAATTCATGTATGTTGTGGGTTTTTCCAAACAACTTGGGTTCGAAAATGCTTTGTTATTAAAAATTAAAAGGCATACAGTTCTAGGATGAGAAGAGCCTGTGAATCTGAAAACACCGAATTGCAGAGCGCGCACTGTTGCTGACAGGATTCACATAGCAAACAAACAAACCATCAAAATGCACACAAAACATCCTATAATATTCACCATGAAATCGTAAAAAATAACCCATAGTTATTTTTTTAATGTTTTTTTTATAAAGCGACATTTTCATCTGTTGCGCCTTCGAGATCACTTACCTAGGCCCCAAAAGCCACCAACTGCTAAAAGCAAAGGGAATAGAGGTCCAACTTTCGGTGTGAGCCAACGACCCTTGCGATATCCACTCGAAGCCGCAGGTAGGTGCGGTAGCAGAGAACACGACAGCCGTCTACACAACAAAAATAATATTGGCCCGCGACGGTATGGCCAAGCCACAGTCGCGGCCTTTTATGGCGAGGGGTCCTGATAAATATAGACCGGGAGCGGTGAGTGAAGTTATCTGAACTTTCCGGAGTGACCAGCAGACCAACCTAGTCCGGCAGAGTTTGAATCTGTTTGTAAACTGCCAACTGCCGACTACCCGTTTTGCAACTTATACACAAAAATACTATTGGTCTATAGTTTCTGGAGCCTGTCATCAGTCAATGCTGTTGGATTGTTTTTTTATACTCAATAGAGATTTGCATTGGCATATCACATCACCTGTCTCATTAATGTGCTGTTATACAGACATTTGTTTTTTACTTTTGTTAATGTGCCACATTTACAGAAAGCTAAACTTGAGGTTGCCTTTTAGGCTAAAATTGTACTCCTACATATTATTAGGCTGACAAAATAGTTGGACGTTATCTTATGAATTACAGTTTTTTTTATTGTGGTAAAACCTCACAACTGTTAGTACAAAACTCAAAGCAGATCATCAAAAAGTCTATTTTTTCAAACATGTAATCACATTTTCAATTGACTAAGTACAATCCACAAAATCAAAGAAATACCTTTCATATGAAGTCATTGTCTTTCACAATGCAATGCTCACAATACTTTTGAAATGCTTCTCATCTCATTTGCGTAAATACATTTGACCAACACTTAATCCAACTGATCTTAATGGTTAATCACTGAACCGTTTGGTAAACCTATATATTTTAGTTTCAGCAATAAACAGTATCGATTTTGAGAACTACAGAAATAAAATGTGTTTTTGTACAAACGTATAAATTAACCACACATGATGAACACTCGTTATTGCTAATTGATTTCACTGAAAGGAGATGTGGATGAGAATCTATGGCCTAATGCTCAAGACAGGCTTGATCCAAATTACATGCAATGTAATGTGTGCACTACTGTAAATGTTATGTTTTGTTCTCATTTAGTTACATACGTAATAGAAATTATACCTGTTACAATTATATCTGAAAAATACGTAAACACTATTTTGCCCAAATGATTGTAGAGGATGTCTTTATTGATCCTTCACTTGATTACACATAGGATGGATATTTTGGAAATTATAGATTATGTAAATGTAAGTAATTTAATGTGTAGTGTGTCTCGTCTAATGTGAAACTGTGTAATCTTTCTTTTACAGTATAGTACTGTAGCATTTTAATTTCAGCACTTCTAAGGCCCATTTGAAACATGTATCTTGCATTGTTTGCTGTTGGATGAACTGAATTTTAAAAGTACTAAACTGAAAGAAGATCATACTGTTGTGTTTCAGTGATTAAACCAAATGTTCCCATTACATCTTACAATAATCTTGTGTTTGAAACAATGATTATGTGGACTGAAAGCATAACTAGCTGCGTTACAAGTGTGATCAGTTTGGATCTTTGTACTAAGAGTTTTGAAAATGTACACCTTAGTTGTGAAAATAGTACCAAAGCGAATAAAAAAACTGTAATAACTGGTGAGGCCTGTTTGTCCCACATTGTTCAATATTCTTATACGGTTGTCTTGGCTCTGCATGACATATAGAGCTTCAGCTGTGTCTGTGACTAAGTATAGTCATGCTATTGTTGGCTGTTTCACATACAACAAATGTCAGGTAGCATTGTGTGTGTGTGTGTGTGTGTGTGTGTGTGTGTGTGTGTGTGTGTGTGTGTGTGTGTGTGTGTGTGTGTGTGTGTGTGTGTGTGTGTGTGTGTGTGTGTGTGTATGTGTATTTGTTTGTTTGTTTGGGCCATGGCATCACGAATATCTAAGTTAAGCCCTTCCTGACGACAATAGTAATTTGAAGCTGCATTTTGAATGGCCAAAAATATATGTCAGGTAGTGATTGAATGCTAAGTATCCTGCTTTGTTATGATGCATTGAAGGATTCAATTAACTTATTTCACATGTTGTTTCATAAAGTGGTGATGCAAGTGTATGCCATATTCCTTGTGTCACTACAACCTATTGTCTCCATACCGCTAGTTCTACAATACCTGTTTGGATAGCGTTGGGTATCAAAGTTGTATTTATAGGTCATGGAGAATTGACCAATCAGAAACCTGGATGTGCAATACAATACATAATCAGTCATACGCTCTTGATGGACCAGCTGTCTGACTGAACATGAATGTATAATTGTACTACTTTTGAATGGAGTGTAAAATAAAACGTCCAGAGATATACTCGGATGAAAGGCAAATCCTCAATCACCTAACAGTGTGTAAATCACAACTCATATGAAGGTACTTGTCTTATAAAAAGTGTCCACCTTTCAGTTGTAATGCTTATTCCCTTTAAGCCGAACGCAATAACATGTTGCTGACCTGATGTCTTCCTCCTGTCACACTCTGAGGTAAATATGGTCCCCTACTCCCTACATAGCGCAATGATCTTCATCAAGGGTAATGCACAAAATAAGAAATATAGTGGCATTGAGTGGCATTTCCAATAAAAAAGTGACATTTGTGTCGTTTGAATGTCTTTACCAATGCATGAGATTAGTACCCTCTAGTGGTTGAATATTCCCACTGCATGAAGTACATGGTTGTACATGCACAGGGCAGGCTGTAAATTGACTGAGACATGGGAGGTATTTACAGGGATATGTCCTAAGCTGATATGACATCTAACCCTGCACAATTCAAATGAAGAACACAGCGTCTGCACATTCATTTAACACCATGCAGCTGAGTTAATTACCTCCTAGTTAACGGCTATCAGAGGCAGAGCTGTATGAACTGGTCCAGCTTGGTCTTCCCCTACATGCTGTGTCAAGAGTTGGTCTCCAACGAGGTGGCCAGTTTGCACGAGCTGCATGTCGCAGTACTCACCTGCCTATACATAACCTGCTCCTACCTGGGAAACAAGATAACCTACCCCCTAAAACCCTTACTGGTGGAGACCTGCAGGCAGACCTTCTGGAAACACTTTATGTCCACCACCAATATGCAAAATGCTCCTATAAAACCCTGTGCCAGAAGGAAAAGAGCTGCCTGTTCACTGTGGATACAGAAGTCAGTGAGGGGCTCATGGGTCCGACAGGGTTGGGGGTAGAGAGAAGGACTTGGCTAATTTGAGAATACACATTTATCTGAAAATCAAACACACATTGGACTGAGGCTCCAGCCTACCATCTACTGAGTGACCTTCTGATCAGCCTACCAGAGGAGGTAGAGGCACCCTTTAGGGTTGGACTAGAAGGCAGATCAAACTGCAACTCTTCCTGTTTAGATTGTGAGGTAAACACCCCTGATACATCCCTGCAAGGATAGAAATAGACAATTCTTCTGCAGACATCATCTGATCTCCATGCTGAAATGTTTTGGTGGAGACAACTAGCGGTCATGAACAGTGGCGGCTGGCCAATAGAGGGCGCTAGGGCGCCTCCCCCTTAAGCCACAAAAAAAATAAAAACATTTAAAAAAATTATGATAATAATGATAAAACCATCAGTATGTCAATATTTGTGTGGTTTACATATGGAATGCACCCAGTAATATGTGTAAAATATGATAGAAAATCATATTCTCAACCTTTCATCTGCCTGTCTGTATGCCTCGTCAGAATCGTCACAGCTCTGGGGCGCAAGAGAAAGCGCCCCAAAGAGGCGGGTCTATGTAGCAGTTAAACCAATTGTTAAATTTAAGATATGAATGATTGACATAAACTTTAGCCAATCAGCGTTCTTAAATCGAATCCAAGAGGGGCGCATTTCAAGCTCGCCCTTGATAAAAGAAGGACCGGAACCCGTACCTACTCTGCCAAATTTAATCATTAACGAACGTCTCATTTTGGATGATAGATGTAATAACAGATATATTACTGATGCTTTCAAACGCAACATGTTCCATGATTACGACAGAGGGCTATGTGTTAGGATACCGAATATTGATGCTTTGTATGTAGGTCTTGCACACTCTTTCGGTGGTGGGTTTGAGTTTCCACTGTAACCACACAGCTGCATCCGAAATATATAATGATCTATTTGCGACTCCTGATTTCCATTGAGCAAGATTTGTTTATCCAGGACGAGAACTAAACTGTGTTCAAGATCCTGGCCCTAAACCACTTTTGTTTAAATCTCAATTAAAAATGTCACAGTGCTGTTTCATGGTCAGTTATAAGTTTTCAGAAAAGGTAAAAAAGAGAATAATTTTTATTTGTTTAGTCATAGTCTTTAGGCATTGTTCTGTTGTATGAAAAAGCAACACAGAGCCATCCTCGTTTGAAGAAGGGATTCGGTATTCTGGAAATAAATGTGACAAAGGTCACAGTAAAAGTTTTCTTTGGCTCATTGTTGTCCTGCTTGTTAGGTTCTCCTAAACAAATGAAACAGGCAGTATACATTTTCTTCATTCATTTTTGGGGGGGCATTATTATTATATTTCATACAGTCTTACATCATGTACAACCATACTTAGGAATTATTATAGGGCACTAACCATGTACGTATGTTTTCTTTGTCTTTAAGAGTATAAAAGCATTACTGAATTTCTCTTTAGGAAAACTGCTTTGATAACTTTTTTTCAGGATCCGGGGATAACGATTTGGGATGTCGAACCCTTTTTGAAAATAAATGTACTTCAACTGATTATTATTCAACCTGGGTACAATAACTATTCAAAAGGATTTCAGCAGCATAACCTCCTTGGAGCCTGATAGTTTGCTTTTTTCTAGGTATTAAAGCTGCATGGCAGGCATCAAGGCCTAATTCCTTCAGTGAATGTGCCTTGTCTACATTGTTAAACACTGTCCTGTTTCGTCTTCTCACTGATATAACTGCCTATTATAACCACTGAGTCATTTTAGTTTCCATTGTGCTTAGTGATCAGAGGTTACAAAGAACCAGCTGTTCCCTCTGGTCCAAATAGGTGTCATGAAACCCTTTCCTGTGGGCCAAAGCATGTTCAATTACCTATAAAATAATTCCTCAACAATATACATTTCACGGCGATTTGTTTGGAAACTGGTATTTCTATAATTATTGTTTTTTATGTTAAGTAATATTGAGTAAATCAGCATTTTGACAAGTAAGAATGATCAGTTCAAACCACTGTTATAATGATTATGGACAGGAAAATGTGTTTTCTCCCTATTTGGGCATAATTCAAGAATGTTTACGTAGCATGGGTGTGTTTTGAGAAAATCCCAAGAAGTCCACAGGAGGGGTCTACCAAAGAAAAACTGAAGGTAATTATTATCATTAAATCAACTTGTCTATTCGGAACGCAAAATTATTGTGATTGAATAACTAAAAATTGATTATTCGAAGTATAATGTGCACAATCATTCTTGAATGTAGATATTTAATACATGTATGTATTATCAAGTTCACCTTTTTCTAAAGTTGGTTCGGTCTGAATTTCCTGTGCGGAACCATTATCAGGAAGTTAGGGCGGTGGTTAAAAGAGAGGTCTGCAACAACGGTTTAATTGACTGTCTCGATTGTTCGGAATAAGGTATTTGTCATATCAACTTTCTTTGAATATGTGAGGTTTTATGAATGTTGCCTTTATTATTTAAGTTGTTAAATCCACTCGTGTTTGTCTATTTAAATGTGTTCGTTGCTATTTAGCGTTGGCTAGCGGAGTTAGCTGCTAATACGCTACATTGGTTCTTATTATACTTCCTCGACGGCCGAAGAACATTTTTAGTTATAACTAATATTGTTACATATATAACATTGTAGACAAACTAGATGTGTATTTTATTTATGCCAACTCGAACTAGCTACGTTTATTTAACTTTACTATTACTAAGTGTTTTCCTAAATATTCACAGGCATCTGATCAAATTTGTCTATATTCTTGTTCGTTCCCAGACTACACTTGAGTTTACGTAATCCTGCGTTATTTTCTACGGTAATGCTATCCACCCAAGTAATAACAGCTGTCCCCTAACGCTTTAGATTGATGTTTTGTTTCCGTCCATTTCTTAGCCAGGTTAGACTAGGCCTAATTTCTTCATAAATTGCCCGTTTTCTCTCAGGTGTTAGTGTTATACCGACTACTCATTATCATTAGGTGTGGCTAGTGTTTGGGAGTCCTCCTCAGTCTGACTTCAGTCCACGTATTGCTGAAACTACAATCTTAACATGATTGCACCGCATAAGTCTGCCCTGTGCTGTTGCCACAATAGTGACTCGATGGTGTGGACCACTGGCCACCTCCAGTACTAGGAAGGCATATTGAGGCACTGTCCTTGTCCTCAGGTTAAGGAACTTGCCTGAAAAGGATTTTTCAGCTCGTGCATCAGTAGTTTTTCTTGTCTTGTGCAGAGGATCAGCTAGAACAACGTTTACAGCAGTAGGACATTTCCATTTATAGAACAGTGAGGACTCCTCTGGGGAATATTAGCAACAGTCTGATTTAGATTGGCCCACATGAGCCAGAGGATGTGTTGATTATAGCACCGTGTGGATAAAATAACTCACTAGAACATACAAAATGATATATTGATTGTGTGTTATTATCCTTATTCAAACGCACATTTGACAAATGTTTCAGCTGTGTATAAGTTGTCATGATATTCTATCATCAATGTACCGCTAGCATGACAAACTGCTTTTTATCCTTGCGTAACTAAAGTTTTCCATTGGCTTTAAAACACAAACTTATCAGTTACTGCTGATGACACAAATGCCTGTACCGTGAAGCTGTAAAAATGTGTGTTGTGGTTGCAGTTTATCATGCAGATCCTTCTGTGGCAGGACCTAGATAATTTGTCATGATCAATCGTGGTAGTGACCCAGGATAGTTAGCCCTGTCAATCAAAGAGCACAATGGATAACGCTCTACTTGCTCTGCCTTGATTCAAGGGTTGCTTCCAGTAAAACCTGTTGGTTCCATTTGCATTTTTCATTGGGCTATTTATGTGCAGTCTATATCATTACCTGATCGGTATTACGTTGTATATGAAATGTTACTGCTGGGGCTACAGACTTTCAGGAGTGACTGTACTTGACGGCTCTTAAGGATTATGCTCTTTATCGTTTTCAGGTAAAGCCAACAGCCAAAATGTCGAGCAAAAGGGCAAAGGGAAAGACCACCAAGAAGCGCCCCCAGCGCGCCACCAGCAATGTGTTCGCCATGTTTGACCAGTCTCAGATCCAGGAGTTCAAGGAGGCCTTCAACATGATAGACCAGAACCGTGACGGGTTTGTCGACAAGGAGGACCTGCACGACATGCTGGCCTCGTTGGGTAAGGGACACCCCCCCCCTCCCCCACCCCGACGGTGGACTTTAACCAGGCTGTTTCTTTCTCTTGGACTTTGTTTGATTTGCTCAGTGTTACTTGATACACTGAATGATACCCTGTTGTTTCTTGTGTACATATTGTCAAGCTTTAACTAGCTTTCCCAAATGATTCCCTTTGGATGGGTAATCTCTACTCGATATTCTACTTTGTATTATTTGTAATGGATGGGCTAGACGTGGTGGTTTGACTGTGATGGAAGCTGATTATTTTACTCCACTGCACCCTGGCAAAGGTTAGGTGTGTCTTCTAAATGGTGTTGGAGGTACATTCTTTTGAACGGGTTATGCATTGATGAAGAACATGCCGTTGTCCACTAACATTGCCTACCATCTAATTCTTGGTTTAAGTGAAATCGTGTGTGTGTGAGACAACATTTTCGCTGATTTTTAAGGGCGTTCCGCTTTAATGTGTACTATTTATGTTTAGGAAAGAACCCTTCTGATGAATACCTGGAGGCCATGATGACTGAGGCTCCCGGGCCCATCAACTTCACCATGTTCCTCACCATGTTCGGAGAGAAGCTCAACGGCACCGATCCCGAGGATGTTATCCGGAATGCTTTTGCCTGCTTCGATGAAGAGGGCACAGGTACAGCTAGTGAACAAATCTCTCCACCACACTTTATTTTGTTTATGCTATACAAATGTTAGCCTGGTCTGTATGAGTTCATGCTTTTTTCAGTTGAGCCTATTGATAACAAATGCCATTTTTGTCCAGATGATAACGTTTTTGGGACCGTTGCTATCAGTGGTATCATTAACCTCACATGCTCTGGCATGTTGCAATGGCTGTCCCAATAATTGGCTGTGTGTTAAACCGTGGGTCAGCCCATAATAAAGCACATTTTGTTTTGTTTATAAATAATTGCTCACATTACATGATTTCAGATTGCCTCCCTCATTCAGACTTAAATGGACTGTAAATATAGAAGCGTTGTCTGCTTTTGAGTCATGTTGGCCAGATTCAACCATGGGCCTTCTGCTATACCTGTCTCACTGTCATACCGGTTTTACTGTTTGGTCTTCAGGAGTTATTCAGGAGGAGTACCTCAGAGAGCTGCTGACAACGATGGGCGACCGCTTCACAGACGAGGAGGTGGATGAGCTCTTCAGGGAGGCGCCCATCGACAAAAAGAGCAACTTCAACTATGTCGAGTTCACACGCATCCTTAAACACGGAGCCAAGGACAAGGACGATTAAGCCCTCTGCCGCGCCAGTCGTATAATGTTTCCTCATTCCTCAGAGCCCCCAACTCATTTCCCCACAGCTAGACCATCTTGCCGCATGTCTCGGCTCTATAAACCCCATGTTCAGCAAGGCGAAGCAACAGCTATCAACCATACATGAGCTCCCATTTCAGTACTGCCAGATTTGCACATCTGTATTAGAGGTAGCTGGTAACTGAATTCGCAAAACACAAGTTGTATGAAATGCAACTTCGGAAGCAAGCGCCTATGCTACTCATGACCTGGTCTAGCTGAATTTTTACATTTTATAATAAATATAAACTTTTTAAATACAATGAACTTGTATATGGGTCTGTTCTTTGCCCTGTAAAAATCATGACTTTATTGTTAAAATAAACCTTACACCTAGTCTAATTTGTGTGTACTACTGCTGATGTTTTGCTTATTTCAATCTACAACACTAACATGTCCCAACATGACTTGTCTTTCACTTGTACACCTTTCCACTTTGCATGCATGTACTTGTCCGAGGGCCCAAGCTGCTGTGAGGGGGGGGGTTGTAAAATTCCTACAATTTTCACTCTGGTAATCTTAATCCAGTTTTGAGTGGCATTATCTGGCCTTAACCTTGTTTGTGTTTGATTTGCACAGCTGCAATTACCCTGATTGTTAATTTCAGATCAGTCAATATTATCACTGATTGCGTTCGAGATGTTACCTGAGAGATTGGGAACCCCTGTGCTATAACAATGTGAAGGGGTTTACGACAAGGCATATATGCAAAAAAGATTTTCAACATTAGGTATTTGACACATTCCATGTCGTGAAACACGTCTTAAACGCAATATAAAGCATATGCAAAAACATACCCCATCACAAATATTTATATTGCCTACGTTACTATGCCCTATGTTACTTTGCAGTGCTTTATTACTGGGATGACTCCCCAGGCTGTTTTGATCATTCCTTCATAAATAACATGTTTAAACTGATAGTTCTTCGCAAACCAGCCTATTTTATCACCTTATACGTTTTTTATTGTTAAGCTGGGAATTCTTTATTTTTGTATTCAATCGTTAAGCAATATCTTACTCTACGTCACATTTCCAACGTGATGCTCAGCACCCCTAAAGCTCTGACCCTAGAATCGCCCCTGTGTTCATGTTATGGGAATTTGATACGATTGCTTAATATGTGCTAAGTGGAAGCGCACGGTCAGTTTTATACTGATGTTACTCTAGCGAATCCTAGTGGCTCACCCAAGATATGATCGCGCCCCCATTACCAATTGGCCAATCAGCTGGCCTGTTGCTACTGAGCAGCATGTGTACGCCACGCTACACCGTTTAAAAGCTTTGGTTTTGTATCTCCTGGTCCATAATAGGTAAACTGTATACCCAGTACTTATTATAAATGCTTTAATTTAATGTTATAGGAACAGGAGTGTTCGTTGAAAGATTATTTCAGGTTTAGTAAATTAGCTGCCCAGCTAGTAGGCTATCCGATGCACGTCAGGCTACATGAACTTCCGGGTTGTGGCTGGCTAAGCAAGCTATCTAGACAAGGGCGAACTGACTTCTTGCCAAATACAGTACGTAAAAAAAGTGATTTCCAAAATTCTCGTTATTCAAATGTAAAATTCCAATTGTAGTTGTGTGTGTGTGGTTTGCAACATGCATGTTGCGTGCAGTTACTGTCAGGTTTGATAACATAACCGGTATCTGCAATACAAGGTTACTAACTTCCAAATGAAAGGAATAATAATTATCATACCATCAGTATCTTCCGGCAGTGTTTAATTGTTTTCTGAAACTGGCCGTTTGGTTAACATATGCGTTATAGTCTTAAATAACCATGCATTTCTCCTGCTATGCAGGTTTGAAGCTTGTGGTGTCCTATGACCGAACTATGGCTTTAAAGGTAATCCAGAGGCTTCAGCTTTTCAACCTGACTGGAGCACACCTCTTTCCTTCATCTGGGCTGGGTCGCAACTCCGGACCCCTGAGTGCTCCAGCAGAGGGACTTCTTTGTTCAACATGCCTAATGACTTCAGCAGAACGATGTTTTCGGAGACAGGGCTGCCGCAAACACAGTCCCGTGTGTGGCAGAATGAACTTATCCACCATTGCCAGGGACCCCTTCTACACCACCGGGTCCGTCGGCTTCCACAGAAACTCAGTCCCCAGGTTCTGTCTGAGCCATCAGCACCGACCCACTGATGGGGAAGAGAATGCCTTCCTGGACCGCCTGAACAGCTGCACGTTTTCCAGACAGGTGTTGAGGCTCATCTGCACTGTTGAGATCATGTCCGACACCATGGCAGCAGAAGCACTGCACCGCGTGGCCGACCTAGAACGAGAAGGCGGCTCCCTGAAGGACCCCTCAGTGCTGGAGAAGGACGCTCTTCGGTCCCTGTGCTGCCAGCTGGAGCAAGACTCCAGGCATCTGACGGAGGCCGGGCTAGTGTCTGCCCTGCTGGCATGCACGCGCCTCTACCTGGACCCCTGGAGCACGCTGGTGGTGCGGCTGGTGTCCGAGAACCAGCGGAGGCTGGACAGCGTCCAGATGAGCCTAAGCCAGCTGTGCACACTGGGGCAGGCCCTGTTGGCTCTGGAGGGCCCGGGCTGTGGGATGCTGGAGCAGGTGATGGAGCAGATTCAGAGGCAGGTGCCGGCCAGGTGGAGCACGAAGGAGCTCACGGATGTGTACGGGCTGTTGCAGGGTGGGGTAGGGATGGAGGCCCGCTATCAGGGCCTGCTGAATAAAATGCACTCCCGTGCTGTGTCCGCGAGCTCCCATATGGATCCGTCGGCCGTCAGCAGCGTACTGGGGGCCTTGGTGGTCCTGAATCAGACCCAAGTTGTGCCTCTGGTCATCAGCCTGTGCAAGCAGGCAGTCAGGCACCTGCCCCACTTCAGAGATGAGGAGCTGGGGGTGGTGCTCGGGGCACTCATGCACTTCGGCCACAGCGATCCTTCCTTTGTGGAGGCCATCGAGAAACACGTGCCCAGGACGGCGTTCACCGCTCAACCGGAGACGATCACCAAAGTGATGCATTACCTGGGGCGGCGGAACGTCTTGTCGCTGCCGGTGTTAGACGCAGTGGCGGAGAGCTTCGTGTACCGGGCGGACGACTACACAACCAGCCAGGTGGCCCGGCAGATCATGGTGTTCGGGAAGCTGGGCTACCTGCCGCCCAATGCCGGCGAGCTGTTCCGGAAGGTGGAGGCTGTCTTAGACACGCGCTTCTCTCACTTCCAGCCCCGGACACTCCTCGACTTGCTGCACTCCTGCATCCTGGTAGAGCGGTTCCCTGTCAACTTTGTGTCTAAGGTCTTCAACCGTTTCTTTCTCCATGAACTACAAGGTAGTCTCATTGAGAAGCCCACGCATATTTCACTGCTACCTAGATTCATATCGATGTATTTGGAATTGTTTTACAGTTTTTTGGGGTTACAACATGTGATTTCATATGTGTTATGTAGAAGACGGTCAAAATAAATAAATATCCGTTAACAAGCAGGTGTGTCCAAACTTTTGACTAGTACTGTAGTTTTTGGGGCATTTTACACTGAAATGGCTGTAGATTGACATGGAGCCTATGTCACAGCAGCACATGATCATCAGAGGTGGCTTAAGCTGCAGCACCACCCAATGTTTAACAATGGGTTAAAACATGTTTTATGTTCCAGAGCAAGGCACAGGTATTGACCGACTTGTACTGGCCCAGTTGACACAACTCTACATGACTGTCAAGCTTGAATGCCCTTCCTATGCGGTAAATTGCTATTACACATCAGTGGTAAGAGTAACACAATATTATTTTCCATGTTCCAATCCTCTGATTTGCCCCAACTTCCTGTTTTAACCACAGGGTCCTAGACTCCTTCCTGCCTATCATGTCAAATCTTTCCTCGCTCCGGGATGCACTTTGGAGACTCCTGTAGACGGTCACCTCTACAATTCCCTAAAAAACGGACTGGTGGATCTATTGGGAGGCCGTGCTTACTTTGCTTCCAAAGTTCTTACCCGATACTGCTACACACTCGGTAAAATATAACTTGTAAAATACAACACAAGTACGTGTCAGGCCATGGCTGCGTCAGACTATTTTATGGCTGCCTACACTACACAAAAATTGAAAGGTGCAAAGACTAAATGAAGACAAAATAAATTGGTTGTTATTGTTTTTTCAGATGTGGAGATAAAGCTTGACGAGGAAGGATACGTATTGCCTGCCAGCCAAGTTGATGACGTCTTTAAGAGGTGAAAACATTTAAACATTTTAAACGAGATGTGGAGGATGCGACTGTGGTGATTTTCACTGCCATGACATTTTGACGTGTACTTTCAGGATTGCGATTTGCATTGATGGCCAGAAGAGATTCACTGTAAACGAAATACGGCTGCTGGGCAAAGAGGCCATCAAGCAGCGGCACCTAAGGCTTCTGGGATATGAAGTGATTCAGGTGAGAAACTTCCTGTGAGATATCTGAAATGTACACAATTGGTTCCAGGAGATGAATGGTAGTGGGTCATGAAGTCAGCGGCAGGGGGATGTTATTATGGTATTTTGAGGGTGATCTTGTTGAGAGCCAAATCATTATGACCACATCACAGGTGATGTGAATGAGTTAATCATTGCCTAACAGGGGCACATGTCAAGGTTTGGATAGATTTGTTGGGTTGGCGATGTTTTGGCGGCTTAATAGTCACTTAATAAAGACTTGTCCTGATGGAATGAAGTCCATCATGTCTACCTGTCAGAATTATATCATTATGATTTGCATCAATTCAGGGGTCATTTGTGGCAAAAGCGAGAATTAATGAGATCATTTTCTATTCGCTCACATGTTCCATCCATGATTTGCCTTTAGCCATAAAACAACATATTTTTCACCATACCAGCTCAGAGATTTGATTGATCAACTTTCTGTTACATTTTTGCTTTTCCTCTGATCTGGTTTCTTCACAGTAGGGAACTTTTCTTCTTTATCTTAGAGGTGGAAAATATTGTACGGCAATAGTCCTACACATACCTAGGCAAATGAAAGCCTATACAAAGTGCTGTGGTTATTATTGATGATTTCACTGCCTGTAATTGTGTTTTGTATCAGAATCAGGATTATTGCCAAGTTTGTTTACACATGTAATTCTGGTGATTGGGATCAGGAGAGTGAGCTGTGTTTAGGGAGAGTGATTTCAAACAGAAATACCACAAAACGGAGAAGAAATGCAAATACAGCTCAACGCCGTGGGGAAGAAGCTGTTTTTGTGAAGGGATGTTTTGGTCTTGATAGACCGTAGCCGTCTGCCAGAAGGAAGAGTTCTGAATAGTCCAATACCCGGATAGGAGGGGTCTGCCTTAATCTTTGCTGCCCGCCTAGGTGACCTGTTTTTTGTAATAATTTTTATTTAACCTTTATTTAACCAGGTAGGCCGAGAACAAATTCTCATTTGCAATGCCAAGATAAGGTGAACAAAAATTAGCATGACAACATACAGTTACACAATATATACACAGAACACAACAGTGCAAATAGCAATACGACACAATAAGGCAATATACAGGATCAAGTTATACAGGATGAGGTATATAAAGTACATTTGAGCAGCATTTATAATATATATAATAATACAATGGGTATCTAAATACAGGATGTACAAAGGCTAAATTGTGTCTAGCAGGTAGGTCATTTGAGTGCATGGGATGATATGATAAGAGGTTAAGGAGGAAAGAGCATTTGAGCATATCTGAGCAAAATGAGTGATTCAACAATGTAAACAGGTATGACAGCAGTGCAAATAGGACATGGCAAAGTGAGAAGAGGTTGAAGACAGTTTAACTGTACTGAGGTACTGAGATTGGACAGGTGTTCAGACAGGAGTAGTTTAAATACAGTATGTCTGCCCTTTTATATTTTGACATTATTATTGTTCTGCTTTCTGGTGTTCAAACTGATGTCAGCTCTTCTGCTTATGTTCTCCAATCATTCTCTCAAGCATGTGCTCATGCATTCAGTTGTATTTACTCTCTTGAATTCTTGTTTTATTTTTGCAGATTCCTTACTATGAATTTGAGAAGCTTCAGAACAAGACGGACGTTGTTGAGTATCTTCACAAGAAGATCTTCCCCCTTAGCTACAGACTCAGTTGGTGATGGCGAGCTCAACTAACACCTTTCTGCTGCGCTCATGAAAAAACGTAATTAATGGCGGCTGCATTTAGAACAACTCAGAACAGGGTGTTCTGGAGCTTCAAATCATGATCGTCCAGTTGCTGCTCTAATTTTGTCAGAAGAGGCTACACAGAAAGGGTTTTCCTGCTCACGTTCCTAGTTATTCTCTACACACATGGCTGAAGGATGGCCAGTTGGATGTAGCTGGAGCTATACCGTATCGGTATGTGCAACAATTGTACCAGAAGAGCATCTTATTCCAGAATGGATAAATCCTGTCATTTATTTATTACGTTTGAATGGGAGTAATGCTGTAAACTACCAGTGTATTTTATTGTAAAAATTAAAGGACTTAATCCTCTTTCGAATGACCTGGGAGTTATTAGGGTTAACTGGTTTGCTCGGGGACAGAACAACTTTTTTGATTAACATGCTTGCTCATGGATTAAATACAGCAACTTTGTGATAGCAAGACAGATGATGTAACCAATTAAGCTGCTCCCGAACAAAACTCCATGACAAAGTTTGAAATATATAATAACTTATTTATTGGTAGTTGGCAACAGAATGCTGCAGTAAAAAGTTAGTTACCAACAATAACATTCGTGGAAAAAGCATTTGTCCATACAAAGATCAAGAATTTGCAACATGGCTAATCTGCATTACTTGACTAATTTCCTTACCACTGATTCACTTGTGAAGATCCTAAAACAAGTCGATTTGTTGTCCACCACCATGTCAGTCAGAGAAATAGAGTGAAATGTCATGTATATATTCTGTAGTAAAATGGCTATGATACATTCAAGAGTGTTGCCATTGGTCTGTGCGTGCTGTCCATCCATTATGTAGCAGGGATCTGTGGCAGGCCGAATTCATCCACCAGAACTCCCTCCTGTGAAATGGGGACCATAAATCACAATTTAGTTAAACGTCTAAATGGAAGCTACATTTTTCCTCCTAATGTAATATTCCTCGTCAATGACGATTCAACGATCAGTGTTCAGTATGGGAGACGGGTACCCGGTTTGTTGCTCTGTCGCTGGGGACTCCCTCTGGGATGGAGGGGGCGCTGCCGGCCTCATCTAGGTAGGAGCTGTCTTCATCCATCAGCAGCTCATCTCCCAAGGCATCCAGTTCTACGACACACACATACACACTTCCAATTAATGTGCCATATTGCTTGCTGTTGTATCACTACATAGTATCGCATTGCCTTAGGATAGTATTCCGACCGCACATTCACAGTATTCAACCCTTCACATTGTGTTATCGACTCAACGTAGAAATGATTAAATTATTGTTTCTTCGATCAATCATCTTTTATTTCACAATTACGTGTTACTGGGAACTTCCCATGCGTTAGCAGTTTGTTTGAAACCTTATCTGGGTCGATGCCCCTTTCAAATTCTGATGTCTACGAGGAGTCCGTTGGACATCATGGCCTGGTTTTTGCCTTGACAATTTTTTGAAGTGAGAGCCTATATAGGAATGAGTGCCTTCAAAACAATTACAATCTATTACATTTGCTAAAGCTGGAATTCGATTCTACTTTAGTTTTTTTATTTGTCAAATAAATTGATTATTTGTGAAGCCTTAAACACAACAAAATGTGGAGAAAAATACTTTTTAATTTTCACTGCTTCCAGAGGTACTCTGTAAGAGTGTGATTATAGCCAAGGGGATTAGCAACAATTGGCCACGATGCTGGAACAACTGCAGGTTAAGTGCCTTGCTCTAGGACTAATGGACAGATTTTTCAGTTTGTCAGCTGAGGGATCAGATAAATCATGCCTTTTGTCTCATGTGGCAGGAGAAGATTACAAGCATTGAGTTAAAGCATTGTTTTTTAACTAGGCCTTCCCTCCAGCTCTGCAGCAAGACCAACAGTGTGGTAACACATTGGTTGTCTAGTGCTTTGTCATCCTTGGTTATAGATTTATGTTGTTGCTGTACCGACCTGCTTCCAAGTCATCATCGTCAATCTCTGGCGTCCCGTAGCTTCTGCCCATGGCCTCCTGGATCTCATTGGCATCCTCCATCATGTCCTCAAGCTGATCATGGAGATCCTGCATCGGGACCAAAATCAACTATTATAACGCAACTCCGCCCAAAAGTCTGTGTGAAAATAACTTGTTTCTATGATGCCTGTTTATAGTGTTCATATTCCCTTTGGGCACCACAGAGTGAGATAAAAATGTATATTTTATATAGACATTATATTGATACTAGTGTTGTGCCGGAAATAATCCAAGAAAGTGTAACAACAAGTCTTTATTACAAAAACTAACTGGCCATAATATCTGAAATCTGTTATCCACTTGAATGACCATGCAATATTTGTTATTACACGTTATCCATCTGGATTTCATCTATTTTGATTTTTTACATGTTAGGCCGATTGAGAAAGCAAAATAGTACCGTAGCAGATTATTATTCAAAAACAAGTAACCTACCTCAATCTTATCAATTTTCACATTCTTGTATGCCTTCTTCATCTCTTTGGCACCAACTTTCATAGCATCTACCTATAATCCAAAAAGATTTATTTTCAGACGGAAAACTATCACAGTTGTGAAAACTGCTGTCAGTACATTACTGTGTCCACTTACTGTTGTTTTGGTGTCTTTGAGGGTTTGAATCGTGTAGTTGGTCTGTTCCATGTTAAACGACTGCTGGGCCAGGTTATCCCTTTGGCCCTCATACCTGAAATACATTCCCAACTTGATGACAACCTCACCTATATGTTATAATGCTCATATTCTTGCTTATGGCTCCTTGTGTTTTATCAGGAATAAACTGCCACATTGGCCTTAATTTATTGTAAGCTGTTGAATGTGTCGGCCTTCGATGGAGACTCACATTCGCTTCTGCTTCAGTACTCTCAACGCCTTCTGCTTGACCATGTTCTGTTGAAAGTGAATTTCAGCAACGTCAGGCATAAATGCTGGTATATAGGCGTTTAGGAAATGACAGACACTGATTGCAGGTAGTTAGGAACAAAACAAAATATACGCTAGAGGGAGGATGCAAACGGCCCCGACCATTGACACAGTTTTATTCCAGCTGAATGTTACATGTTACATTCCTGAGCGAGGCATTCCAATTAGTGCACCTGATGTCCTGCTGCTGGATAACAAAGCCTGTAAAACCACAAGCCCTGTCTATGGAATGTAGCACTATTCTTACCTTTGAAGGTCCATCTCTCATCTTCTTCATCTGATCCCTGTACTTGACCAGTTCAGCATCTAGTCTGGCAACCTTCTTGTCAATTGACTCTGCCCGTGAGTCAACCTAATAGAGTTAAAAGAGCTAGTCAGGCAGACTTGTTTTATGAGTGAATGTGCTGAAGGGAGTTAAATACTGAGTCTAAATAAGGATAATACGTGTATTTGTGCTACCTCTAATGAAACACATACACGTGTTACTCATGATCAAATATATAACATTGCGTTTCCCATTTTAACAGTGAATAAGAGTATCATACTAAGCGACAAAACCCGTACAACTGGTTTGTTGATGAGACTAGCTCTACCTTGTAGCCTACATTTAAAGACAACCATCAACTGTGTTTGTGTCCTTTGAAATGGTAACCTATCTATGGTTAACAAGCGAAGGATTTACATTATGGCTAATAAAAAACACTTCAGAAACCATGATGGATATGAGGTAGTTAAACAGTATTTCGAAAGGGGCTAAAATGCAGGAAATGACTTCTCCCTTGTTGCTGGAACCGTCACCAGTCCTCCAGATATTTTGCTGTGTAGCTAGTTGGATAACAATGTAGCTAGTGGTAGCAATGCAGAGTTATTGTGTTTGGTTATAAGAGACACTCCTTTGTATAATGTATTTTCCAGATGTACTTACATTTCCGATACAGTCAGTGAGATTTGGCGGTGGTACTTTAGGTTTTCCTCGACCAAAAATGCGGTCCATTTTGCAAATAAACTCCACCACTATGACTAAAAACAACTAAAATATGTGGACGTCAAGAAAAAATAAGGAACCCGGAAGCAACATATATGTGACGTCATGTAAGGAGCACCATTGGCTTTGGCCATGTTCGAGTTGATCTAAACTTCACTGTATCGCACCATTGGCTTTGACCATGTTCGAGCTAATCTAAACTTCACTGTATCACACCATTGGCTTTGCCTTTGGCCATGTTCGAGTTGATCTAAACTTCACTGTATCGCACCATTGGCTTTGACCATGTTCGAGCTAATCTAAACTTCACTGTATCACACCATTGGCTTTGCCTTTGGCCATGTTCGAGTTGATCTAAACTTCATTGAATCGCACCATTGGCTTTGGCCACGTTCGAGCTGATTTAAACTTCACTGTCGTAGGAACATTCAGACTACTCAAGTAAAAGCAAGGTCAATAATTTCGTTTAGAAAATAGTTTTGACTTGGAACTGCCTTTTATATGGATATAGGGAAATTAATATATTTTTTAATAAAAATGATCTACGTCATTTGTACATCAGTCTCACCAAAAATCTACCACGCTCTGTCTTGGTTATAGTCCGGTAATTAAAATAATTCACACAGTCTCGATTAGATACAGATATTTAATGGTTTACCATTAATTCAGAAATCGATTACAAAAATTATACATAAAAACTTAAGTTTAGAAAACAATCTTTATTTAAGTCCACTTAGAAATGTCTTCCATCAAAACATACCTGAAATGTGTTTAAATAGCAAACTTTGCAAAATTCATAGGAAATATAGTCATAGTCAATGTTAGAAAAAAAGATTTTTGACTGAAATTATAATTGTCAATTCTCAATTGGCAACAAATTTACAGCCTTGCAGATCTTTGGCATTATAGTTGTCATTTTGTTAATGTAATCTGGATAAATTGAACCCTATGTTTCCCGATGCACCTCCCAAAACTTGGATTGGCTTGATGGGCACTTCCTGTGAAGAAAACCAGCTAACAGTTTCTTCCCTAAAAGTTCTTGCATAGTTCAGAGCTGTGCTTTTGGTCATTGTGCTGTTGTGGAAATTGGCTCCAACCAAGCACCACCCATAGGGCATGGTATGGTGTTGCAAAATGGCATGATAGCCATCCTTCTTCAAGATTCCTTTAATGTACAAATCTCCCATTTGACTACTACCAAAGCAACTCCAGACCATCATATCATGCTTTACAGATCGTGTCAAATAGTCAGACAGCAACTTTTCATTTAAACTGCAAATCAAATCAATCAAATGTTTATTTTTGTTACCTGAATACTTCAAACTTATATTCGTCAATCCCTAAATCCAATCTTCCTCTGTCCGGTGTCTGTGTTTTTTTGCCCATCTTAGTCGTTTTTCTTTTTTACTTCAAGACTTGTGTTTTGCAGGTACTTTTTAATTAAGTTACCAGTTTGTCCTCTTGATTAATTTGGCACTGGGAGCTTTCCTCTTTCTATTCTGGTTAGAGCCAGTTTGCGCAGTTTCGTGAGGCGAGTAGTACACAGTCATACAATATCTTTAGGTTCTTGGCAATTTCTTGCATGAATCAGCCTTTATATCTCTGAACAATAATCGACGTACAAGTTTCAGAAGAAAGTTCTTTGTCTCTGGCCATTTTAAGCATGTAATTTTTGCTGATGCATTTAAATCATGGTGTATTTATTGTTTTCATGACACATTTCATAATTGATTTTAACAAATGCTATCAAGGTAAAAAAAAAGGGTACCTTGAAGTTGATTTATCTCTGTCAAATCAACTACAATAGATTGCAATTCAAGATCCTACACATATAATACTACCGGTATACAAAAACATACATAATATTACATAATATCTTTCATTGCAATTCTCCCCTCAGCAGTTGCCTGTCAACATAACCTGGACTGTTGCTGAGTGTCTGATCTATGTTTCACATTGCATCATACCCAAGGACTTATTTCTAGATCAGACAGTCACAATTTACCCATGATACATTGCGGTTTTGATTCTCATTATCTTATATAATATGATCTTAGTTACAATTAATTGTAAAGCCCACAGTACTATCATATACTCTACAGTTGACACAGCTCAGCAGAATTACCTTTGTACCAAACACATAAACCAGGATATAGTGGCTGAGAGAACGTGGTCTGGACAGTGTGGAGGAGGGTCATTGTGTCGGTAACACTGTAGAATGATAGAGTACCTGCCTTGTGGTCCAGGAACATTCCCACTCTGGAGGACACAGGGCCTGCCAATACAATCTCAATATCATTATGTCTGAAACTATAACAACCATTAACAGAGAACTCTAAATCCCAGGACTCATCATTATATCCAAGTCTGCACTCATTACCACTGCCTATTCTCTTTATGTTTTTGTAAGAAACGGCTGTACAAATTCTCCCCCTACTGCACTCGACCTCCCAGTAACAACGTCCAGACAGACCCTCTCTACAAAGCACCTGCCACAAGTTTGTAAATCTCTCTGGGTGATCAGGATTTGGATCTGTGACAGCGTCAACCGCTGTCACCTTTCTGTTTCCCTCAGACAGAGAGAGGGATTCCTGTGCTGTGTTTGGGTCCAGTGAGAGCTGACAGGAATCTGCAAAAAAAAAAGCAAAACCGAGACCGAGGGTTCAAAGAGGAAGTTGACTCGCATGATACAGAAAAATGTCTGTCTAGCCGGTGATGTTTGTGAAGTGTCAGTAGATCATCAGCTACTTGATGAATAAACTCACATTTTAAGAACTGTTCTCTGGTCTTGGGCTCCGGAGGCAGAAAAAGGTCTGCTGAATTCACTGGGGAAATACATATTTACAGAGGGACAGTATATCATCAGCATACTATATTACACTCGTATATCTTACTCGTTTTGGTGTTTGTATTTTCAACCCACCTGCGGTGGAGATCTTGGTCCATTCTTCTTTCAGGACGTTTTCTAATTTATCTCTTAGCTCAGACAAATCCTTCTTTGCCTCGCCAAAGTACTGAAGAGGATAGATTTCAATTCTGGGTACTTCTGAAGATATGCTGGAACAGGAGAGTGACTGATAACTCTGGAGAGAGAGAGAAAAGAGAGTAAGAGAAGATAAGAACGAGATGTGGCAAAGCAAAAAATGAGCACAATATTTTGTCAGCAAACATTTCAACAGATTAACTGTGAAGTGTAATTGACTAAATGTATAGTTGGACACTAAATACATCATTGTATCATTTGCACCATTGTAATTAAGCTTACCTGGAGAAATGTAATGTGATCCTCTGTGTGCGAGAGCTGCTGTAGCTCCGTGTTTCTCCTATTCAGCTCAGCAATTTCTTGTTCCAGTTGCTCCATGAGTCTTTCAGCTTGATCCACTTGAGCCTTTTCTTGGGCCCTGATCAGTATCTTAACCTCAGCGCTCCTTCTCTTAATGGAGCGAATCAACTCGATGAATATATTCACACTCTCCTCCACTGCTGTCTGTGCAGAGTGCTGTTAGAAAAAGAAGGCTCTGCGTTAAGAAATCTGAACTGAAATGTTTACAAAATATTTTTTAATAAGGGTTAAACATAGAACCATTTTCATCCAGAAAAAATACTTTTTTTGGCAGGTGAATTTGTCAATCGCGTTGACATCTCACATCTCGTTGGGTCAATAATGCTCACCTTGAGAGAAATCACAGCTTGTCGGAGCTCCTTCAACTCTGTCTCCCTCCCTTGGATTCTCCATTGGACTTTCTGCTGACTCATCCCCAACTGACACTGAGAAAACAATAATTACGTGTCCAATAAAGCTATTGCTTTTACACTGAACTTTGAACTCACACAAGATTTTCAAACAGTGAGACATTTGGAAAATCTTTCATTTAAAAAACAATGTGTTATGCTGTAATATTTTAGAATATAATACTTTAACAAATTGTTCTGGTCTAACCTGTTTCTCCGCCCTCTCCGCTGCAACTGACACTGTTTCATGGCCTTTATGTTCATCCATCATACACAGATAGCAGATACAATTTTGATCAGTACGACAGTAGATCTTCAGCAGTTCGTCATGTTGGGTGCAGATCCTCTCCCGTAGTTGTGTGGAGGCTTTGATCAGCGTGTGCTTTTTCAGTTGTGGGACATTATAGTGAGGTTGGAGGTGAGTCTCACAGGAAGACACCAGACACACCAAACAAGACATTAGGGCTTTCTGCTTTCTGGTCCCAGTGCAGAAATCACATGCCACATCTCCAGGTCCAGCATAGGACAAACTACTGGCAGACACCTGGAGTCCTGTCTTCAGTTTCTCCACCACCTCGGCCAACATGTTATTTTTCCCCAAAGTAGGCCGTAGAGGGAAAGTCTGTCTGCACTGAGGACAGCTATAAACCCCTTTCAGATCATCCTGATCCCAGCAACTCTGAATACAACTCTCACAATAACTGTGTCCACACGGGATGGTGACTGGCTCCTTTAGTAGTTCCAGACAGACAGAGCAACAAAACTGGTCTTGGTCCAGTGGAACTCCCTTCTGAGCCATTTGGACTGTTTTTGTTACCCTCACGCTGGCAAACAACACAGAGACTCAATTTATTTTTCTCAGAAGACAGTTTCTGTAAGTAGGGCGTGTCTTTCTGTTTCTGTGTAGAGGTGGGGTTAGAGAGAAAGCAGGAAGGAGAAATATAGTCTAACAGATGTTTACAGTACCTCATAATATGTCTGTCCAACAGAGGGCGCTCCAGTGACATGTATATTCTGATGTCGATCATTATCATGTGAATTCATTATGTTAAGTTGTGATTGCTACTAGTTCTAAATACTAGCCATACATAAATGTATACCGCATGTAATCTACCGAACGGTGATCAACGGCTTTGAAATTAAATTGAAAATAACATACAGTGAGAGCCAAAAAAGGACATCAGGACAAACATGTTGCAGACGTCTAAATATTGTTGGTCTCACTTTACAGACAGAAGGGTAATGCAATGTCAGACATTCAATTTCTATAGTGTTAATATATTTATCATTCGAAGTGAATGGGATATTAAACTAATAATGAGATATTTAAATAACCCTTTCAAATACTAAGAAATTAAACATCAGTCGCATGTGTCCTATATGCCTCTAATGGAATAAATTGAGCGAAAAGCAATAAAGTTCTGCCTTTTTTGTTGAGTGCTCACATTGAATGCCTTGAATTAGTCCTTTTGGCGTTTTTTTTCTTGGCCAGCCATTTTATTGATTTTCTTGCAGTGTTGCCTCCCTCCTCTTCTTTTATTTGGTTAATAAAATATATATATTAACATTTATATATAGGATATATTTTCACTCATCCAAAGCATTATTATTAACTGAAATTAACAAAATAGCAGCTCACCCCAGACAATGAGTTGTACTAGATAAATTCAGTTTTTCATTCTGTTACCTTTGTGCAGTGGACACTGACTGCCCCAGATGGTTTCAGAAGGCATATCTAGAAAGAAACATTATGGCAGCTCTAAAACATTTACATGTCTTTTGGTTATTCATTGGCATAAACCTCAGATCACTTTTCAAATGTGTATTTTTCCAATTAATTTTCAAGTCTTCCATTGATAGTGGAAATTATTAGGAGACACGTGAAGAGTAGGTATCGAGTGTGGAGAACTCTGGTCAAGTGTGGAGAACTGGTCGAGTGTGGAGAACTCTGGTCGAGTGTGGAGAACTGGTCGAGTGTGGAGAACTCTGGTCAAGTGTGGAGAACTGGTCGAATGTGGAGAACTCTGGTCAAGTGTGGAGAACTGGTCGAGTGTGGAGAACTCTGGTCAAGTGTGGAGAACTGGTCGAGTGTGGAGAACTCTGGTCAAGTGTGGAGAACTCTGGTCGAGTGTGGAGAACTCTGGTCAAGTGTGGAGAACTCTGGTCGAGTGTGGAGAACTGGTCGAGTGTGGAGAACTCTGGTCGAGTGTGGAGAACTCTGGTCGAGTGTGGAGAACTCTGGTCGAGTCTGGAGAACTCTGGTCGAGTGTGGAGAACTGGTCGAGTGTGGAGAACTCTGGTCGAGTGTGGAGAACTCTGGTCGAGTGTGGAGAACTCTGGTCGAGTGTGGAGAACTGGTCGAGTGTGGAGAACTCTGGTCGAGTGTGGAGAACTCTGGTCGAGTGTGGAGAACTCTGGTCGAGTGTGGAGAACTGGTCGAGTGTGGAGAACTGGTCGAGTGTGGAGAACTCTGGTCAAGTGTGGAGAACTGGTCGAGTGTGGAGAACTGGTCGAGTGTGGAGAACTCCGGTCGAGTGTGGAGAACTGGTCGAGTGTGGAGAACTCTGGTCGAGTGTGGAGAACTCTGGTCGAGTGTGGAGAACTCTGGTCGAGTGTGGAGAACTCTGGTCGAGTGTGGATAACTGGTCGAGTGTGGAGAACTCTGGTCGAGTGTGGAGAACTCTGGTCGAGTGTGGAGAACTGGTCGAGTGTGGAGAACTCTGGTCGAGTGTGGAGAACTCTGGTCGAGTGTGGAGAACTCTGGTCGAGTGTGGAGAACTGGTCGAGTGTGGAGAACTCTGGTCGAGTGTGGAGAACTCTGGTCGAGTGTGGAGAACTCTGGTCGAGTCTGGAGAACTCTGGTCGAGTGTGGAGAACTGGTCGAGTGTGGAGAACTCTGGTCGAGTGTGGAGAACTCTGGTCGAGTGTGAAGAACTCTGGTCGAGTGTGGAGAACTGGTCGAGTGTGGAGAACTCTGGTCGAGTGTGGAGAACTCTGGTCGAGTGTGGAGAACTCTGGTCGAGTGTGGAGAACTGGTCGAGTGTGGAGAACTGGTCGAGTGTGGAGAACTCTGGTCAAGTGTGGAGAACTGGTCGAGTGTGGAGAACTGGTCGAGTGTGGAGAACTCCGGTCGAGTGTGGAGAACTGGTCGAGTGTGGAGAACTCTGGTCGAGTGTGGAGAACTCTGGTCGAGTGTGGAGAACTCTGGTCGAGTGTGGAGAACTCTGGTCGAGTGTGGATAACTGGTCGAGTGTGGAGAACTCTGGTCGAGTGTGGAGAACTCTGGTCGAGTGTGGAGAACTGGTCGAGTGTGGAGAACTCTGGTCGAGTGTGGAGAACTCTGGTCGAGTGTGGAGAACTCTGGTCGAGTGTGGAGAACTGGTCGAGTGTGGAGAACTGGTCGAGTGTGGAGAACTCTGGTTGAATGTGGAGAACTCTGGTCGAGTGTGGAGAACTCTGGTCGAGTGTGGAGAACTGGTCGAGTGTGGAGAACTCTGGTCGAGTGTGGAGAACTCTGGTCGAGTGTGGAGAACTGGTCGAGTGTGGAGAACTCTGGTCAAGTGTGGAAAACTGGTCGAGTGTGGAGAACTCTGGTCGAGTGTGGAGAATTCCGGTCTCCAGCCAGACACTGCATACAGTATGAGTATGGTGCCAGGAGTATTTCCACTGGACCACAGCTCCACAAACAAGTATTTTCAACTCCCTTGTGTGGTTAAGCAGGCATAGATCCAGGTCTTCTAATCAGACATTAAAACAGACACAGTTTTTTGAATTTCTTTAATAAGACTGAGCACTGGTCTGAGCACCTCCTGTACATTTTCAGATAAAAACAAAGAGTGAAGGAGGTTATATGCATGAAACAATTATACGTACAGACATTTAATGACATAACAGGGCATGTTTGATTATTATCACGGTCAATTGTCACTGATCGGTGTTGGGGAAAGGATTCTGTGTACAGGAGAAGACATTTTATATTCGTCTACTAAATAATATCCCACACATTGTTTTGATCTTATCTATGAATTTTGAACATTAGTTATGTTTCCACTGCAAAACAGCCATAACTGTTTATTTATGCTTTTGTCATGACTTAAGGGCCTGTGAAGGGTCTGTAATCCTGTCATGATTGTGTTTTAGAAACACACTAAAAATGTTGTTATTCTTTAATATTATCTTACTAAAGTCATTTGAATTGTGTTAATTAATTTAAACTTGACTAAATGGGATGGGCTCTCATAAAGGTGCAATCAGGAAAAATGAAAACTAAAACTGAAGCCCCACAATTTGATTTGGTAAACTGTAGAGATTAGTGAATGGAGACATGTACTGTAACAACTTTATGCATGCCAACACTAATCATCAATTAAAAATATTCATATTCCGTGTTATTATAGGAAATAGCTGGACTAAGCTCAAACTGCTAAATATTCTTTAAGACTTAATGTTTGTATGTTATAAAGAATTTTGTCAAGTCATAAGATGGATATACCCCTCCCAGGTTGCCAATCAGAAAACAGATAAAGGCAGTGCATTGGCTCTGAGAACAAATCCTGTGTTAAAAAATCCCCTTTGGACAAATGATTGGCATGTAAATTGCACAGCACGTCTTACTCACTGAATGTGCTTCTCAAATGAGAAACTGTGGAAATGATTTACACAGGGCGGACTATCAAGCATCTACTTCGCCAACATTACTTGTCCAAAACATTTAAACACATAATTGCACTATGTTTACATGTTGCACTATGTTTACATGTTTTTATAGCAATGCTTATTCAAATGCTTAAAATACAGTTACATTTTATAGTACAAATGATGACTGTGCAAACATATTTTCAGACTGTATAGTTAATGTTTTTAACATTTATATATCATCATATTATATCGGTTGATATAAAATAAGTAGTTAATTTTATATAATTCATATAATTGTGTTTCTCTACATTAAGAACATGAATATGCAAATAGACTGTGTATTAAAGCACAATTTATTAACTGCATATGAATAGTGTGATTGATATCAGTAAATAAACAACTTGACATCCAAGGAGAAGTCAAAGTTGATGTGAGCCCTCTTTCAAATATGAGAGAAATAACATTGAATTCCAGGATCTTTGAACCAATTTAACAACAATAAATGCTATTCAAAATAGCTCTCAGAATTCCCTAAGAATCTGCTAGCCTAGCTAACAATTTCATGGTTTGGCACAATGTTAATTTTTTTGTCAATGTTGACCAGATCAACAGTCAAAATGCTTACTGTTTAATCAAATCTGTAATTTTGGCAGGAGATCCCATATACGTTAAAAGGCACATATGCCAGAGCGACAAATTAAAATCCTAAATCTTAATGTGTTGTCACATAGTGCCTAAAGTTTACATGGGCCCATAGGGCATAAGTCAGAAGTACTGTGCTCTATAGGGAATAGAATGCAATTTCCAACTCAAAAGAGACAAATGTTAACAAAATATAAATAAATAGAAACATTCAAAATATCTGGACCATCAATAAAACATTGGATTAAAAAAGACTTGTTCATGAACGGACAAAGATAAGCACTTAAAACATAAAGCAGTGGCACAGTGATATCTTCTGTTTTGTCAAAACATGTCTTAAATAAGGATTTAAATGCAGGAATACTTGCAATACATTCAGATCTTTGTGGGACCTGCGAGCCTAAGATAAAGGAACCCAGTGTAACATTATTTTTTTCCCATTTTGAAGTGTATCACAGAGTGTATCACAGAGTGTATAACTGAAGTGTATCACTAAAGTGTATCACAGAGTGTATAACTGAAGTGTATCACAGAGTGTATCACAGAGTGTATCACAGAGTGTATAACTGAAGTGTATCACTAAAGTGTATCACAGAGTGTATGACTGAAGTGTATCACAGAGTGTATCACAGAGTGTATCACAGAATGTATAACTGAAGTGCATCACTAAAGTGTATCACAGAGTGTATGACTGAAGTGTATCACAGAGTGTATCACAGAGTGTATGACTGAAGTGTATCACAGAGTGTATGACTGAAGTGTATCACAGAGTGTATGACTGAAGTGTATCACAGAGTGTATCACTGAATGTATCATGTGAATAGTGTAAAAGTCCATTAATGAGATATTTTCATGAAAACCTTTTCAGCAGAATGTTGTAACCAATCCAACATTGATTTGTCCCTAACAGTAAAATCCATTAAACAACAGTTATCATAGTGTTAGATACAGAATGGGAATCGATCATTGTTGTGCTTACATTCCCGATGTCACCTGGGTTACGCCAACGTCATTGGAGATGTCTTCTTTTCCATGACAGGAAATGGATGACAGCTCAATTGCTAGTCATGCAGTTTTTCTAGTCACACCTGGGTTTCCCAGTGGAACCGCAGCTTCCCGCGACCTCATCGTGTTCTCCTTCCGAGACCCGTTGTCCCCGTTCTTCAGCTTTTTCGGGAGACAGAAGTCCTTGAAGCACCTCTTGAAGTTCTCATCCAGGAAGGCGTAGAGAACGGGGTTGAGGCTGCTGTTGGTGTAGCCCAGTGCCACGCAGAAGAAGTACGCGGCCATGACGCCGGTAGTCTCGGGCACGCTGGCCAGAGCCTTGACGAGGATGAAGATGTGTATGGGCGTCCAGCACACCACAAACACCACCACCACAACCACCACCAAGCGGGTGATGCGCCTCAGGTTGCGGTCCTTCTCCCGGGAGCCCGAGAGGAGACGCACGCTTTTCAGTCTCAGCACCATGAGGGTGTAGCAGGCGGTGATGATGAGGACGGGCACCACGAAGGCAAACACGAACACGCAGATCTTCATCAGGGTGTCCCAGTAGGCGTACGGCTCGGGGAACTGTAGGGCACACTCTGTGGTGCCTGCAGGGAGGGAGGGATGGAGGGAGGGGGGAGAGAGATTTAACAGGTAGGTATCTGCACTGGACAGGACGACACACTATCGATTAAGTTACATTCAGTTAAAGTACATTCAAATGAAAGAAAAGTTCACATATGTGAGCGAAATCCAAAAACAGTAACATGATAGGAGATGAGAGAGGAGGTGGAAAGGGTATGAGACGAGAGGAGGCGTGGGGAGAAGCAGGAGGAGAGGGAGGATTGAATAACCAGGAGATGTGTGGTGAGGAAGAAGAGAACTGAAGAGAGGTGAGGGATTAGAGAGGAGAAGGGGAGAGGCTGGAAGGAGAAATCTAGACAGACGAACGAAATGCACAGATGCTCAAGCAAAGTGTTCTGAGTAAACATTTCACTCGTGTCGGCTTGACACTCGCTCTGCAACGCTGCTTCAGAACCGCCAACGTACACAGACGGGAAAACATCTTACCCGTTTAATTGTCCATCTGTATGTAGTAACAAGAATATGTGGTGTCAAGATAATGGCAGGCTCATTAAGAACAGACTACTCAGACGGATTGGTTTTCTCCTTCAAAATAAGAGAACGAACGGCTGTTTTAAACCGACTGGTTCTGGGACGATACAGGCACTCTGCACGTGTATCCACTCAACCGAAGCAATCCATGAGGGAACTGGGGAAATATAACGCGCCACCTCTAGATCGGGGAGCGTTCATGTTTGCCTGCGCTCTCACCGTTGTTCGTCTGGGTGCCGCCCAGAAGCATGGCAGGTACGCCCGCTGCCGAGGACAGCATCCAGATACACACGTTGATCATCTTGGCTTTGAGGGGCGTCCGGAAGTCCAGTGCCTTGACTGGGTGACACACGGCCACGTACCGGTCCACGCTCATCATGGTCAGGGTGAAGATGCTGGTGAACATGTTGTAGTAGTCGATGGAGATGAACACCTTGCACACCACCTCGCCGAACGGCCACGAGTTCAGCAGGTAGTCGGTGCTCTGAAAGGGCATCGTCGTGGTGACCAGGGCGTCAGCAAGAGCCAGATTGAAGATGTAAATGTTGGTGGCTGTTTTCATCTTGGTGTACCTGCAACAGAACGCGTTTCAAAACGCACAAGTTTTAGTAAGCAAAGATTTATGGCTACTATATTACTGCACGCGATTAAAGAAGTGACACGGGTTAGTTCAAAAAACACGTGGACCATTTCATGTGAATTCAGACCACTGCTTTCATGGATCAATATGTTGGATTTGCTCTATTTCACTCAGCCTATATTATTGAGCATAAATGGGTAATTGCCGTGAAGAGCAACGGCTCGAAGGTGTTGAGAGGAGAAACAAAAACAAAGAAATCATTAAACCACACCACAAAAACAAAAGCACAGAACTTGTAATGGGTTTTTGATTTAGATAAATACGTCCCTTTTACAGAAGTATTGGTTATGCATCAGTGGTTACACAGACACATTGTGTATGCTTTGCAAGCAGCACGCTTTTTATGTTAGAGTGCACTACGTTTAGACCACAAAGAGCTCTGGTTTAAAATAGGGCCCTATGACAAGAACAAAGTACTGATTGGGAGAGAATAAAACCTAGTGATTTAGAGCACATGATAGACCTCCTGTCTACCAATGGCTACTGTAGATGTATTGAACGGACATAGATGATAACTTTAAAACAACGAGACTGAAAACTCTGTTAGCGCTTGAATCAATCACAGCTCTGTGGGTGGTAATGTAACCATAACAACAGAAACACCGCAACTGAAATTCTCAAGTCAATGCCCGAATGATTTTATCCTGATAAAGCATCAATAATGCAAGTTACTTTACTTATTCTAATGAACATATTTAAAACCCTTCACCAGCAAAAAAAAATGTGTTTAAAAACTGTCTACCATATTAGGATTATACTTTCTTCCCTTCTGGCACATCGTCATCAATCTGATAGCGTACGCCTTGTGTAATCGATAGAACTGAATTAACTTGGGGTGGTGACAGACTGGCTTTGGATGACAGGTAATGGGCACTCCATCTGATTTGAAGCGTCGGAGCAGTGCAGACGACACCAGCTCTGATTAATATGTTTTACACACCATAAACCCCAAAAGGCACAAGCAACCCAATTAGCATGATACAGGACCACTGGTTTTACATGCAATTTATTCTCAATCAACCACTACATATCACGTACATTGCTTACCAACTGGGGTCATTTTGAACCTGACTGATGTTCTGTTTAATATCATTTATATTCATATAGTGCCTAGGTTTGGATCGATTAATATGTAGATTTGAAACTATCGCCTTTCTGTCAATGTATCACCTCAAATGTAATAATCTATCATGCATGTATTATATAATATACGTGTTTAGGATCAAGAATCAAGATGTGAAGTACAAGTTGAATAAGATTCTATGAGTTTCTGAGATGCTTATAGTTAAGGTGTTGCTAGGGTTATTGGTTAAAGGTTCTAGGGTTAGAGTATGTGGTTCCTGCTGTCCAGGTCCAAAGCTTTCTTTCTCTTTATAACCTCTTAAACTTCAGGGCTTCTATAGAGACAAACACAGTTAGACATTAAGAGTAGGTCTGGAGTGGTTCAAACACAGTTAGACATTAAGAGTAGGTCTGGAGTGGTTCAAACACAGTTACACATTAAGAGTAGGTCTGGAGTGGTTCAAACACAGTTACACATTAAGAGTAGGTCTGGAGTGGTTCAAACACAGTTACACATTAAGAGTAGGTCTGGAGTGGTTCAAACACAGTTACACATTAAGAGTAGGTCTGGAGTGGTTCAAACACAGTTACACATTAAGAGTAGGTCTGGAGTGGTTCAAACACAGATAGACATTAAGAGTAGGTCTGGAGTGGTTCAAACACAGTTACACATTAAGAGTAGGTCTGGAGTGGTTAAAACACAGTTAGATATTAAGAGTAGGTCTGGAGTGGTTCAAACACAGTTACACATTAAGAGTAGGTCTGGAGTGGTTAAAACACAGTTAGATATTAAGAGTAGGTCTAGAGTGGTTCAAACACAGTTAGATATTAAGAGTAGGTCTGGATTGGTTCAAACACAGTTAGATATTAAGAGTAGGTCTGGATTGGTTCACTTTTTTGTCTGATGTGGAGGGACAAGAAATATGATTTCTATAAGTGGTTGTAATCCAAAGACTCCATGAATAGTAGGTTTCTATTGAGTAAATATTTGAAAACTTCCATTTATGTTTTTGACAAATGTATATAATTTGATTTGTTTATTGCATGTTGAGATACTGATCATTTCTCAACCGCCTAAAGCAACAATTTGAAAGACGACCAATCAGAGAAAGTTTCAATTATTTTGCTATAATTTCTTTATAGTATAATGTTGTTCTCTTTTTTTGAACTTGTGAAACATATGAATTCGTTTTTTACTGTTATTATCAATGCAACAGATGGCGTACAACGCAGCATGTTCAGGTCCTTTAAAGAGCCAAACAGAACTGTGCTTGCCCCTCCCCAAAAGCCCTGCGGCCTAAAGGAACCTTCTTGTGATTGGTCACTATAGACAAACTTTTTTCTGAGGGAGCTGGCCATCTTAATTTGGTGATCACATGAGCTTCCATTGTAGTGGACCTTAAAATCACACTACATCTGTGCAGCGGACCTGTGTCAGGTCAAGATCACTCCAACAGGTCAAATCTAATGTCCCATTGAACAAAAAACTATACTAAAATACTAATTAAAAATATTCTAAAAATGTATTTTCTTTGGCTTACTAAGTCTTTGCTTATTCCACAAATTGGTCATACAATGGCCACGCCAATATTATTGGCAACCCTGTACAAGCAGTTAGAAATAATTCAAATTCAATCAGGTGATCCTACTTTATTTTAAAATGAAACTTGTTGTTAGTTGCAGATGCTTGCAATATTAATATCATATTGAATTGAAATGAGGGAAAATGACTGATTCTATTGCATTGTCTCACTGTGTGTTCTACAATAAGAATGGAGAAAATAAAACCAGACAATGGAAGATATCAGTGAAAAATTGTTTGAATGGTGGAGAAAGCATCTTAACTGCCACAGTGTACACAAAGCACCACAGTATACACAAGGTACCACCGTATACACAAGGTACCACAGTATACAAAAGGTACCACAGTATACACAAGGTACCACATTATACACAAGGTACCACAGTATACACAAGGTACCACAGTATACACAAGGTACCACAGTATACACAAGGTACCACAGTCTACACAAGGTACCACAGTATACAAAAGGTACCACAGTATACACAAGGTACCACAGTATACACAAGGTACCACAGTATACAAAAGGTACCACAGTATACACAAGGTACCACAGTATACACAAGGTACCACAGTATACACAAGGTACCACAGTATACACAAGGTACCACAGTCTACACAAGGTACCACAGCGTACACATGGTACAAGGTGTAAACAAGGTACCACAGCAAACACAAGGTACCACAGTATACACAAGTATACACAAGGTACCACAGTATACACAAGGTACCACAGTACACAAGGTACCACAGTGTAAACAAGGTACCACAGTATACACATGGTACACAGCGTACACAAGGTACCACAGTGTACACAAGGCACCACAGTGTAAACAAGGTACCACAGGGTACACAAGGCACCACAGCGTACACAAGGTACCACAGTGTACACACCATATGTCGCCTAAACACGTTGAATCATGAAATCAGAGGGTACCAAAGCTTTTGGAAGAGCAATATCAAACCCAGTGTCAGAAAGGTTGGTCATCCACAGTCATGGATCTTCCAGCAGGACAATAACCACACACTTCCAAAAACGAACCCAGGAGTTGTTTAAGACAAAATGTTGGGCTGTTTAAGTGGCCAACGATAAGACCAGATCAAAATGCTTTCGAAAACCTGCCCAGAGCAGATGGGTGGCATCCTTTAAATCTTGGAGAAATTGAGCAGTTGGCCCAAGGAGAATGGACCACACTTCAAGTACACACAGGTAACTATATGCTAAATGCTCTTGATGGGACTTATTTTGGTCAAAGGCAGAGCTAACAATTGTTGATTCTAGGGTGTCCATACTTTTGTAATGCAATTTCTAATTATTCTTAATTTAAAAACAAAGGTTATGTAATATTACCTTTAAATAAATAATTGTTGTGACCAAATACTTGCAACGATAACAATGAATTTGGCCACAACTGTATACTGTAAACTATACTGTCTCCAGCGAAGCCTGGGTGAATCATTTCCGTTAGATCTTCCTAAGAACATATCAGAATGTAAAGATTCTGTTATATTAGAATTCCATCAATAACTTTGTATGGTATTGTCAGATTGTATATGCACGCAATGGAACACAGGCACGTTATATAGAAAAGTATAATTATAGACTAGTACATCATAGCTATATCTCTGCAGATGATTTGTCCATGATGATTTGATAAATGACGCCCTCACATTCTGGTTGGATGAATAACATGTGACTATGTCTCCAGGTAAGCCTAGATTATAAAATTGTATTCAAACCAGTACTCTATAACTGTAAATTCAATAGATGTTTTGAAGCTTATTTAGATACAGTATGAAATATACAAGAATCAATAGTTAATTTTTTTTATGAACATTTGAGAGATTTTACAAACTACCTTCGATTACATAACCCCAGTTAATTACTTAAGGGGTAATATTTCTGTCTCTTTCTTTCCTACATAAAGTACCATTTACGCACTGTTTTTGCATTAAGCAAAATAATAAATTCCCATTTCTACAGCATTTTCAACAGGCAACTGCCACTGGGTGGCTGACAAGTGCTGTAGACGTCAAATAAATAAGATTAACCATTCAGTTTTATCATGTATTTGAGCTAAATGTTTGTTGAGTTAATCCATGTATGGGGGCAGTGTTTGAATAAGTTCATGAATGCAGCTTGTATTGCTGGTGTAACCTATACATGTCGATATTGGCAATACACAATGCTGAGAGGATATAATGAACGATTAGAGATCTTACCTGATGATTACATACATAACGAGGCAATTACCCAGCAGCCCCACCACAAACACCACGGAGTACACAGCCGTGATGATGGGGATGATTGGGGACATTGAGTCCTCCTCCCAGTCCGAGTCGAAAGTCAAATTTTGACCGTCTGGATTTCCAAAAGTAGTATTCATGTAACTGTCTTCATTGTCTTTGAACAATTCCAACGGACTGCTTTCCATTTTTGAGTTGGTGTGACAACTTAAGGAGAGGGATATACGCACGTATAAGCACATATAAGCACATATACAGCACATATACAGCACATATAAGCATTAGTATAGTATAAGCCCACATTTAGAGCACATATAAGCACATAAGCATGAGTATAGTATAAACCCACATATACAGCACATATAAGCACATAAGCATTAAGCCCAGGAGAAAAACAGCAATAAGAAAGTTGCGCGTCAAATTATCGCAGTCATTTACTTTGTACTGCATATGTAACCAGCATTCTAGCACACACGGATATGTAGTTCTGTTATTTAGTTTCCTATAGGTCTATTCTATTGTATTTCTATTGTTTATTCTATTCTATCCATAATTTCAACACACTGCACAATTGGTAACTTACCCTCTGGATATCGCTTCAGTCTGAGTATGCACAGCATGTGTGTTGTGGTCAACTAAACGATCCAAGCAATTTGCGCTTGGTTGCAGACAGACATGCTTCGCCAAACTTTGTATAGTCAGTCTGGTATGATATGAGGCAGACTGGAGCAAATATCTGGAGGAGACTGGAGCGCAAAACCACAGCGGATGCTGAGTGGTACCCAGAACCTATAACGCCCCCCTCCAAGCCCAAATATGACATCAGCGAAATGACAATAACCTAAAGCTATAATATGTACCGTAAAACCATATCATTTAATTTAACCATCTGTTAAACCCACAATAGGCAAAGTGCAGGTATGAATTAATAGCAATCGATACAACTAAAGATCAAGAGAACCAAATCAGTCATCATTGTATACATAACATGTTACGGGCACATTTGAGTCGTTCCGGCCGGACGCTCTTATTCAAAGCTACTTAAAGAAATAAAAATCATATTTTATTTTTTGACTTTGTCAGAGATTAGAACCAATGCCCATTCGGTGACTCCAAAGTTCATGATCATTATACGTTTTCAGACCCCAATTATTACCATAGTGATCGAACACCAAATAACTTCTGAAAAACAACCGCCGGGTGGCCTTCATGTCATTATGCATGCAAAATAATATGCTGTCCAATTTGCGTACGATGCATAGTGACAGTGCATGTGTTGTATGTGCTAACAGTCACTTGGAAGCCCAAACGGATGCAAAGTGAAGTGCTGGGTCACCGGCCATGAGACAGTGTGACAGAAGCAAAATATCAAAGATCCACCAAGTACAGCTCATCAGCAGAGAAAGCTAATTCAAAGTCAAATCTCATTAGTGAGTCACAAAATGCTCCCATATTCGTACAATGGCACTGGCAGTGGACTTCCAATTAGAAGCATATTGCCCTCTGCAGTGATTTTAAAACATGGTCTTCAGCTACCCCTAACGTTATTCCTTATTATGGTAGGCACAGACATAACTGCTGAGTCACATCTAATTAACATTTTAACCAGCTACCCCTAACATTATTCCTTATTATGGTAGGCACAGACATAACTGCTGAGTCACATCTAATAAACATTTTAACCAGCTACCCCTAACATTATTCCTTATTATGGTAGGCACAGACATAACTGCTGAGTCACATCTAATAAACATTTTAACCAGCTACCCCTAACATTATTCCTTATTATGGTAGGCACAGACATAACTGCTGAGTCACATCTAATTAACATTTTAACCAGCTACCCCTAACATTATTCCTTATTATGGTAGGCACAGACATAACTGCTGAGTCACATCTAATAAACATTTTAACCAGCTACCCCTAACATTATTCCTTATTATGGTAGGCACAGACATAACTGCTGAGTCACATCTAATAAACATTTTAACCAGCTACCCCTAACATTATTCCTTATTATGGTAGGCACAGACATAACTGCTGAGTCACATCTAGTAAACATTTTAACCAGCTACCCCTAACATTATTCCTTATTATGGTAGGCACAGACATAACTGCTGAGTCACATCTAATAAACATTTTAACCAGCTACCCCTAACATTATTCCTTATTATGGTAGTCACAGACATAACTGCTGAGTCACATCTAATAAACATTTTAACCAGCTACCCCTAACATTATTCCTTATTATGGTAGGCACAGACATAACTGCTGAGTCACATCTAATAAACATTTTAACCAGCTACCCCTAACATTATTCCTTATTATGGTAGGCACAGACATAACTGCTGAGTCACATCTAATAAACATTTTAACCAGCTACCCCTAACATTATTCCTTATTATGGTAGGCACAGACATAACTGCTGAGTCACATCTAATAAACATTTTAACCAGCTACCCCTAACATTATTCCTTATTATGGTAGGCACAGACATAACTGCTGAGTCACATCTAATTAACATTTTAACCAGCTACCCCTAACATTATTCCTTATTATGGTAGGCACAGACATAACTGCTGAGTCACATCTAATAAACATTTTAACCAGCTACCCCTAACATTATTCCTTATTATGGTAGGCACAGACATAACTGCTGAGTCACATCTAATAAACATTTTAACCAGCTACTCTTCTGACTCTCGTTGCGTCAAATTAGACGTGTTTAACCGAGGATAAGAAACAATTTGTGCAGATTTGGGTATTTAAGGACCGGAAGTGAGAAGCACTATAGGCCTATCCGGCGTAATACGCAGCTATTTCAGATCCATACAATTAGAAGTAGCGAAATATGGTATAATTTAAGATGTTGATGTTCAACCGAGCTCACAAGCAAAGAGAAGCAGATTAAAGGAGCACTCAAGCACAGACCATGCAATGTCAGAGAGCTGTCTTATCAATTAACTGTGTTTTGCCTGGTGCAACTTATTCCGTATTGCTATTTGGTCATAATTGCTAAGTCACATTCTGACTATCTTGACCAAATCGTCTGGGCCAATTCGGGTGCATACATCTACCTCAGTCTCTGTTAAGTGCACAATCATAAGAATTCTCCAGAGAGTGGTACTTTCATGCGTCTGTTCCCTCAAAAAATATCTCCCATGGCTGAGCAGGTTATTTGTATTTTTTGCGGATTTGACACTGGAGCTACATGCTTTCCCAGCAGTTCTCTGTCAAGCGTTTATTAATGAGATCAACATTATTTATTTGTTGCCAGGGGGTGTTCATGCATTTGTCATAATTTCACTGAAAGGGTGACATTTTTTTTGTTCTTATTTATTAACAGTAAGAGCAATACCATATGTCCTTTAAACGACATTCTGATTTACATGAAGGAATTACGTTATTCAAGAGTCTAACTTTGAATTATTCATATTTTCTGAGAAAATAATGAAGTGAAAAAGCACTCCCGTTATGGGCAATTTCAAAGGGCTTATTCTACCGCAGTGTCTAAAATGAATTAGGCCCATTTTGAAATTTAAATCCATCTAGTTCTAGAAAAAGACAGTGTTATTTATTGTGTATGTGGAGGCCTTGGCATTTCAAATTCATCCCATCACATTCTGACAGAATTGACAACTACTCTAGGTTTTAAAGTTAGGCTCTAGTAATGTGTGAATTTAAGCACTGAAAGCTTCTTGACCTTTGAAACTATATTTTGCAGCATCTATTACAAACTTCCCTCACCAGCAACAGGCGAACCAGAGGAATACATTGACGATTGTTATCACCTGGTGGTCATTGATTTTTTTACGGTCGGCTTTGATAAGGATACATCAGTCAAATATATCAGATAGGTCTTTTTCAGGTTGCATCTTATTTTATGTAAGTGCACATTACCTTTGACTAAAGCCCTTTCAGACAGACCTGTAAGGAGTCGGCAGCATAACAAGCTTCGTGATTAGAGGTCTCAGGGATAAGGCTGTAGTACATTTTGATTTAGCATTTTTTTTATTTGGTATGAGAAGCTGTTTTGATTTGAAGGAGATGGATTGAGGAACATGTAGTTGTTCCTCTGCGAAATGAGTTGTGACACAGAAGAGGTATGCTATATTTGCAGCACTAGGGCAGTATAAAATCAACCTTGTCATGCTTTTAGTTTGATATAAACCCAGAACTTCCCCAAGGACACATGAACTGGAATTATTCAGTATTTGCACATATTTGTCATTGGTCAATAGGCTCATGAAAACACCTTAAAAGTCAAAAGAGTCAAAGAACAATTCAAAAGAACAAACGTAAGAAAAGGTTATTCTCACTGTAATAAGTGTAATAAGATGGATTGTTAGTGCTATTGAGTTGATTATTCCACAAATGTCTCAGTAGGCTGGCTAGATGGTGAGTAGCAAGTTAACCTAGCCAATATTTTTTTGTCTTAATTAGGTACATTGTCCTTAAGTCTTCCAAGTGATGGTTATTATTTATTTACGCATATTGTAATATTTGCTGAACGTTTATTTGGCCAGAAGCAGTCCTATAATTGTTTGTTTGTCACTGCACTGTGAAAACACAGTAGACATTTGTAGTGCAGCTTTTAAAATCTCAGATGAACATACTACCGCAGAAATGATTTGATGAAAACTGAGAGGTTCAAAGAACAACCTCAGCTTGAGTTGAAATCTCCTCATGTGAGATAATATCCACTGCAAGAATTTCAGGGATGAGCGTAAATCAAGAACCTTTGGGATTGCTATGATATGTAATCAATCAAAATCTACTACAGCCTTATCCATGAAGTCAACGTCTTTTTGTTTGTCAAGTGTAAGATGAAAAATTCTAATGACATGGCACGCCACATCTACGTAATGCATCGTGAACGGTATATGCATTGCACAGAAGGGAGGCGGCAGACAATGATTTGTTCAGCTGACTATTTGGAGGGTCTTACCAGCCAGTAACGCAACGTTGGAAATCGACCGGCTAGTGTCCTGGTGCAGTCTCAACAATTTGGAGCTCAATGCTCTAAAAACCGTGGAGATGAGAGTGGACTTTAGGAGAAGCCCGGCTGACCTTTGTCCCATTGACCTGGGGGGCTCCCCTGTCAACTTATGATAGACATTGGTGGTCATCTACTCAGATATATATGACACATACTATATTTATCCATTACTTATGCCACTAGGCAGGGTCCCTTGTCGAACCTTTCATGTTGTGTGTGTTTTGCTCTATTTGCACAGCTCATGTACATTTTAAAAATGTCTGTTCTAAATGCTGCAGCTATAGGAGAGAACAAATTCCTTGTATGTGTAAACAAACTTAACAAATTATCCTCATTTTGATTCTGATTGCACACAGAATCAGAGCAAGTGTAGCTTTATTCAGAAAGAAAATCTAAATTGCTCTCTGACACTATTATTTTTCTGTATTTTCTTCTCCGTTTTGTGGTCTTTCTGTTTGAAATCGCTCCCTTCATAAACACAGCTCACTCTCCTGATCCCAATCACCAGAAGTCTGATCGCCTACTCCCACGCACCCACCTGTATGTCACCAGCACACACTATTTACTTACGTTTATTGCACCCTGTCTTGATGAGGTATTGTTTGTATTTCTGCGACGTGTCTAGCCTGTGATCTATTAATCCATTTGTATAGACTTTCTGTGTATCGAGTTGTTGTGTCTGACCTCACCGACCCTGTTTTTGCCCATTTCCTACTTGAACATTTGCCGGATCTGATATCCTGACACCGACCTTTAGCCTGATCTCTCTAACAACTTTTTGAGCCAATTGCCGACCTGTACAGTTACCAGTATCTGATCACCTGTTGTCAACCTGGCTTGATTTCTACCCCCAGAAGCCTGTCTCTGACCCTTGTAATAGACTTTCACATTCCGTGATTGGAAACATTACACCTGCCTGAGTCGAATTGTCAAACTTTCTCTCTTGAGGTCACTGTTTGAGGTTCTTCTATCTCTTTCTGTCTTTAAGTGGCAATTCAATCACTTTCATAAAAAATTTATGTTAACGTATTGTTTTTTCGTGCATAATTGTTTCTGCATTATTTCGATCCACTGAGACACCTTTCCAATTCTTTGTCATTAGATTGAGAAGTGACAAGGGAATAAAAACCAAAGTAAAAACTTAATTACCTAAAAAACTTTCAGAAAGAAACCTTACAGTAACAATGCTCTGAAGTCAGGCAAACTGGATTCCTCCTGGAGTAAGCTGTCTTGTCATACCAGTTTCATAGCATGCAATATACTGTTGCTACATCCTGCCTTGTTCTCTCAAGTTACCATCACAGCAAGTGTGTCTATATTTTAAAGCTGCTTTAGCTCACGAGAAACCTGAACTATATTTACTTTCAATGAATAAAGGTGGTCAGTTTTGACGTGCTACAAATTCCAAAACAGCTTGAGGAGGAGAGCAGTTCAATGTCACATGACTGGACCTAATTTTTCAGCTGTAAATGGGGAAACAATTTGGGGAATGACGGATCAATCAATCACTAATCAATGTTATCAGATTGCTTTAGCTGATCCCGTTTAGTATGGGCAACACAGCTCAGGTCAACATGTCTCTAGCTAGTTTTGGCAATATTGTGAACCACAGGGGAGAAGGTGAGTAATTAAATTGGAGCTTATCCACGGTGATTATTCTAACTGCCTGCTGTTGATGTGGTGTGACATCCAACAACAATATTGACCAGTCATCTTTCAATTGAACGCTTATTGGAAAATGCTGCCCGATCTTTGAGCCATTAGACCCGAATTAATTTCGTCCTCAGGAATAGCATGTTGATGGAAAGATTAATCTGCAGGTCATTTCTCAACCAACTAATCTAAGTATAGAAATGTATCACAGCCACCCACAGATAAAAGATTGAAAGGGCTGAATCTGTGGAGAAGTTTGACTTTCCCTGACAACACACGATTTAATCTGATTGTGTACCCTTCTCCCAGCCTATAATCATTAATCATTTCTCTGAGTTATTTGAGGCACTCAAAATGTTACCCCCAACGGTAGGTAATCAACACTGAGGTGTTTGTTTCAGACATCACCACGTGGGGTCAATGTTACTGAACACTGACCCCATGCCAAGCAGAGCCTGGTACCGAGGCTTCTCTGGAGGTCTGACTGCCTCACATTGGACACAAACCAGTGCTCCTCTGCTTTGCAAGACACGGAGAAGGAGAAGTTCAACCCACCTACATTTGCCTCATGTATGTATTTCATATTTACCAGCTCATTAAAGTTTCTGCTATAATTAACCTTATATCTTGCTTTAAAAATACACTCCAGAAAAACAACTGGAACAGAAAGGTTGCCAAGAGGTCGAGCATCTCACACCAGTAAGAAAAACGCTGCTAGATGGAATACCTTAACCGACAACATGAACAAACTTTTGTTCTGACCCTAACTTCTCCAAGAAAATTTATAAAAATTAAAACCTACCTGGTACCTGCCTAATGAAAAACCTAATAAAATAGAACCCAAAACCCCGAACTCCCTTTAAATTCAATGCCAGATGTTACACTGCTGACCCAAACCAAGCACAGCTGTTTCCCATCCAGAATTGTCATCTGCGTCACCTTGGATGGACTCTGAGAGAGTGTGCAGCCTAGCCTTAGTTTGCCAGTCAGCAGAGTTCCCTGTTTGATGCATGGCCCAAAGGAACAGGTGATAATCTCTCCAAAATGCTGACAGTGCACCGCACGACAGCCGGGCATTTACGACCGGCGGCAGAGTCGGCCGAACCACGGAGATCAGAGTCGAAACACTACATCAAAGACTAGTTACAGAGAGCTACAAAAGGATGAGCTAGGGGTCTGTCTGAGAGCTGGAACAAGCAAGATAGCATCTCAGAAAAAGATGGAAGGAGACAGTAAAAGAGTGAGTTGGAAAAGAGAGAATAAAAAAAATAACCGATGGGGCATCTCGTACCTGTTTCCTAAAAACAAACGACATTGTTTTTTCGAACTCGCGGGAACATTAAGCGTCTCTTCTCATCCATTCTCTAAATTGGGTAACCATTCTGGAGATTGGGACATACAGGCAGCTTTTAACCTGTCAGATTGAAGTAACTAGCTCTGTGATCTATCTGTCCGGCATATTGTTCCCTGGGTATACATATAAAACCTGAATTCAGGCACAAGAAGTAAAACAATACATTATCTGGTTTAAACTGCAGTTCAAAGGAAAATGTCACTATGATTGATAAATGACACTACGATTAATCAAGATGACATTTAAAAAAAAAATGTTTTTGCTTGTGTTAGGTATGCACCAAATAGAATAAATTGATGTGGAAGTTTTGTATTTGGAAATTTTCAGGCACCTTATCAGGTCACAACAAGATGTGACCATGGCAGTAAAAGTCTAATGTTTGGGCCCTCCCAGAAACGGGTTGCTGACCGGCGCTGCCGATCCACTCCACTCTTCCACCCAGGGCACCATGAACCATTTGCTCCTTGGTTCATCCCAACACATCATTGTCTCGTCTCGTCAATGCGCACACCTGGTGCCCATCCCCTCATTAGTAAGAGTATATAGGTTTCCTGTGTTTGGTCATGTCTTTGTATGTAATTGTTACAGGTTACGTGTTCTGTATGGTGAGAGCTAATTTAATTGATGTGCTTCATTCCATCATTACTTTGTTATGGTCGATATGAGATTTGTGCGCTGCGTCGCGTCTTTTGTTGTTTTCATAAAAAGTAACTGTGAGTACCCAGTTATTTGTGCTTGCTTAGGGTGTATTCAATTACCACCTCAACAGCTGTCGGTCCTTTGCCAGGCTTTGTCCTTCATACGCACCTCACACAAACCGTGACAACAATGTTGATTCACTTCTCCTGCCTTTCTACTCTGGCAGCCTGTTAACCTATAAATAATTACATGGACTTGTTTATACTTACCTCACTGGATTTGTACAGCCATACATACTAACATTTAACCTAAAATCACAAGGTGCCTTCTAATTGTACAAAGAATTTCTAAGCAAACAGCAGGAGGCACAGAGCCTCGCTACAGAGGAATGTTCTGCTGATTAAGGTTAGAGACGCAGACTTGGATTTGAACCCTTCTTACTGCCTTTGCCAGATGGACTCTCATCTCCATTGGGATGTTCTCTCTCCAATGCCATTTGGGGGCGGAGTCACTGGCTTACTGTTGTTCTTCGTTGCCGTCCTTGTGCAATGAGAGTGAACTGTGGGTGATACTCCACTCTTTTTCCGGATGGTTGCGATAGGTGGAGTGACTTCCTACCTGTTGAGCCCTGTCCGGATTTACCCTTGGATAGGCCCACAGTGTCACTGGACTCACCTGTCTCAGCCCAGAGGTTTTACACTGCTATATTATTGTGATGGCGTAGTAAGGATGTAGGGTGTCTAAGGTTACGTTCACACTGCAGGGCTTAATGCTCAATTCCGTTTTTTTGCAAGGCCGTTCACATTTCCAATTAAATGCGACCTTTTGTGATCTCCTGTGTGAACGTGAAATGACCCAGAAGTGACCCGCATGCGCAGAAGAGTACTCAACGGTCAACGCTGTCACTTGTTGTTTGCAGAAGTAACGGTGGAGCTCGTTTAGGGATATTAAAGTTATTTTCCCAACGGAGCCAGCACAATTACAATCTTCTCGTTTTTAGAAGAAAACTAAACTAGTTGTTTATCTTCTCATTCCCGCCTACTTCAAGGCAGAATTATGACGTTTGTCGAGTATCAATGATGTGCGGGTCGGATACATGTGACCTGGCCGTTCAGATTGAAGTCGCATTTGAAAAGTTCGGATACGTGTTGAATTTGGACCACATACCCAAGTGGCCTGGGTCGCATTTGAAAAGATCGGACCTGGGATGTTCAGACTGTCATGAAAAGATCAGATACAGGTCGCATAGGGGCAAAAAAATCAGAATTTGGTCGTTTCAGCCTGCAGTGTGAACGTAGCCTAACTGTTCTTGTGTCCTGTTCTGTTTGAAGTCAGGAGAACATGAGCCTTTTGGACCACTACTCGTGACTACAAGGCCGAAAGACATGTAGCTGTCCCTGTCCAAAGTCCTCCTGTTGAGTTGCAGATCAATTAGCTATCAATATCAGATGATTATGGCTGCCACACTGCCAGAGGCCACCACTTAGAGCCTGGTTCCTCTTTTCTTTCTAAGTTTCGACCCAAAAATATTTTTCCCCTAGCCACTGTGCATCCACCCTGTGGTTGTTTGCTCTTAGTGTGTTTTGAAAAAGCTTTTTGTGAAAATACATGTAATTTGATATGAACAAAACTATGTGTAGAAAGCGAAAGCATCGAGGGACCATTACAGTGTTTAGAAGCTGTAGCGAAAGGAAAAGACTCATAACAAGAAATATATATATATATTTCTGATCTAAAGAACCGTGTCCCCAGTACTATTTAAGATGTATACAGATTTCCCCTAGGGCCTTAAAATTCAAGGGTTGTCTTACCCAAGCTTGATTAGCTAAAGCTCACAGCCCAGTCAAATAAATACCTAGAACTAAGCAGAGAACGAAGACACCTATCAAGAAAACGGCAGCACTTTTCCTGAATACTGTTGGCATTTTGTGAAAGCTAGGCTAACTTCTGATTTAGTAGTGGAGTTATAAAACAGTATGTGTGAACTCTGAGTTTCTCCATATAGGCTTGGCATGTCTTCATAAATGGAACAGATTATTCGTGTTTGCCTGTCCATCTGCCTCTCTCAACCACAATATGCTCGGCCTAACAGTGGATTAATCATTTAATAAATTGCAACTCTTTTTACACTTTGCAATCTAATAACAATAACAACTATTTTGATAAAACGGACTATATGTGATTTTGATCTATACAGCGTAGTTTACACGTTTCTGGGCGCGTTGGAAGCACTTTGCGCAAACAGCGTATGCAATCGCAAACAATAATTTCCACCTCTGTTGTGAAACACTCCGCTGCGATGCGCCCGATTGACTGTGGACCTTGTTTTCGTTTGCCATTCCAGCCAAATGGTTTACGTTCACTGTCTGAGTTGGACATAACGCACCGTGCATGGCCGTATGTCTCCACTGGATTGGATTCTCTCATGCATGATCTTTTATAGGGTCATCAGCAGTTAGATGTGGCCGACTCCCGAAGGAACAGACACATTACCTGTTGAGTGCTGTCCACCCTATAGGCTGAGTTTAGCACCGCAGGAAGGTTTCAGCCGCGCACAACGGTTGCCTGGTTTTGAGCGTTTACAGCACGCCGTACATGGACGTGTGTTTCAAGACACAGATGCACGTAAACACAAACACACACACACACCTTCCCTTGATGAATTCTGCATGCCGTGGAGCGATCTGTCTAACAGGAGTTGTCTCCTGGGTAAGTATTGTAATTGGGTTGGGACAATTTCCTCCACACTCTTGTTCCGTAAGGACAACCGCCGGAGACAACCACAGCCAAAAAGAACAGACTCTGATTGATGTGATTGACTTAACCAGAGGGGAAAGCTGAACAGGCAATAGAGGACGAATCAATACTGCCAATGCCTGTCTGAGCGGCGTCAATAACGGCCGTGTAGGCAATGCAAATTTGGACAAAAATGCAAACGCAACCGAACACCAGCGTCACACGATTGGTTTGTGAGTGGTAACATTCTACCAAGGTCATTAATGGCCACCATGTCACGAGATAGCGCAGTGTCACTGGCCGATCACATAGGAGCCATGTTGACTGAACATAAGTCATTATAGGACGTCATAGGTAGGACCTACGGTTTAGGTCAACTGCAATGCACTGTGTAGGGAATTGATTGTCATATTGGTTGGGCCATACTGTGGTGAACCCATGCACGAGTAACATAAATAACATGCTAATAAGCTGGGTCGGAACAGACGGTCAGGAGAAGTGCATTAGCCTGAATGAATAACTTCAATTCTGTAAATCCATTATGTTCCACAAAGGGAAAGGTTTCTTTGATGGAGAGCAGTCAAAGGCTTCCCACTCCACTGTTGATTCTGTCATTTAAGGACAAACACGGAGGGTAAAAGACAACTTCAAATTGGCATATCCATTACATTCCACAGATGGAATTATTTGGAGTATTGCAAGGAATCAAAAGCATCAGACTCCAAAGGCAGTGCAGTCATTTAATAATTACGACCTATGTAGATGAAAAATAGACTGCAACAATGCACTGTAATTGAATTGATGGCAGCCAATTCAGGCAGTGATTTCAATGGCTGTTGCATAGGTTTGTCTTGCGTTACGAGCATGTGTGCGCCTACTTTGTGTGGGTCCCTGTGGGATCTGCCCCATGGACCATGTAGGGAAAAGTATGCCTTTTCAGAGAACATTTAGATGTAGGGAAAAGGATGTGATTTGAGAGAACATTTAGATGTAGGGAAAATGATGCCATTTGGAGAACATTTAGATGTAGGGAAAAGGATGTGATTTGAGAGAACATTTAGATGTAGGGAAAAGGATGTGATTTGAGAGAACATTTAGATGTAGGGAAAAGGATGTGATTTGAGAGAACATTTAGATGTAGGGAAAAGGATGTGATTTGAGAGAACATTTAGATGTAGGGAAAAGGATGTGATTTGAGAGAACATTTAAATGTAGGGAAAAGGATGTGATTTGAGAGAACATTTAGATGTAAGGAAAAGGATGGCATTTGGAGAACATTTAGATGTAGGGAAAAGGATGTAAATTGGAGAACATTTAGATGTAGGGAAAAGGATGTGATTTGAGAGAACATTTAGATGTAGGGAAAAGGATGTGATTTGAGAGAACATTTAGATGTAGGGAAAAGGATGTGATTTGAGAGAACATTTAGATGTAGGGAAAAGGATGTGATTTGAGAGAACATTTAGATGTAGGGAAAAGGATGTGATTTGAGAGAACATTTAGATGTAGGGAAAAGGATGTGATTTGAGAGAACATTTAGATGTAGGGAAAAGGATGTGATTTGAGAGAATATTCAGATGTAGGGAAAAGGATGTGATTTGAGAGAACATTTAGATGTAGGGAAAAGGATGTGATTTGAGAGAACATTTAGATGTAGGGAAAAGGATGTGATTTGAGAGAACATTTAGATGTTGGGAAAAGGATGGCATTTGGAGAACATTTAGATGTAGGGAAAAGGATGGCATTTGGAGAACATTTAGATGTAGGGAAAAGGATGTGAATTGGAGAACATTTAGATGTAGGGAAAAGGATGTGATTTGAGAGAACATTTAGATGTAGGGAAAAGGATGTGATTTGAGAGAACATTTAGATGTAGGGAAAAGGATGTGATTTGAGAGAACATTTAGATGTAGGGAAAAGGATGTGATTTGAGAGAACATTTAGATGTAGGGAAAAGGATGTGAATTGGAGAACATTTAGATGTAGGGAAAAGGATGTGATTTGAGAGAACATTTAGATGTAGGGAAAATGATGTGATTTGAGAGAACATTTAGATGTAGGGAAAAGGATGTGATTTGAGAGAACATTTAGATGTAGGGAAAAGGATGTGATTTGAGAGAACATTTAGATGTAGGGAAAAGGATGTGATTTGAGAGAACATTTAAATGTAGGGAAAAGGATGTGATTTGAGAGAACATTTAGATGTAAGGAAAAGGATGGCATTTGGAGAACATTTAGATGTAGGGAAAAGGATGTGAATTGGAGAACATTTAGATGTAGGGAAAAGGATGTGATTTGAGAGAACATTTAGATGTAGGGAAAAGGATGTGATTTGAGAGAACATTTAGATGTAGGGAAAAGGATGTGATTTGAGAGAACATTCAGATGTAGGGAAAAGGATGTAATTTGAGAGAACATTTAGATGTAGGGAAAAGGATGTGATTTGAGAGAACATTTAGATGTAGGGAAAAGGATGTGATTTGAGAGAACATTTAGATGTAGGGAAAAGGATGGCATTTGGAGAACATTTAGATGTAGGGAAAAGGATGTGAATTGGAGAACATTTAGATGTAGGGAAAAGGATGTGATTTGAGAGAACATTTAGATGTAGGGAAAAGGATGTGATTTGAGAGAACATTTAGATGTAGGGAAAAGGATGTGATTTGAGAGAACATTTAGATGTAGGGAAAAGGATGTGATTTGAGAGAACATTTAGATGTAGGGAAAAGGATGTGATTTGAGAGAATATTCAGATGTAGGGAAAAGGATGTGATTTGAGAGAACATTTAGATGTAGGGAAAAGGATGTGATTTGAGAGAACATTTAGATGTAGGGAAAAGGATGTGATTTGAGAGAACATTTAGATGTTGGGAAAAGGATGGCATTTGGAGAACATTTAGATGTAGGGAAAAGGATGGCATTTGGAGAACATTTAGATGTAGGGAAAAGGATGTGAATTGGAGAACATTTAGATGTAGGGAAAAGGATGTGATTTGAGAGAACATTTAGATGTAGGGAAAAGGATGTGATTTGAGAGAACATTTAGATGTAGGGAAAAGGATGTGATTTGAGAGAACATTTAGATGTAGGGAAAAGGATGTGATTTGAGAGAACATTTAGATGTAGGGAAAAGGATGTGAATTGGAGAACATTTAGATGTAGGGAAAAGGATGTGATTTGAGAGAACATTTAGATGTAGGGAAAATGATGTGATTTGAGAGAACATTTAGATGTAGGGAAAAGGATGTGATTTGAGAGAACATTTAGATGTAGGGAAAAGGATGTGATTTGGAGAACATTTAGATGTAGGGAAAAGGATGGCATTTGGAGAACATTTAGATGTAGGGAAAGGGATGTGATTTGAGAGAACATTTAGATGTAGGGAAAAGGATGGCATTTGGAGAACATTTAGATGTAGGGAAAAGGATGTGAATTGGAGAACATTTAGATGTAGGGAAAAGGATGAATAAAAAAACCTACATTTCACATCAATGTGGTGGAATCTTGGCCCTCTCTCCTTCCAGGATGACATTGTAGGGTTTACGACCATGAACTGACATTGTAGGGTTTACGACCATGAACTGACATTGTAGGGTTTACGACCATGAACTGACATTGTAGGGTTTACGACCATGAACTGACATTGTAGGGTTTACGACCATGTACTGCTCCTTTAAGTTCGCCCCACAGCATCATCATCACGGGGTTCAAGTCATGACTTTTTCTCATCTCTCATCTCTCATCTCATCTTCCACCGCTTATCCGGGGTCGGGTCGCGGGGGTAGCAGCTCTAGCAGGGGACCCCAAACTTCCCTTTCCCGGGCAACATTAGCCAGCTCTGACTAGGGAATCCCGAGGCGTTCCCAGGCCAGTGTGGAGATATAACCTCTCCACCTAGTCCTGGGTCTTCCTCGAGGTCTCCTCCCAGCTGGACGTGCCTGGAACACGTCTCTAAGGAGGCGCCCAGGTGGCATTCGTACAAGATGCCCGAACCACCTCAACTGGCTCCTTTCTACGCAAAGGAGCAGCGGCTCTACTCCGAGTTCCTCTCGGATGACTGAGCTTCTCACCCTATCCCTAAGGGAGAGGCCAGCCACCTTTCTGAGAAAACCCATTTCGGCCGCTTGTACCCGCGATGACTTTTTCTAAATGTTAATTTTGTTTCTGTTGGGCAAATCCGTGGTGGACCTCTGATGTGTTTTGTATCATTGTCCTGCCACGCAGTCCAATTTCACCTCAATTTATTGTTTGTTTTTTCAATTATACTTTACAAAGCATCTCCACACCACCACATTACCATCAACGCGCATGACTGTTGGGAGGAAACGCTGTGTTAGCTTTACACCAGACATAACGGGACCTGTCTTTTCTTAAAAGTTCCACCTTTAACTTGTCTGTCCACAAAACATTATTCCAAATAGCTTGGGGTCATCAATGTGTTTTGTAGCAAATGGGAAGTGAGCAGTAATGTTTCTCTTGGCAAGCAGTGGTTTGAGGCATGGAATTATCCAATAGCCATTTTATCCATTTTAGCCCAGTGTTTTTCCTATTGTTGAATCAATGAACCTTGACATTCCCTGAGGCTAGAGAGGCCTGCAGTTCCTTAGATGTTACTTTGGGACTCTGAATGACTTGTCACCACTTTTAAGTGGAATTTTGTACGATTCACTACAGTTTTTTTTCTGGAGAAAGTGACTCTTACTGTAGTTGAAATTGAACAGGGCTGGCAGTAATCAAGCATGGGTGTGACTGCACTCAATACATCCAATGATTAATGTGTGTTTAAGCAGGTTATCTTCATCTTATATTATATTATACATTTTGTATAATAATTTGAAACCATACAGTGTGACAAATATGCAATAATAGCGGAAATCGCAAAATACTTCTTCATGCCTTACACGCTTTTCTCTCAGTGTGGTCTTGACTGAAATGGGAAATGGAACTTCACTGATGTGTGGGCTCCAGGTAATTACATCCTTAACACACTGATGACTGTGGTTCCATGTCATCACTGGGTGACTCCCAAGCGAAATAAAGACCTGCGTTCAGTCACTATAGTAATTGCATTGTGTTGAAGCTGTGGGGCATCTTGGAATCAAAGATGTCATCAGGAACTAATTGATAGTCTGGTGGGATGCTAATTTTATGCCCATGTTTTCCCATAAGATGTTCATGGCTAATGAAATGTGTAATAGTTTTCTGTACATGGTGGTGGTGTTTTGTTGTGTGTTCTGACCTCTGACACAGAACCACACTAGTTAATCCTTATGTGGTGAAAGCGCTATGATACACTTCTTCCAGATAGCTGTAGCATGTAGTGGGTCTACAACAGGTCAGCACAATGTTTGTGTCACAATCTAGGCGTAGTGCAGAGGAAAGCCAGAAGCAGAGTTTGTATATCTGTTTAAAAACAGGTTTATTTAACAGAACACAAACTGTAAACCGCGAAAACATTAAACACAGTAGAAAAGAAATGAAATTGTCTTATACAGCGACTTACTATTAACCTCACGACAGAACTCAAACACAACACTCACCCTATACATTGATGTGGCATTGAAACAATATCCAAAACCGTGCACCAAGACCCAGTGACTTATTACAAACATAATCACCAAATCTAAACCTGCTGTGCTCACTCAAATCACCCAAATCTGATTCAGGTGACTTCAAACGTATATAATTACCCTAAAGGAACTGCAACGCCCTTCTAGCCCACAGTGAGCCAGGAATCATTACAGTTTCTTCAATGGAAATCCCCAAAAAGCTGTCCTTTGGTAATTGAGCAAAATGATAAACAAAATTGCATCTATTTTTTGCTCTGTATATAAGCATCTGCTAAATCGAAAAAATACTGTTCGTTCTGGTTGGTCTGCACACTCTAAAGTTGTTCTTATTAATGTCCAGTCAAGAGATTCATTCAATCGAAAAATGCCAAATAGGACCTGTGATGCATTCGAATGAACTAGATAGACGTAAATGTTGTTGGCATCTTTTATTGTGCACTGTGCACTTATGTCTTAGCAGTCCACATTAAACATGTTACATTTTCTAAAGCAAGCTAATGCAGAACGTACACTTCTGGCTGTCAGCAAGTTAAAGATGAATTGGACTAATGATGAATTTCATATTTTCAGGCAACATTAATATTGCTCTTAATGGCACAAAGATCAGAAACAGACATACTTTACAAGAACAATTTACTACTTAAGCTGTTTGTCCAAATGCAATGTGAAGAAATACAAAGGTTTGCCTCAAAAGCTTCATCCACAGGTTATTGTCAAGCATTAGAAATCCACTTTGCAATTCCTTAAAAAAAGAAAAACTCATTTATTTTTGGGTGTTTGCCGTCTTCAAAGTTGGAGCAGAATGACAAAATCCAAGCGTAAATCCACATTATTATTTTTCAGGTGAACAAATCAAGTGTTGCCGAACATCCAATGTTATAAAAATTAATAAATTAGCAAACAATTGTATTCCAGTGCATTCTGCTACTACTACAGGCAGGGATAATTATGCAAATCAATCCAGCTTAGCAAATGTTTTCAGTTCACCAACAGAAATGCATTCAAACATCAACTAGCTGCACTTAAACTGTTGAATTTACCCACCTCATCCAGAGCAACTTACAGTAAGAAGTGAATGCATTAATGTACTGTCCCAAATCACATCAACCAATGTTATAAACGCCAAATTCGACCAAACTGAGCGACAAAAGTACTCAACGGAGACACTAATGCAAATCTGCTTCTTATTGCATAATGACATAGATAGATATTTCGTAGTTATAGTAATTGCAACAATTCCCAGCAGCTTTGAAAAAGTCAGTAAGGACATGTACTTCTCTTGCCAAATTGTTTTGCTTTTTTTATAACCAGCATGTTTTTTGTGAAAATTACCCTTCTGGAGAAGAGGATATTCATTGGCCAACAACCGCGAATATGCTTGCAGTTGCTTGAACCCACCACAAGAAGAATGTGATAGGCTCCAGGAAGAGTTCAACACATTTCACATATGTCTTGAGGCATTACTTGAAAATTGCTGTCAATTGTGATTTCAAATAACCTCTAATGTACTTGTACAGGTTCGAAGTGTGCATCGTTGGCAAAAGCCTATCACAGCCCAACTCACAAGTGTAATTGCTAACAAATTTCTGCATTCTCGGCATGCTTCTCGTCTTATCCGGTTCCTTTGCAGCCTTAGTTGATTTCAGCTTCTACAAGGCTGGAGCTCCAGGTTAGTTACTCTGAAGGGACAAAAAATAGGTTCTCTTGTGTTACATGTCCCATGTTTTCCTATGTTTTGTGTCCTGCGCCTTTAACTGTGTGGGTGTGTGTGTGGTGTAGAGTGCCCCATTCTGTGTGTCTGTAGGTCACAGGTGTGCTGTTGGCGAGGAGGCGTGGCCTGCCTGGAGACCTGGCAGCTGGGGGTAATCGCCTAATGACCTGGGGTCTATATAAACCACCGTTGCTGTTGGAGCAAGGGGAGAGGAGAAACGAGACGCCTTGTTTTTTGTCGTATTGTCTGTGGAAGACTTTGGTTATTTGTGTCCTGTTAATGTCAACTTTACTCTTCGTTCCCCGGGTTCTGGAGAAGGGGTAGGTAGTTCTGCCCATGGGTGTACATCTGCATCACGTAGGTAATCTCTGTTATATACCCTATGTTAGCTGGGCGGGTGTCACCCCTGTAGTTTTGTTACAAGAGAGGTAAGCCTGTTAGAGTATGGACTGTGTTAGGTAGGGAGAGGTGTGTAGTAGAGAAGGGACCTTTTGTTTAATTTCATTGCTTTGACCCCGGCCCCAAACTTCCCTTCTCCTCCCTTCCTTAATTGTGGTTATGTATTCCCAGTGGTTGTCTGTTTGTACTGGTGTTGTGAGTGATATCCTTTTGCCCTACTAAACGTCCCTGAAGGACAGAATTTGAGCTCTGGTTGTCGTCTCGTATTATTTCTTGTCAGTGCACCCCACACTCCTTCACCGTCCATATCGGTATACCTTTGGGTGAGCCAGCACAGGCGTTGCGTTCTCCCACCTCCAACGAGCTCCAACTGAGGTGGAAACATAACATGGGGGCTCGTCCGAGATTCTGTTGAACCAGCCTGTGCATGCACTCTTAGTATATAGATGTGGATTGTGTAAGTGTCTTGGTGGGTTGTGTGTCAGTCGGTGGTGGTCTGGATTAGTTAGTGTGACTCATAAAATGGCCACATTTGATGTGAGAGATTTTCTGGATAACCCCACATGGGAGGGTTTTGAGAATTGTAGGAGAGTGGATTTGGAAGCCTTGGCTGCCCAGTTTGGTGTGTCGGTGCTAAGGGGGTTTGTTAAGGCGGAGGTAAGAGCATTGGTGTTGGCCGCACTGCTTGAACAGCAGGTGCTAGATTTGGCTCAACCTATGGTTGAAGAGGAGGTGGGTACTCCGGGAGCACCGGATAGTCCCCCTGAGGTTGAGTATAAGGCCCCGGCCACCTTGCCTCGGTTTGATCCCATCTCTCCTGCTGTACATCTACAGCTGGAGGCAGAAGAGAGGGCTCAAATCCGAAAAGAGGAGCAACAGCTAAAGTTGGAGATGCGTAAACTGGAGTTGGAAGCTGAGAGGGATATTCAAACAAGGCAGATGGATTTTGAGCTGCGCAAATTGGAACTGGAGGCAGAGAGGGCGAGGCTTGCCGCTGCTCCTGCCACACCCACGGGTGTCTCTTCCACTCAGGGAGCTGCTAATACATTTGACATTAGCCGGCATATTGTTTTAGTTCCTCAATTTCGTGAGTCTGAGGTTGATTCTTACTTTGGTGCATTTGAACGCATAGCAGTGGCATTAAATTGGCCTAGGGATGTGTGGCCACTGTTACTTCAGTGTAAATTATCGGGTAAAGCGCAGGAGGTGGTGAGTACTCTCTCCCTCGCTGATAGTCTTAATTATGACATTGTAAAGGCTACAGTGCTCCGTGGATATGAGCTTGTGCCAGAGGCTTATCGCCAAAAGTTTCGTAGGCACACCAAGTCCACATTGAAAACATTTGTCGAATTCGCTAGAGAGAAGGGGTCCCTCTTTGACAAATGGTGTTTGGCGAGTAAAGTCGATACCTTTGAGAGTATGCGTGAGTTAATGTTACTGGAGGAATTTAAAAACAGCCTTCCAGAGCGGTTGGTGGTATACATTAATGAGCAGAAGGTGTGCAAGTTATCGGAAGCCGCAGTGCTGGCCGATGAATTTGTGTTGACACATAAAACCGTGTTCCCCACTCACCGTGGTGAAAATAGACCAGTGGTATCTGCGCCTGCCTATAATTCTCCTCGTTATGCGGTACATGCACGATCATCTCAAAAGGACGACCGTGCATGTTTTTACTGTCATAAGGTTGGGCATGTAATTGCAGATTGTGTGACTTTGAAACGCAGATCCCCGCCTTCAACCCCTAAACACCCAAAAGGTGTGGGATTGATTAAGATTGCTACGAAGGGCCCAGTACTGGAGAGTCCTGGAGTTAGACCCAGTGGTTGTGATCCAACATATGACCCGTTCATATTTAAGGGTTTTGTCTCCCTGACAGGTGATTCTGGGGACCAGAAGCCAATTGTAATATTGAGAGATACTGGTGCGGCTCAGTCTGTAATTCTCTCAAGTGTTTTGCCCTGGTCAGAGGACTCGTACTGTGGCTCTAGTGTATTGTTGAGGGGGATTGAAATGGGTTGTGTTCCTGTCCCCTTACATACTGTCCATTTGGTGTCTGATTTGGTGAGTGGATGCTTCAGAGTCGGGGTGCAGTCCCAGCTTCCTGTAAGTGGGGTTGCTCTAATCATGGGTAACGATCTGGCCGGAGGTAAAGTTGTACCGGTGTTAGAGGTACTGGACATGCCAGACGCGCAGTCTTGTGGAGATGTTTTGGCCACTACATTTCCTGAGGCATTTCCTGCGTGCGTGTTTACGCGGGCCCAGTCGCGTCGTTTGGGTAGCATGGTGGACTTGGCGGACTCTGTGCTTGCCCCTATGTGGAAGGGAGAAGAAGTCCAGTGTTCTGCTCCGGTGGTCTCAGATAGTTTAGATAAGGTGGCTGGTAAGCTAGAAAAGATAATGGTTTCCTCTGGCGAAGGTTTAAGGGTACCAATGACTAGGAAGAAGCTAATAGCTTCCCAAAAAGAGGATCTGGGCTTAGCTAAATGTTTTGCCTCTGTAGTGAAGTTGGAGGAAACCAATAAGACCGGTGTAAAATATTACATTGAGGACGGTCTGTTAATGAGAAAGTGGACTCCCCGTACGGACCTAGGAAAGGATTGGAGTTCGGTGTTTCAGATTGTAGTTCCAGCCTTGTTTCGGACAAATGTAATGTCTTTAGCCCATGATATTCCCTGGTCTGGTCATTTAGGGGTGACGAAAACGTATAATCGCATCCTCCGTCATTTCTTCTGGCCGGGAATGAAACAGGATGTTGCTCGTTTTTGCCGTACATGTAGTACGTGCCAAGTAGTAGGGAAGCCTAACCAGGTGGTTTCCCCGGCTCCTCTCTGCCCGATTCCGGTGATGGGAGAGCCATTTGAGAAGGTGTTAGTTGATTGTGTTGGTCCCTTACCACGGACTAAGTCCGGTAATCAATTCATGCTTACAATAATGTGCACTGCTACTAGGTACCCAGAAGCAATTCCTATGCGTACAATCACCAGTAAGGCAGTGGTGAGAGCGCTAATTAAGTATTTCTCTACTTTCGGGTTTCCAAAAACCATACAAACGGATCAAGGAAGCAATTTTACGTCTAAATTGTTTGAGGGAGTGTTGAAGACCTTGTCGGTGAACCATCAGTTGTCTAGTGCTTACCACCCAGAGAGTCAGGGTGCGCTAGAACGGTGGCATCAGACCCTAAAGGCGATGTTAAGTAAATACTGCAGGGACACGGAGAAAGATTGGGATGAAGGGATTCCATACGTGCTGTTTGCTATTCGAGAGACTGTACAAGAGTCTATTGGTTTTAGCCCTGCTGAGCTAGTCTTTGGTCACACTGTGAGAGGGCCTCTAAAGGTACTGAAGGATCAAATTATGGCTACCGATTCGGTGGGGTCTTCTACTAATGTTCTAGATTACGTAAGTCAAGTCCGAGAAAGGTTGCGTGATGCATGGGCAGCAGCCAGAGAAAATCTGTCTTCCACTCAGAAGAAAATGAAACGTAACTTTGATCTGAAGGCTGTGTCTCGTTCTTTTCTACCAGGTGACCAGGTCTTAGTGCTGTTGCCCGTAGCTGGTTCGTCACTTTCTTCCCGGTTCTTGGGTCCATATGTGGTGGAGGAAAAACTCACTGAGACAGATTATGTTATCAAGACGCCAGACCGAAGACGGTCATCCCGAGTATGCCACATCAATAGGATTAAAGCATATCAGGTTAGAGATGGTATCAAGGTTGGTACCAGGACAAGTCCGGTGGTTTCCTCTGTTGGGGCTGTTAGCCCGGTTACCCAACCGGGAGTCTGGGTAACTGATGAGGGCAGTTTAGTGATGCGAGATACTCCAGAGCAGTGTGCTCGTTTAGGTAACTCGGAAATGTTAGCGTCTCTCCCCTCACATTTGTTGCATTTGAGTGATCAGCAGAGTGCTGATATTGGATTGCTAATAACTGATTTTCTGAGTCTCTTTAAGGATGTCCCGAGTCGGACAAATGTGTTAGAGCACGATATAAAGGTAGGCGACGCTACGCCAATCAAACAACATCCGTATCGTGTTAATTCATCCAAGAGATCAGTTATGAAGTCCGAGGTAAATTATTTATTGGAAAATGGAATGGCAGTCCCCAGTAGCAGTCCTTGGAGTTCTCCCTGCTTGTTGATTCCAAAGCCAGACGGGACTCAAAGGTTTTGCACGGACTACAGGAAAGTGAATAAGGTTACTGTACCTGACTCGTTTCCTTTACCTCGCATTGATGACTGTATAGACACCATTGGATCAGCTGCTTATGTTACTAAGCTTGACTTGTTAAAAGGCTATTGGCAGGTACCTTTAACCCCTCAGGCCTCTGAGGTGTCTGCTTTTGTAACCCCTGACAGTTTCTGCCAGTACACCGTGATGGCGTTTGGAATGAGGAACGCCCCAGCCACATTTCAGCGGTTGGTAAATATAGTATTGGCTGATATTCCTGACTGTACGGCATATCTTGACGACCTGGTGGTTCATTCGACTACCTGGCCTGATCACATAAGCACTTTGAGGGCTGTATTTGCACGCTTGGCCAGTGCAGCGTTAACCCTCAACTTAGCCAAATGTGAATTTGGAAAAGCAACCGTTACCTACTTGGGAAAGGAAGTGGGGAGAGGTCAAGTTTGTACCATAACCGCCAAGGTGGATGCCATCACCCGGTTTCCTGCCCCTACCACTCGGTGGGAGTTGCGCCGGTTCTTGGGCATGACTGGGTATTATCGAACCTTTTGCAGAAATTTCTCCACGGTTGCAGCCCCGCTGACTCGATTACTGAGTCCTTCTGTGTTCTTTAAGTGGACTGATGAGTGTCAGTCTGCCTTTGAGTCAGTAAAAGCCCTATTAAGCACTTCGCCAGTTCTGTCTGCCCCTGATTTTGAGATACCATTTAAGCTGGAAGTGGATGCCAGTTCCGTGGGTGCTGGGGCAGTACTGTTACAAGAACATGAGGGAGTGGATCACCCGGTTTGTTACTTCTCAAAAAAATTCAACAGTTGCCAGTCCCGTTACTCTACGATAGAACAGGAAACTCTGGCACTGTTATTTGCGTTACAGTTTTTTGAAGTTTATGTTGGCTCCAGTGTGTTGCCTGTGGTGGTGTACACTGACCACAACCTCTTAGTTTTTTTGGGCCGCATGTACAACCACAACCAACGTCTTATGCGTTGGGCGTTGGGAATACAAAGTTACAATTTAGAAATTCGACACATAAAGGGGTCAGAAAATGTTGTTGCTGATGCTCTGTCGCGTGTTTAAGTAAAAAGGCCTGTAGTTTTTTTTTGTTGCCTGAACTTAAGATTGTTCTGAGCACTGTAATTTCAGTTATCGTAAACCCACGGGGTTTACTCTTTTGGGGTGGGCGTGTTACATGTCCCATGTTTTCCTATGTTTTGTGTCCTGCGCCTTTAACTGTGTGGGTGTGTGTGTGGTGTAGAGTGCCCCATTCTGTGTGTCTGTAGGTCACAGGTGTGCTGTTGGCGAGGAGGCGTGGCCTGCCTGGAGACCTGGCAGCTGGGGGTAATCGCCTAATGACCTGGGGTCTATATAAACCACCGTTGCTGTTGGAGCAAGGGGAGAGGAGAAACGAGACGCCTTGTTTTTTGTCGTATTGTCTGTGGAAGACTTTGGTTATTTGTGTCCTGTTAATGTCAACTGTACTCTTCGTTCCCCGGGTTCTGGAGAAGGGGTAGGTAGTTCTGCCCATGGGTGTACATCTGCATCACGTAGGTAATCTCTGTTATATACCCTATGTTAGCTGGGCGGGTGTCACCCCTGTAGTTCTGTTACAAGAGAGGTAAGCCTGTTAGAGTATGGACTGTGTTAGGTAGGGAGAGGTGTGTAGTAGAGAAGGGACCTTTTGTTTAATTTCATTGCTTTGACCCCGGCCCCAAACTTCCCTTCTCCTCCCTTCCTTAATTGTGGTTATGTATTCCCAGTGGTTGTCTGTTTGTACTGGTGTTGTGAGTGATATCCTTTTGCCCTACTAAACGTCCCTGAAGGACAGAATTTGAGCTCTGGTTGTCGTCTCGTATTATTTCTTGTCAGTGCACCCCACACTCCTTCACCGTCCATATCGGTATACATTTGGGTGAGCCAGCACAGGCGTTGCGTTCTCCCACCTCCAACGAGCTCCAACTGAGGTGGAAACGTAACATCTTGTGACACATTGCTGCTGTCTGACAGTGATGTATTCCAGTCAGTCAGTGACAGAGAACATGGCACTTAGTACACTTGAAAACTGTTATGAAAACAGCTATGAAAAAAGAGAAAAAAAATAGGTTCTCTTGTGACACATTGCTGCTGTCTGACAGTGATGTATTCCAGTCAGTCAGTGACAGAGAACATGGCACTTAGTACACTTGAAAACTGTTATGAAAACAGTCATTTTCATGAACCAGCACAAATAAAATGCAAGCGTCAACCGCTTTATCTAATCAAGAAGAGCTCAATAGTGAGCATATCAAAACTGGTAGGCTCCCAGAACAGCAGTGCGTTGTGGGATTAAGACATACGCCTGTTGTAATGATTTTACATCTGTTTGGCTCAACTCTCAGACCCATTCCTGCAGTCATCTCATTGATTTAGTACACCGCTCACAAACTGTGACAGTCCGGCAGCCACGCAGAAACATAAGATCCGTCAGCCCCGGCGGGTGCCAGAGTAACAGGTTACCAGAGAAACAATGAGGGAGACACCTGCGGGCAAGGCGAGACAAAAGCAGGAGTGTAGAAAAGGGCTGTTCAGCCGTTGCCATGCACTCTAAACTCAGACGGGCTTCAAGTCAGTGGTCAGGTTAGATTACTACAACCCAACAGATGTTTGCATAGAGAATAATCCTCGAAAGTAAGAGGTAATCAGACTGTGACTTATTATGTAGAGCTCGTTTGCAAAAAAAGATCATGCATATTTAAAAAGAACTTGTTAGCCTTGAAGGACTAACAAATGCCTATACAAAAAAGACATGCGTCATTGCATAAAATGCATATAACTACCCAACTGGTTAAAATGCTTGACTCTTCTGCAGTAATTTCGCACAGCCACATGAATTAGTATGCTCAGTGTGTCAGCAGAAGCTACATACTAGGGGAAACATTTCTTTGCATGTGGCTTCATTGAATTGCATTGATTTCCAGCTCTCATTTTGTGCTGCTGCAATTGGCCATTGTGGAATCCCCGAGGGACGAAAGACTTAGCCATGATTGCAATTTCTTTTTAAACCTGGGTGTTTATAATGGCAGTCTGACTCTCCTACCTAGTGACTCTGATGTGCTCAAGCTGCTCCAGAAGGTGTGAATTGTACATTCTACAGCTACCATTGGGCTTTCAACACTTGTCAGCTAGTCTCCAGGAGGTCTGCTTTACGGTCAGCATCTACCATTCTTTCAGTTCAACTTTCTCTGCTGTTTCTTCTTACTTTCTCTCCCTGTTTTATTTTCAGCACTTGTTCAGATGGCTGTCAGCCTATTCACAATTCAATGCTTTGCTTTGTATAATAGTTCCATAAGCACTCCCGGCCAATTGGGGCTAACAGTCTATTCAGGACTCCATAAGTGTAGCACGCTTCATCGCTTCCCTTCTTACTTCTAAGACGCAGATGCTTTCCGATTCATCTTTGGAGAAATTATCAGCGACCACATCCACATGTTTCTAAATGAACACTCTTGAGTTTATATGAACACCTTGGTGTTTTTTATCACAGTCCACAAGCCTTAAATGTAGGACATATTGTTTCATCATTCATATACATCATTACTATGTTCTGTGAAATGCTGAGGTTTTTCTTTTCTTTTCGTTTACACTTCATCTTTACTTGATCATCTTATATTTTCCCTGCATTATTTGGAGCCAGGGACATGCATTTTTCTACATGCTGCCAATGTATCTGCCTACCTGTATATGATACCAATCCACTATGGTTTTCTCGATTGTATTTGAAAAGCCCAAGCCTGGAGATTGGTTTCAGTGCAAAGATAGTGGAATACACATCGTTCATTTTGTGAACAGCCTTTAAGACGCTGCCTTCAAACCCTTTCTTCAGCTGAATTTCATGTTACTTTGCTACATGGGCTATGTGTTCACTCGTAGGTCATCATTGTGACCCCTGCTGTAAAATCACATGGGCCAGAGTGAAGTGAATTGGTCTGTCAGTGGCCAATTTCCTCCAGTCCCATTCAACGGACACGTAGTGGCTTTCAGACGATAATTTAAAAAAAGAAACGGAGGAAACAATTACTTTGTCCTGTGAAAAAGCTATATAGGACCCCTATAGGCTTATATAGGACCCCTATAGGCTTATATAGGACCCCTATAGGCTTATATAGGGCTCATATAGGACCCATATAGGCTCATATAGGACCCATATAGGCTCATATAGGACCCATATAGGCTCATATAGGACAAACATCAATGAAAAGCTTCAAGACATACAGAAATCTTATGGTAATTGGGACATACTAAAAATTACTATAGCGACTATGACTATATAACTATATTAATCTTCAAGTAATAGTGCAGCAATAATCATTGTCATCTTATAGCAATTGCTATAGTAATCTTTTTATAGCAATTTGTTTAGTTAATATATCTAATAGAACAAACTAGTTACTAGACATTTTCAGTGTACTGTAAGAGGTTGACAGACTTCAGGACTTGATGATGAAATTATCATGTTTTATGAGTTTTACACAACGAACAGGTAGGCACCAGTTATTGCTTGTGAGCCACACATACACTCTCTCTCTCTGCAATGTGAGAACTAACCCAATCACACAAGAGTGCCTTCTGTGGTAGTCAGTGCACATTAGACTGGTAGACTGCAGCCTTTCAACAATCAAACAAAGAGCTCAAAATCCCGAAATCCTGTTGGTTTTTTTTAAATTGTTGATTTTCAATACGTCCTTGGGCTCTATCTGATTAAACTGTAATAAATATGCTGCCGAGGGAAAAAATTGATACCCTTAACAATTGCCCTCATATTCCCCTATGATTTTAGATCCACATTCTGGAGTCAATTCACACACACAAAGCCAGACAGACTTGACAAACTGAATTAATACAGAGGACTTAATTCACCTGCTTTGACTTTTGTTAGCCCCATTCTGTAATCAAACCAGTAGTTCTCAGATCACAAACACAGGTAACCGCCCAAACTCAAGAAACTTTACCATTGTGCCACTCAAAAGCTAACCATTGAGTGGACACCTAACAGCTAATTGAAACGTTTTCACTTAAACATACGTGCAAGGTCACCATTTATTTTTTAACGTCCTTTCGCTTTGCTGAAGTTTGCACACTGTGATTGGTCAGAAGTTTTTAACCTTTCTTTATCCCAGGAAAATATTATTGCTGTATCCCTCTTCCCCTTCTTCCGTCAATGTAAAAGATTAGAAATATACGAGTACCGCTCATTCGACTGCACAAAAGATTAGAAGTATACGAGTATTAGGGCCTTTAGATTGACCTTTATAATGACCTTTATAATGACTTTTATTACACTTGAATGTGATCTGCATATATCAGCATTCCACTAATACACTGGACATTACACAATGGCACCTCCGCAGAAAAAAAATAACGAAGGAGAGAGATTGTCGGAGTGCGGCAAATGTATCTTTAGAGCTGGCTAATGTTGAAAGTTTTCCGTGGTTATCTGCATTTGCAGTTCCTGCTTATGCAGTAAGAAGAGATTATTGGAATCGTGTTTCTTCGCCAACTCTGTTTAGCATCATCTCTTTTGAAAAAACAAGACGAAAAATGTCTTAGAGTCATGGCTGCCATCGACGACGTCTCAACTCATCATTTTGGATTTATAAGTAAAAGAAAATGCAGGAATTCCAGTAAACAAAAATGCAATGGAAAGCATTAATGCATTACAATGAGAAATATAGATGAAAATAGAACTGATTCATGTTTTATTCATTTTAACATGTAAATAGTATATTTGTCAGTGTACCCGTTTAAAAAACATATTTTTCCGGCTACATTTGGTGTGTCAAACAGGAGGTTTTAGTAAAAAAATATTGTGAATGTATACATTTATAAATATGTTTGCTACAACCAGCGCATTTCCTACTATGCTTTTTCCCCACATGCACCTACACTGTCATCCTAAGATTATATAACTGTTTTGCATGTTGTCAGTGACATGACACTGAGTGCACTATGGATTCTAGTCCTAGTCGTCCCGCCTTTGAAAAAAAGCTGAAAGAGGTGACCATTGAACATGTTATTTTGAGGCATCGTAACAGGCTCAAAGTCACTTCTCAATAATGTATCGGGCTACACTAGATGCTGGAGGTGTTGAATCTCTCAACCCTCCACAGAAACCTCACTATATACAATTCGTAATTCTTACCATTTCATTGACAAGCCTGCTCTCCCTTTCACTTCCCAATGTATAGGTTTGTAGAATTCTACAGAACACATCACCATGCACACTGAAAATGCTGTACAGGCTATAAATGATTCAAGACAGTAGGGTTTTCTACCAACGCTGTTGCCGTTTCACATTTCAACATTCCTGGATGGGTGAAATGGCTGTCTCCACACACCAATAGTTGAGTGAGCAAGGAGGTACTCTCTGAAGTAACTCTTTAAAGATATTTTTTCAAAAGGTATTTCATGCTTTATTTAAGAGACAGTGGGAAACGGTATAGATATAAATTTGAACCCATGCTACATCAGAACATCTACACCAGCAGAAGCAGCTTTGATTTCTGGGTCATAGACGCCAAGTCTTCGGAAAGCAACTTGTTTCGTAAATTGGGTAATTATGTTTTTAGACAGAGATAATTTAATAGAATCTTGAATGATTGACAAGCAAGTTGCACCAAATGGATAAGAGTAAACTGTGTGAACATATTTCAGTTACATTTCAACAATTGTTTCATATTTATTTAATTTGTAACTTATAGATGATCTTGAGTCTGCTTCTTTAATTCACAGTGCACTACTTTTTACTAAGGCAATAGTGGAGGAAAGTTGTTTGGTCTAGTGCCGGGGGTCATTTTCCAATAATTTCCTGTTGTAATCCCAAGTCGGCATCATAAAAAAATTGCCGGTTGTTCTTCGGTAGATCAGCTTTATGAATGTTATCGAACATAATGGGAAACACTTAAGTGCAAGACAAGGGCCCAGAGGCACACCAGTAATCAGCATAATATTCTCTGAACAGATACCATGATCAGAAGAGCTTATGTTTTAGTGTTTTTATAGTTTCTCAAAAATAATACGGTGCTGACATAGTGTACAAATGAGCCATATTTTATGTGTAGATTCATGGTTACTACGTGGGCATGATCAGAATATGAATAACAAGCCATTGGGGTGCAATGGTCTGGACAACGGCTCTCCTGTCACAAATTCGGTGGTAGAGTGTGGAGGCAGAAACCAAATGCAGGCAGGTACATCACATTTGTGGGATCTATTGAAAGAAAACCAAACTAACAATGATCAGAGTAACTTTTGAAATTAAACTGCGCAATGGAGTAAAATCAAGACAAACGGCTACATAAGACACTCACCAATACTACCAACACTGACATCAACGATGAAGCACAAAACCCGGGGAAAATATGTTTACCTAAACACACACATGTGCATGCGAACAATCAACAAAACAGTCTGGGGTGCATTTGCCAGTGCAGAGTTTGAAAGTGTATAACAAAAAGTATGAAAAGAGGACGACTAGTCCTTCTAGTCGTGTACCACTGCAGCATAGGTTTAAGTTCATCACACTGCATTTATAGCAAAAACTCTCCTGTAGTTTAACATAAAAACTGTTATATATTGTTATAAATAAACTGGATTATTCAACTAGGACAAAGGTCGAACAGTAATAAACAAGGTTTTTATTTATGGAAATGCAAAGTCGATGATGTATGTTTTTTATTAGCGAAAGGGGAATCTGATATATCAGTGAAACATACTCAGTTTAGAAAATAGACATGGTCTGAGTTTCAATGACCAGATAGCAAGGTTCTTCCTGGCTGTCAATCCCCTATTGAAGAGATATAAGACTCTGTGTCACACAACTCAAGCTGACTCCCTCTCTTCTCCTGTTCTCATCCTCAATCCCCTGCTTCAACACCATGTACCGTCAGACCCACCTGTACTGTACATCTGTGAGTGCTCCATGAACTCCATGGTAATGACACATCCCCTACTCTAGGTGAACATTCTGGGGCCTATGCGCTTCTGTTTATAAACCAAGTCATTTGGCTGTGTTATATCCTCACCTAGTCCTTGTAGCACAAATAATGAATTACATGGTTGTTAAAAAAATATTGTAACTTCCAAACTTGTTATTTCTTTGAATTGCAGATTTTGTGCTGATAGTTGTGTACTTGGATTTACTTGGATTTGTACTGCTACTTACTTTTGTGACTGGTGCGTTTTAGCATCTATTAATATTTGCGTGATAGCGTTAGCCTAGCATTGTTAGTGCGCACGATAATATAGTTTATATTTATTGGCTCCCATATTGTAACTGGAACTTCTATCATCTTGTTTTCCCCTTGTTTACAAGAGGTCCAGCGGTGTCACTTTAAAATAGGTGTTTCTTAATTAGGATTAACAAAATTCAATAAAACTGTTCTCTACCAGCGTCTGAACCGCATCCTGGCCTCTGGTTTCATTAAACAGCGAAACTCCATTTTCAATTGCATTGGGTGTCCCAGGCCCCCGGTGTTCCCAGTCTTTTGACAAATTGGACACAGATTCCCACAGAGACACTCTCTTGTCTGGTCTTGTGGAAAGCCTTCCCAGAGAAGTGGCCAGTTGTTTGTGCTGCAAGGGGAGGCCAGCTCCATACACATTAACGGACACTGACTCAATCTATAGTATGGTATGGTATGCAAATGACCAGGTACCGAGCAGGCTAGCTACTTGTTCGAAAAACATAACCAAGGCAAAGCTAGCTTGCAAGTAAATACATTGAGCATGTTATGGTGAACCAAAGTTTGGTAGAATTTGGTTGAACTCAACAACAAAAGTGCAAAATGTAACATCTGTTGTGTAAAATGTAACAAAAAAATTGAGGGAATACATAATTATCACATGACAACACCAAGCAAATACATTTTCAGTAGTACAGTCCCATAGCGCATATGACAGCCTACCTACTTTTCTTTTATTTAGATCCCATCATTTCATTTAGAACACACCGATGAGCCCAGCATAATGAACGTTATGGAACCATTGGTGATCTGTGCACTACTAAAACAGCGCTGACCCACCGAGGCATGGACTCAACATGACCACTGGACAAGTGAAGACCAACGGTGTTTAGGTAGATGGTCCATGTCCAATTAACACCAACATGAATATCTGGAACCAGGCTCTCCAGGCAGAACATTTCTAAGACACCCTGCTGCTGGTTGGCCCCTCCGCGGACCACTGTTTGTTAGTACCATTGCTGGCCAGGAGCATCCCACAAGCTATATTAGGTTAGGTTTCTTCAGCAAGGAAAGTTAATTTGTATAGCACATTTCATACACAGAAGCAATTCAAAGTGCTCTACATAATTAGGCCTAAGAAGAAACAGCATGCATCAGGCATACTATAAATACAGAACATTTAGCATTTATCCACAGGCAAAGCATTTAAATAAACACCACAAAAAAGGCTTGAAAAAAACACCACATTTAATTGGGCTAAACAATTGGCAGGCAATATAAAATACATCCTTTCTTGTAGAAAAAAGGAAAAACTTGACACGGTCGTGCATTTGGTTGGTCAAAGTACACAGTAGTATACTATCCATTGTGACTTACCATTATTTTGGGAGATGCTAACCATGTAGCGACTGTACTCTATCTGGAGTGAGGAAACATTAGGATAAGGGTAGAACTTTATTCAAAAGGTCTTTAGAACATTTTCACGTCTTGAGAACCTGGCCGAGAAGTCGTTAGAACTTCCAGGTCTTTCAAACTTTATTCAAAAATGTATTTAGAACTTTTTTAGGTCTTTAGAACCTGGCTGATTTATTCAAAAGGTCTTTAGAACATTTTCAGCTCATTAGAACCTGGCTGAGAAGTATTTAGAACTTCCAGGTCTTAAGAACTTTATTCAAATATTCAAAAGGTCTCTATTACCTGGCCCAGAAGTATTTACTTTCAGATCTTTTATGTATACATTACAGGTTTTAATTAATTGAAAATAAAAATAGAATAAGAAGAAATTGAAAACATTTTTTTGATGGCTCCAAAACATCTCAGAGATTAAACACCTGCAATCAACTTTACAGGACAAATAAGGGGTGTATGTTTGCATGTGTCTGTGTAAAGATATATCAAAATAGAAATCACCAAAACGCCTACACTACAATTAATATAATCGAGGGTAGACAAAGCAGACTGTTCAAAATGTGCATTAAAAGTAGTTTTAATCTCTTTTCTGTGATTTGACCTTACAGACAATTATAAAAATGACCATTGTTGGCTACTTCAGGAAATATTTTGATTTTATATTAAAAATAAAACCATGACATGGTTGCTGTCTTCACTATAAACATTTGTTCAATAATATTCACAAATGCCTGCGAGTCTGGAACAAATTTCTAAGCTATTTTCAAACAACCCCAAGTCAATTTTTTCGCAGTCCGACGGATCAACTAAAAATAAAGAAAATTCCAGACCACCTGCAATCTACTTATGCCAAGTCCTTCCAACAAAAGTCTGGAGGTGTTAGAAATAGGGTGCTTAAAAGCCGAGCCAACTTGTCATCATTGAGTCAACCATGAATTCCATATTGTAACATTATTGAGAAGAATACGAGGCCATCTGCCAAATTGCTGAACCTGAGCCAAACATGCATCTTGTATGAGGACACAGACACAAAACACACAAGCTAGGCTGCTACAGAAAGGCTTAAAAACTAGAAAATGGAGGGTTATGGAAAGGTTGAATAAAAGCAAAGACTTCACTCCTATCAAAAGGCTGCCACCAGTGAAGCAATTGAATGGACACCGATCAACCGGTACTGGCAACAAAAGTATATTATTGAAATGCATATACATTTCCTAGTGTTCACTTTTGATTTAAAAAGGACTATTTACTTGCAGATCTATTTTGGTTTTGATTATGATTTAACCTGTTTCCCAAGGAGTATGTTATACTTGCAAAGTTACATGATTTAACTGAACTTTTCTCATATCCCGTTTCTATTTCTTCAACCTGTTGGATAATAACAACAAACCTTAACTAATCAGGCACCACAGATGGGCCCTCTTCATAAGCATGAGATTAAGCTGAACTTATGTATATTTTCTCTCCCTCACTTAGGAGACCCTTTATCAAAGCTTTGATGCAAATCAGAGCGACCCGAGCACCACTTACACCACTTATGCTATTCCAAATAGTGTCTATTTCTGTTTATAGAGCTTTACTTTCGAACAGGGTTCGTGAATTAAAAGGAAGGGTCTAGTAAGAAATAGCGCACTATGTAGTGAACAGGGTGCGATTTGGGACCCTGTGTGCGATTTGGGACCAAGTGCCTGTGTGCTGTAGAAACCTTCCATCTACGTGGTATTTCTGTAATTCCTGGTAAACAATGCTACCATAGAAACAGGCATTACTGTGTACGGTCTAAATATAGGTAGAAACGTTTGAGTCATCGTCAGGATTTGTCAGAAACAGTGCATAATTCAAAGCTTGAGGACGCGAGGATTCTTTCTTCTTTAATGGTGAAGGTTCAGCTCAGAAGAGGATTTCATTGGTGAGGAAGTACAACAGTTGCCCCAAGCCAAACTGTCGCTGGCATGAATTTCATGTGGGATGCTTTATTAATTCTGACGTTGGCAAGAATAAATGTGTACTAATAGACTGCGGGCAAGGAAAGGAGCGGAGAGATAGGAGACCAGTAAATAAAACCCTATTGTGTCATTCAATGAGTTAGAAAATCTACATCAGCTCTCCTTTCTTGAGTTTATAGTATTACCTTCGCAATGCCAAATGCAAAAAAAAGACAATGAACAGGAGGGAGCGAGAACTCATGAACTTTGCCGAACTTTGCAGAGGAAAGGCTTGCAATTAAATGTCAAGTGTAACAAACGCTGGCTGAAAATCACATCTCCATTTCCGTCCAGTCCAAACATCTTCACCGTAGACAGGCCTAAGCTTTTGCAATGGCGGTAAGGCTTAAATCGAGCTACTGTGGTTCCTTTTGCAAGTGTGTGATAAAAACAGAGGATAGAGGATGAGAGCAGGCGAATGGTTTGAGTGGAGGTCAGAGTAAACACAGACAGCACCTCAAGGCTTTAACTCCTCCATATCTGTCCAAGCTTATCGCAGACCTAAATCGAAAAACAACTAAGGTACCATGACTGTTCCTCCCACACATGACTGTCTAGAGGGTGCTGAAAAAAAGAAAGGCTTGCATGTCCGTTTCTAGCGGGTTTGACAAATTAGCCCTCCCCCTAAAGCAAGAGAAAGATGGCCAAACGATGTCTCGCCCTGCAATGGTAGGTAGATGCAATCCGCTAAGGGCAGCGGTGGAGTCCTGACAGCTGGCATCACTCTTACTAATAAGCCCTGTCGAAATGGGACAGACAATAGATCCATTCTGAACATCGCCTCAAGTGATCGGTCCACCTTGAACCTCTGAAACGACGGGGACGCTGACATGCTAATTGTTGCGCTGACATATTAATCTTTTTTTTTTTTTCAAACTTATTGTATTTATAAGGACATGATTTATAATTACAGACAAACCAAACCTCACAATGTCTATACATTTAACAGAAACATGACATCACATCTAGACATCGAAACAAGATTAAAAAGAGTAATGATAACAAAATTAAAGACAGAAAACAGGATACATTTGTCAGTGTGTGTTTTCGCAGTCTGTGAGATGTTGTTTATCTGTTTATATATATTTATCACTCATTTACAAGTCTCTGTAAGGCAAAGTCCTGCAGTATCTAAGCTCTCTACTCACCATATCTCTACCCACTCGCAGTCTACGCTGAAGCAGGTGCATTTCCTTAGTCACCCCGAAAGCCTGCACAACATTTGCCCATAAATCCTTCCAGTTTTTAGCAACCAATGACTGGAACGAACTACAAACAAGCCTAAAACTTGAAACCCTTATCTCACCCATTGCCTTCAAACTTCCGCTGTCTGAACTTTTGTCCAATCATTGTACGTGTTAACTGTTGTCTCCTTTTACTTTTGCCACGCCCATTTTGCACAGTGGATCATTTTCACCGGCACTGCTGTTATACCTGATTACATTATTTGAATTATTCTATATGCTCAGGCATGCATAAATGCTCCATTTCATAAAATCACAGTCATATCATTTGTGTACACTAATGACCTACCTGTTAGATACACTTTAACTTTTTACATTCTGTATATTGACTCTCTTTTGTATTTTATATAGTTGTTATTGTCACAGACTTAAAGGGTGAAGTGCGGAAGGGAGCGAGATGCTGAGTATGTTGTCCTGCACATTTTTCGCTTGATCTTGGCCAGGTCGCCGTTGCCAATGATAATTTGTTCTCAATCGGTACGCTGTTTTAATACAAATCTTTAAATCTGATTTAAGCTTACTTGGATATGGAAACTAATTTGATGTTGTCGTGGCTTTAAATAAGGTTGGAGCTCTGTAGGAAAGATGCTATGTGTTAACATCGTAGTAACAACATTTACGCATACCAGAAGCCCACCTGGTTTGCATGAATACACATGTTCACTCATACACTGATGATACACCCCTTTATACCTCAGGCTCAAATGTTTTACAGGTACCGATTTTCTTTAGAAGGTACAAAATTAGTTAAATGGAGCAACTGTGTATAATTTAGGCATTTCACATAATTTCAGGTTGAAAACACATGAGGTCCCATATTTGGTTACTGAAAAAAGGTTACATCATGATGACGAAGGACGTTCAAATCCAGATAAAGTCTCTTTAAAAGCACCAATCAAGGGTAGGATATGAGAACATTTTCAAAGCATTAAATTGTCACGGTTGTCCTTAGGTTGAGTGTCGAGAGCCTCACGCAGAGCAGAGATTAACGTTTGTGGTGGGTTTTAATCAATTTAAACATACTGTCACAACCTGATCTGCCTCACCTGGCTTGTCATTGTCTCTACCCCTTTCCACCAGGTGTTCCCTATTTGTTGATTATTCACCAAGCTTTAACTTCCTGGCTGATGTCTTCAGATGTTGCTTCAATAACTTACTGTATGTATACTGCTGACTTGATGAAAGTGATAAAACAAATACATAAAAATTCTCCCTCGCTCGATTCTGACATTTAACAAATGCAAAAAATATGTTAATATGTATTGATCTAAAACAGAAAAAGTTTACTCTGATTTAATGTATGACAGTTGAAACAAAAAAAGTTGTGTTTTTTTTTGAAGTGTATGTAAATATCTGGTTTCAACTGTACATACAAAACACTCTCCTACATGGAACGTTACTTACACTAACCAGAGAACTTAAATAGCCACTGATTACATAACCTATGCCCAGTGCTTAGCTAAACCCAAAACAGCTGTGCTCCTAATCAAGATAGTACACACCTCAGTGCATTCCGCTAACACCATGTGTACAACACAACTCACTAATCCGTGACACAAATATCCCCTGGGCTGCCATAAAAACATTATACCAAAAATGGAAAGAACATGACTCAACTGTAAATCTGTCTAGAACAGACCACCGTCAAAAACAGAGTATTCCGGCTGTTATAGGGGCTTTTGGTTACACTCAACTGAACTGTGAGCTGTGCATACTGCACAAATAGCACAGGTGTTTTACATAAGTGGCTTTCATGGGAGAGAGGAAAATCACCTCAAATCTCAGCTAATCTTTAAACAAAAGTGATCATACTATTAGCGCTGGCTATCCTTTTGTCAATATTTGTTTTGTGTTGTTAGAGACAAGGCATGCTGCTCTGTTTTGAGACAGCTGGAGATATTTTTTAGTTTTCCCAATATGGTACTTCACCCATTTCTCATACGTTTCTCCCTCATAGGAGCATTAAGGTTTAGCTGTCTCGCTCAAGGATTTGAGAATGTTTTGGACAACAATACATTTTTACTGGTACATAGTGACATATATTTTCAACTTCAAATCGGTGTCTATGCATTCACCAGATTTCCAGTATTACTTCGTATTTTAACAGAGCATCTGTATACCCATATACTTGAAAGTATTTATCTGATCATTGATCTGCATTGCTGGCTTTTATAAACTTTTTCGAACCATCTAAGAACTTGCTTACAATCCTCATCCTTGCCTTTTTCCAGACTTGCCTACTACAACCCGAATATACCCAAATGGATGTTTTGTAGATGTAAAGTGGAGTTGTGCCCTAAACCTGTAGATACTACACTCTGTCCACACTTTCACATTTCAGTAGCTAACGCGTTATTCAGAAGAATATGTACATCACTAATGTTATACATTCACTTATTTTTGTAACTGGGGAACACTGGTTAAATGACAAATTAACTGGAAGCTGGATGTAATTATGTGACCGGGCCAGATTGGAATTATAGCCATGGATGGAATTATTTTTTTTCTTACGGCAAAATGTTCCGAATAAAAGCATACAACTAGAAACATTTTGTATTCTGCACCATGAAAATGGATTTAAATTCTGTAGGTTTCCTTCCATAAAATCAGAAAATACCCTGCACCACCTCAGCATTCTGAGGAAAAGCGTATATCCAGAAACCAGGAGAAAGAATTCTTGCTTAAGCCCAGTAATTTACCACTAATCAGCCCCCCATACAGTAGTATTATAAATGTATTCCTTAGTGTTCTCAATGGGGGCAGTCAGACCATCAGTTAATCCAAATTCAGCTTGAAGCGCTGAACAAAGTATATTCCATAAAGATTTACGACTACAGAGCTGTTGACTCTTTGGACTGTGTTACTATGGTCTGACACTGTATGATTGGACTGTTAATGGCACTGGGTGACTCCAGCTCCTTCATCGGCCCTTTTATTCACCATTAGGAGGAGATTGTAGCTTGTCTGCAGCGGAAGTTGTAGCATGTCTGCTGTCAAAGAAACCAGGCAAGTCATGCTGGGTCAGAAGCTAATGGTGGGAGCCCTTCCAGTGAGCAAACATGCTAGAATTTTACAGTCAGTGGTGCTAGCAGTTAGTCTTCTAATGAGTGCTGTATACCTCACCTCATGCTGACAGCAAAGCTCTAGGTGAGATTTAATAACCCTTCTCTAAAACTGCTAGTTATAAAAGTGTTCCTTAATCACATACAATTAGAATGTTCTAAAACTGTGGTTAAAGTACTGACTGGTAAAAAATTAAATGAAAAAAGTGTCTCACCACGGGCCACCACGAGCCACCAGAACAGCTTCAATGTGCTTTAGCCTTGATTCCATGTGATTCTGGAAATCTACTGGAGGGATGGAAAAGCATTGCTATTTGAAATATCTAAAGTACTGCTCGCTGGAAATGAAACTCCAGACCAGACTGGACTGATCGAAATTGGTTGTTACTTCAGTGAGCAGAAGCATTCTAATGAGATGTACAGCATGCATGTGCATGGGCCAAATTCATACTGAATATTTTCTTGGATGTGATCCTGTCTGGTGACACATTGTTTTTTAACACATCCTTCATATTGTATTGTCAAAATGAAGGAATAAATTTACTCTCAAATGTATTCACAGGATTGTATATTTTATTGTGTTACAATTTATAAGTAAAATTGTATTTATTTAAGACTTATTGCCACAAGTCATAGTCAACTCAAAAATTTAAATTTGCAACATGATCCACAGTATATTAAAACTATTAAAGAGTGTTTTAAAGTCAGCGTGTTTTTATTATACTTTTTTTAATTTTGTGCCTTTTTCATAGACCGTTGAGTTCTGAAAGAGCAATAGGACAGAATCGGACCTGTGCTGCAGCCGAATGCACAGCGACATTCTGTTTCCAGTTATCTTTTTGTTGTTGTTGATGTCTATAGAACTTGGCATCTACCAGTGGTACATTCTATTGATTTGATATAGTTCATAAAGTCACCCCAGTCTGTATAAGGTGCCACAATTCCCAATGAATATCAGACGAAACCTGTAACATGAAGTATTAGGGAAACTGTCTGTAGACCAGAGAGATAGAACAATTGCACACTGACAAACTGATGTAGCAAACTAAACTGGAATAAAGGGTTCTTAAATGGTTCTTCAGTTCTAAAGATCTCTTTAAAAATACTGATAAATTACAACTTTTGAGTTAAGTGTGGGTATTGTCCTTCAGATTTCTGGAAGCCTGAAGATGTCTCTTAATATTAAAAACAACACCAATTTACCTGTTGTAACTTCCCTAGTTAAAAAACAGAATTGTAACGCCTCCTTGCTCAGTGAGAACATCTAGTTGGCTAGGAGGGCGTTGCAGTTATTTTTTTACTTATATAACATTGAAGTCGCCGGTGTATAATTTGGTTTGATTAGAATGAGCACAGCAGAATGGGATTTGGTGATTATGTTTGTTATTTAAGTCACTGGGTCTTGGTGCACATTGTTGGTTATTGTTACTATGTCACGTTACTCTGTGGAATAGTGAGTGAGTGCTTTTTTTAAGACAATTGTTGCTGTTGTTATAAATGTATTTTACAAGTGTTTAGCGCACTTTCATTTAAATCAGTACCTGTTTTTGACGTTCTCAGTTTGTTTGTATCTAAGGGTCTAGTGCTGTCTGCCAGTGGGGAGAGTTCTAATTTGTCTGTTACTCGAACGAGAGGGGTCTGCCTCAATCTTTGCTGGGCGCCTCAGTGACTTGACTTTGAACAGTTCTTTGAGGGATGGCCGCTCACATTCAATGTTCTGATTTCCGGGAGGTGGTTTCACACAAACAACTTTTTATTATGAAAGAACCCAACTATTTATTTTTCAGACTTTGGTTTTCTGAATAAACAACTGTGAAATATTGAGCAGCTTATAGCAGCTAGTTAAAATAACATTAGATATGCTAATGGCCAATGGACACGTCTTGTCAACTCACCTTAACGTGTCTTTTACATTCATATCACCCATCATGGGCAATTAAGAAAATGGGATGTTTACAAAAGGAAGGCCTGAAGACAAAGAGTAAGAGGGGGAAAGAGGGAGATGAGACAAGGCAGACACACAGAAAACCTGAATAGGACAAACAGGTCTTTAATATCAATGAGTTTTAGGAAGTTAGATTCTCATTGGCTCTCTGGCAAAAAGTGCGCTTTTAATTGCATTGCAAAGATACACAAATAAAATCCTAGTCCCTGAAACCAGCCAAATGTACTATTCTGATTAGTTTTTATTATTTTGTTGTCTCCTGGTATTTAATCAGTGATATAAAGAACATATTTTGCTTTTGGTAGAGTGTTTTATGAACCAATATTTTTCTCGTTATTCGTAGTGTCTGAATTTTGGCAGTTGGCGTCCCTTAAGCTCTGGGAGGTGTGCTTTAAAGCAAGAAAAAGCACATATACAGTTTGTTTCAACACCCAAGTTGTGAGGATACCAATTTTATTTTCTAATTTATCGTTATTGTTTTTTATTTTGTAGCAATTATACTACAATTATAATTCACTCTTTTCTCATCCATCCCAACCTGATGCAAATGGAGAAAAATGGCCAATGTAGCCATCTATTATTCTTCGTTATGGTGTCATTAGTAAATCCAATCTAAACACAAACCATTTAGTAGCCACAGATCAGCTTTTCTATCTCAGTATTTTATTTTTATGGTTTTCTTTTGCAGTAAATGTTCCCACTCTGCCACAGTGTCTTGAACCTCCATCTGTTATATGCTGATACTACCCAGAAAAATTACCTTTCATTCTGGAGAGTCTTCTTTTGTTACACTGAGAGCCTTTTTACACTACGAGAGAGAGTGTTATAGCAACTATTTATTATTATTATTATTTATTTTATATAACAATTTTCCACTGAAAAGTGTACATCGGCGACAGCTACAGTCTATAAAGACCAAAACATCCCGCCACAAGGACAGCTTCTTCCCCACGGCGGTGAGTCTAGGGAATTCGCCTCTTACACTAGACTGACCCTCAATGTGGCTATCTAACAAAAATATTATATTTCCAGACCTGTTGTTGTTGATATTTTAGATATTGAGAAGATTCCCCACACGTTACGCAGATTTATAACCTGAAATGCCATCACCAATCAGGGCTTAATCAGTAATTGTGAATATCATAAAAGGGTTTACAAAAGTCAGTTAGTGAAAAACGCACTGGTTAACCTTTGTCACCACATATTCGATTTTAATGAGTGTGTATGAGGTGCCTGATAAAATCTTAGTAAACAGACTTTCCAGTCCACCTGTCTGGGATGACTCTAATGCCTTTGTATTTGAAATTGGTTTACTCCCTTCATAATTTCCAAATGAATGATATTCAATAATATTATATATATTTTTGGCGATCAATCCACAAGCAATAATCCATATTGACAAAGTGAAAACATATTTCTTATGTAACATACTAATATAGGGCAGCCCTCTATCAATTAGGCCTTAATGATTAATGAGTGGCTAGAGTAAACCACACCCCAGTCAAAAGCAAATGACAAGCAGCCTTCAGGTCAATAATAGCATGAGGAAATACATTATCTGATCAGACCAAAATATATCAATAAGGCCTGAATGCCAAGCGCAACATCTGGCTAAAGGAAGGCTTTACTTATTATCTAGCTAATACCATCACTATGGTAACGCATGGTGGTGGAAGCTTAATGCCATGAATAGAAGAATAGAATAGACCAATATTGTCAGTTGTACAACTGAATGCCTTCAACTGAAATGTGTTCTCTGCCAACGTCAACCGCGCCCGGGAAGCATTTTTAGGGCATTTTATATATATATTTTTAACTGTGTAAGTACAGAACGACATGGTTTTCACCTTAATGGTGGGGGGATTGGAACCAGGGACCTTCCAGAACAAGGCCGAGTCCCTATAACCACTTGGCCACCTTGCCGCTGCCATGTAGCGACAGAGACAGGGAGACGGGTCAAGATAGAAGAATGAATGAACCGAGAAAAATATAGAGAGGTCCTTGAGTTATGGTCCAGTGTGCCCAGGATAAAGTGGCGAAGATGAATCTTTCAGCACAACTAAGACCTGCAGCACAGACATGACAGCACAAGGCATTCTGCAAATGTCCTTGAGTGGCCCAATCATAGACCAGATTTGAACCCCATTAAACATTTGTGGGAAGATCTGAAATTATCAATTTACAGACCGTCTCAATCCAATCTGACCGAGTTTACAGAGGAACTACAAGCAAGGGAATACGCCCAAATCCAAGTAAGACTCAAAACTGCGATCGCTGACAAATGTACTTTTACAGTAATTATAAACCTGAGATTTTCCCAGATTGATTCTCTAATCAATTGCCAAGCATTTGTTTTATGCTTTCTATTAAAGCATTTGCTTTGTCACTATGTGTAGATTGATTACCATTTTTCAGGAAGTTCAACTTGAATCCATAACCCAACAAGCTATGCTAAATGAAGGGGTTCTGAGTGGTTAGCAAAGGCACTGTCGTTTCTATCTGGAGCCAACCCAGCAGCAGTCCGGGTGACTGGCCAGACTGTTCAAGAAGACCTTATCAGCCATGTCGTAGACACTCATTAAAAACCATCTCATGTGCTTGGTGAAAGGTTAACAAGTGGCCTTTTTTCAAATGAACTTTCATAGACCCTTGCAGCATAATCACTCAATTACGGATTTAGCTGGGATTATTATAGCGGCATCTCAGGGCACAACTGGGCAGCGTGTGTTGAATCCTGTCAATGCACTTTGTGATAAGAGCTATAGGCAGACGGAATGAGGCCGAGCGGACGAGAAAGGATGAAGGGAGTTAGGGTGGACATAGAGATAGAGAGGGAACAGTGGCCAAGTTACTGAAATGTCAAGGTATAAAACAACAAAAAACGATTAAAGGTCTGCTGAAAAGCACGGAGGTTTTCTCCATTTGTATTTACCATTTGGAGCCATATCAGAAATATTAGAAGTCCTATGTCCATAAGGGAGCATTTTAGGCTGGGTGTCCTTGTGTCTGCGTCCCTGTTTGCACCCCCCAGAGTTCCTGTGACTGCATGGGGGAATAGTTGAGCAGGAGAATCCATGTAATGTTGATTTATAACAGTCTCAAAACTCCCGTCACATTAACGGGCTGGGCTGACTTTCTGTACAGCAGAGGCGTTTAGATATATGGAGGCTCTCCATATGGATCTCTTACACAACAAAGTAATTGATGAATAAAAATTGTAAAGTGGGTTTCTTCTACGGGAATAAATCTTGTTTTTCATTAGTGAACGGGGAACACAATGTTCAGTCAACTTTCATGCCTGTACTTGATGATCACATGGTGATACAGTAAACACAATTGCATCTGCTTTTACTGTAACTTTTTCAAGTAGCTAGTCTTAGTTTATCAAAGTGTCCTCTCTAACCAGACCATCTGGACCTCTTCAAATGTGCGTAGATCCCTTTATTACTCTATTTTTGTATACAAAGTCCTCCTGCAGAGCTTACGGAATACTTAATATCTCTGTTAACACCTAGATTGTTTGGCTTCAATACTAGATCTCAGAGTTGGTTAGTGTTAAATACATATTTTGTAACTACTGAGTTGCTGTAGTTCTGCCTTCTCTCATAAAGCACCTCAACTGTGGAATAGTATCGAATTGAAGTTCAAGTTTGTGTATTGATGTTGCCCGGGCACACTTGCAAATGAGATCTAGCGTAAAACCCAATGTGTCTTCCTGGTTAAATAAAAAAATAAAAAACACAGACACAAACAAACACACAGCTCTGCTCCCAGATCTTAGCAGCATCAGTGTACTGAAATACGGAAACTGTGAAAGTTAAATAATTACTTAACTCCTTAGTTTCGTCAATTCTTTGCAAACAAATTCCACAACCTCCATCTTATTAAGAAAACAACAATAAACCCTGAGAGCATTCTGTCAATGTTTTCAAGTTCTCTTAATTACCGAAAAAGGAATACTGCATGGGTGTACAATAGCTTTGGCATTTTAAATGAATTTTAAAGATCTATAATGACAATAATTCTGTGACATGGTATGGCTCAGTTCTGTCATATTTCATTTTTGTCTTTGAGTGTTTACCGAAATGCAGTCTACACAGGATAAAAAGACTGTGATATAACATAATTAAAACGACAAACTGGTATGGTATTCAGTTGAAGTTGTATTCCACAGAAATCTACACCAACAATCAAACAATTGGCGTCACTTAGAAATGTCCTTGTTTTTCATGAAAACATACTTGAAATGAGTTTGAATAATAAATAATGCAAAAGAAATAGCGAATATAGTCATTGACAAGGTTATACAACAAGAGAGACAAAAGTTTTTTAATCTAAATAATAGTTAGGGAGTCTTTCAAACTTTGCTTTTGTCAAAGAATCCTAAATTTGCAGCATTTTCAGCCTTGCTGACCTTTGGCTCTCTAGTTGTCTAGTTTTGTTGGGGAAATCTGAAGAGATTTCACCCCATGTTTCCTGAATCACCTTCACCATGCTTGACAGATGGTGTCAAGCACCCCTCCAGCATCTTTTCATTTCATCAGGGTCTCACCAATGTTCTTCTTTGAAATCCAAACCACTCAAACTTAGATTTGTCTGTTCACAACACTTTTTTCCAATGTTCTTTTTTCCAGTGTCTGTGTTTTTTTGCCCATCCTAATCTTATCTTTATATTGGCCAGTCGGAGATATGAGTTTCTTTTCAACTCTGCCTAGAAATCCAGCATTCCAGAGTCTCCACTTCACAGTAGAGATATTCAGTTTCATGGCAAATTCTCACATAAAAAAGTCTAATAGAATAGACTGACGAGTAACAGAAAAAGGCCATTTTGAATCGGTAATTGAATTCTGTCACACAAGGTTTTGTAAGAAACAATTATTTCTTGATGACAAAATGAGTTAACTGAAGTTTTAATTTGGATGTTTCTTTTTTCTGTGTGACATTAAGCTTACACACATACATTTAAAGTTGGATGTTTCTTTTTTTCAGTAGGACATTAAACTAATACACATACACATTTTTATAATCCTTTTTTACCCATATTTACTAGGGGCACCAGTAATTGAGGAGGGCACTGTAATTGCAAAAGGGTTTTCAAATTATCTGTACGCCTTTGTAGCATTTCTTAAACAATCTGGCATTTTTGGCTACAAAACTGATTTACAAACCTTAACAATGTCTATACTATATTTCAGATCAATTTTAAAGCTGTTGAAAGAGAAAAATGTGCATTTGTTTAAAAAAAACCAACAACACTTATAAACATAGCGTATGTTGTTTTAAAGCTTGAAAAAAGGCAGGAGACCAACAGGAGAGACATGTAAGTAGAGGGAAATTGAAAGACATAGGTCGAGTTTTCTATATGGTAGACCGAAAAATGAGACTGAGATTGGTAGGGTGCCAAGATGCTAAGACTGCCCACTATTACAAGACCCAGACTGACACCAAGATAAACAGTAAGTGCATCAGAAATAGAGTCTGTTAGGACTGAAAGCACAGGATCAAAGAGCTGTAATATCAGCAGCAAATAGATCAGGCTATTTTACTGTGCAAACCACTCTCCATTTTCGACATCAAAGACTACATTTGAGGAAGATGGGTGAAACACGATTGAATATATTCTTGACTTAATTAAGTATTTTGTATTTTTTTGCTTATACCAAATCCAGTTGAACAAGCCTATTGATCTGCATATTAAGATAAAGGTACCATATTACTTTTCAGAAGTGGATCCAGATGACCAGGCAGGATCATCAAATGTGCAAGGCTCATGAAACACACACACACACACACACACACACACACACACACACCCTACAATATTCAAACTGTAAATCCTACAGAGATTATAATTTTCCATATTATAGAACTTCTACATGAGATAGTTTTCACTTGAATATAAATCAATAAATAAGTGTGCCTGGTTCATTTCGATTCCTTTCTAATGTGTTTTAGTGAACTAGTTATGCTGTGTGCAGGTAGGATTGGTGTACAGAAGACCATCAATATGTTTGTACTCTAGTTGTCCTTATTATGGCAAGAACAGCTCAAATAATTAAAGAGAAACAACAGATCATCATTAATTTTAGTCTTAACTGTCTCTCATGTGGTCCACACATGAAAAGGAAGCCACCTGGCCAATATTGGAAATACAAATGAGTATTTATTTAATGATTTGGCAAAATTAGTCCTTTGGACTGATGGGTCAAAACGTGAGATATTTTGTTCCAACCGCAGTGTCTTTGTAAGACGAATTGAGGGAAAACGGATAATCTTGGCATGTGAGGGTTCCCAATGCGAAGCATGAAAGAAGACGTGTGGTGATGTGAGGGTGCTTTTCTAATGACACTGTCTGTGATTAATTTTGCATGGCTGCCACAGCATTCTGCAGCGGTACGCCATTCCATCTGGTTTGAGCTTTGTTTTTCAACAGGCCAATGACCCAAAACACACTACCAGGCTGTGTAATGGCTTTCTCCACCCAGAGGGAGAGTGATGGAGCGCTGCATCGGATGACCTGGCCTCCACAATCATCTGTCCTCAACCCAATTCATATGAGTTGGACCAGACAGTGATGGAAACACAGCCAAGAAGATGACCTGGCCTCCACAATCATCTGTCCTCAACTCAATTCAGATGAGTTGGACCAGACCGTCAAGGAAACGCAGCCAATAAGTGCTCAGCATATGTAGGAATTCTTTTGAAAAAGCATTCCCAGTGACAAACAAATGGTGATGGTTGAGAGAAGTGTTAAAGCTGTCTTTGGACTAGGTTATTTTTACAGGTACAGTTATTGAGTTATCCTGGTTACGGATGGGGCAGTGCTGTCTCATAAAATAAATAACGAGTAGACAATTTTGCATCATTGGCTCTGCCAATTTAAACTGCTCGTTAAGCATGTTTTTGAAAGTGTCTCAACCAATAGTAATGCTTGTTTAGACCATAGAAGGCTTAGCTCACTAAATGTATAAATGTTTCGCCAGCCAGTGCTACAGTTTCAGACAATAATTGCATGCCAGCTGTCAAGCCATTGCAGTAACGCTAACTAGCATTTGCTAATTGTATTCCACAAGCAGGAGACAAAGGGCTTTATGAATGAATTTCTAAACAAAACCCTCAAAATTCCAACTAATGAAAAAACAATTCAACCCAACAATGCACACATGTGTAGGCTTGATTAAAGTTTCTTTTTGTATAATGAATTTTGTTTGACATGCCAGCTGTCGTTTAGATTGATTGTGTATCTGTGGTGTGTCTGTCATTGGCCAGATGTGCAGTGACAGCGTCCTACACTCTCAAGTGTGTATCCTGTGCTGCAGGAAGATTTAATGCCCTGATGTTTTAATTGCTTGAGGCAACTGTTCCCCTTTGTTAGAGGCATCTACTGCTTAGTAACAAGGCGCATTGGGATAAATCTTGACAAATACTGTATACTCGTAGGAATTATCACTTTTTCTAGAGAAATTGTCAAAAGAAAGAGTCTTATGGGGTCCTTAACTGCAAAAAACATGCCGTAACAATCATACCGTAAGGATGAGCATACTGTAACGAACGCCCACAGACAAGCAGAGTTGGTTCCAATCTTGACAGAGTGATGTAGATTTATTTATAACAATAAGCGAAGGAATGGTCAGACGGGCCTGGGTCGATGACGGGAGAGCAGAGGCAGAACACAGTACAGAGGAGCAGGCGTAGACAAGGTAAACAGGCAGGTAGTCGGGAAACAGAAGTCAATGGCAGGTACAAAACAGAGGTTAGGCAGACACAGAGTTAAGGACAGGCAAAGGACTGGTACACGGGCAGAATCAGGTCTAGTGATCAATGGTTCAGAAGCGCTCAGCAAGTCGTAAACGAACAATACCTCGCACAGGTCTCAGGGCACAGGCAACTATTACAGCACTACCTAATTACTCGCAGGTGTGTCTGAAACTCAGGTGATAGAGATCGGACCTGATTTCTCCCTCTCTCTGCTGGCAGGGGGAGTGCCAGCTCTGGCATAGAGAGGGACAGATCTCTGGTTGTTACACATACAGAAACACAATTAAAACAAGTTCCCAATGTTTAATTATGTGTACAACCACAAAGAAGGACCTCAGGTAAGATGAAAAGAAAAAAAATTATTATTGAAAGACGTCATTCAGAAACTCCCGTACAGACACACAAGTATATAAAACAATTAGCTCAATCTGGAGCTGAACTGCTAGCTATTTATACATATGCCAATCCTCTTCCCATTATTGTGGATTGCTTTTGACAAAGGCATTACAGGTCACCTTACAGGGTACATATAGATACAAGAGTGGAATTCATGCACAACGATTATCATCATTTGTATTAATTATTGGAATACTGTATGTTTTGTCTGTATTTGATATGGTAACTTTCATCATTTTATTTGTGCTGAATATATCAGAGCGTTGGTTCTGGTAGGTGTGAATGCCCACTCAAGAAAAAGACATTAAAGAGATTTTTCTTGTTTTTTACATTTGGGAAAGCTAATTAGCAAACGTCTGAGACAACTACAGCGCAACTACAGCACAACAACACCGGCAAATACAGCAAACGTCTCGATTTTTCTTTATCTGGCTAATTATTTATTTTAACTTGTTATTTTTGCATTTTAATTCAATTACAATATTAGGTTTAATACACCGGTGATTTGATGCAGGCAATGTTTTAATTGGTGGCCTGAATGTAGTCACTCTTTCAGTAGTTTCTAAGTCCTACCTGTATTTTGTTTGGTAAGGACGTCAAATGTTGGTTTCGATTTATAGTCGTTATTCTTTTGATTATTAAGATGGAGATCTTGAATCAACTGCTGGACATGCAATGTCTGTCACTTCCACACACTTATCAAAACACACAGGAATGTGATTTATTATTATGATTGTGTCCTAGACAATCCATCAAGCTGTAACGGATGCGGTGTGATGGTAGAAGGTGGACACAAACGCGGAGATCCGTATTCAATATAGGGGTTTATTTCCCAACAAACCGTCAACTCGGACTGAAACCGAACACTTCGGGTATCCGTGACAAAACTAAGGGCTGTACCTTGTACAGTAAGAAAACGGAGGAAACCAACACACGACTCTTGCATACACGTAACATGTAACAATGCCACAACACTGACGGACAGACAAGACAGGACTTAAATACTCCACTAACAATGAAACAGGTAACAGGTGCACAGGCAGACACAGGTGACTTCAATAGTCCATGATTGCTCTCTCCTCGTTGACTGGGGAGGCATCAGCACTGGCTCCGAGTAGAACCGAAAAGTCCATGGTCACTCCCATCTCGGCCGGCAGGGGGGGAATGCCAACTCCGGCCAAGAGGAGTACAGAAAAGTCCGAACCTTACAGTATCCCCCCCTTCCAAGCGCTGCTCCCGAAGCGCTAAACACCCCACGGGCATGAAGGGAGAATACTGATGGCGATGAATCAGAGAGCCGTACTGACGGATGCATTGTAAAGTCCCAGGGGAAAGGAGACGGATCCGGAGGCCGGACAGGCGGATGAGGATCAGGAGGCCGGACAGGCGGATGAGGATCCGGAGGCCGGACAGGCGGATGAGGATCCGGAGGCCGGACAGGCGGATGAGGATCCGGAGGCCGGACAGGCGGATGAGGATCAGGAGGCCGGACAGGCGGATGAGGATCAGGAGGCCGGACAGGCGGATGAGGATCAGGAGGCCGGACAGGCGGATGAGGATCCGGAGGCCGGACAGGCGGATGAGGATCAGGAGGCCGGACAGGCGGATGAGGATCCGGAGGCCGGACAGGCGGATGAGGATCAGGAGGCCGGACAGGCGGATGAGGATCAGGAGGCCGGACAGGCGGATGAGGATCAGGAGGCCGGACAGGCGGATGAGGATCCGGAGGCCGGACAGGCGGATGAGGATCAGGAGGCCGGACAGGCGGATGAGGATCCGGAGGCCGGACAGGCGGATGAGGATCCGGAGGCCGGACAGGCGGATGAGGATCAGGAGGCCGGACAGGCGGATGAGGATCCGGAGGCCGGACAGGCGGATGAGGATCCGGAGGCCGGACAGGCGGATGAGGATCAGGAGGCCGGACAGGCGGATGAGGATCTGGAGATCTACCCGGCGGGAGCGGTTCAGGAGGGTGTGCCGGAGGACACGGGTCTGGAGGCAGGGCCGGAGGAGACGGGTCTGGAGGCAGGGCCGGAGGAGACGGGTCAGGTGGCCGTGCCGGAGGACACGGGTCAGTCTTAGACCCGGCAACAGTCTTTGGCCCGGGAACTGGCTCGGCCAGGATGACGGCCTCGAGGACCGGACTGGAGTCAGGCTGGGGGAAAGGATTGGAGTCAGGCTGGGGGAAAGGACTGGAGTCAGGCTGGGGGACAGGACTGGAGTCAGGCTGGGGGACAGGACTGGAGTCAGGCTGGGGGACAGGACTGGAGTCAGGCTGGGGGACAGGACTGGAGTCAGGCTGGGGGACAGGACTGGAGTCAGGCTGGGGGACAGGACTGGAGTCAGGCTGGGGGACAGGACTGGAGTCAGGCTGGGGGACAGGACTGGAGTCAGGCTGGGGGACAGGACTGGAGTCAGGCTGGGGGACAGGACTGGAGTCAGGCTGGGGGACAGGACTGGAGTCAGGCTGGGGGACAGGACTGGAGTCAGGCTGGGGGACAGGACTGGAGTCAGGCTGGGGGACAGGACTGGAGTCAGGCTGGGGGACAGACTCCGGCAAGGGGTCTGGAGTGAGCTCTGGGGCTGGAGTGGGCTCTGGGGCTGGAGTGGACACGGGGACAGGGAGGGACACGGGGACAGGGAGGGACACGGGGACAGGGAGAGACACGGGGACAGGCTCTGGGACGGGCTCAGACTGGAAAACTGGCTCAGACTGGAAAACTGGCTCAGACTGGAAAACTGGCTCAGACTGGAAAACTGGCTCAGACTGGAAAACTGGCTCAGACAAGGACACGGGGACAGGATCAGAGGTAACCGGGACAGGCTCAGTGGTAACCGGGACAGGCTCAGAGGTAACCGGGACAGGCTCAGAGGTAACCGGGACAGGCTCAGAGGTAACCGGGACAGGCTCAGAGGTAACCGGGACAGGCTCAGAGGTAACCGGGACAGGCTCAGAGGTAACCGGGACAGGCTCAGATGTAACCGGGACAGGCTCAGAGGTAACCGGGACAGGCTCAGAGGTAACCGGGACAGGCTCAGATGTAACCGGGACAGGCTCAGATGTAACCGGGACAGGCTCAGATGTAACCGGGACAGGCTCAGATACGGGGATGGGGACCGAGTCCAGAAATGAGAGTACATGAGGAGCCCGGGAGACAAACCGGGGGAGTAGGTACATCAAAGCCAGACGCGGTAGGCACCCACGATGCGCATTCCACGCAAAGAACTCGCCATAGTACCCGTTCTCCTCCTCGGGGTTAAGCCCTTGCTCCTCTACCCAGGCCTTATAGTCAGAGAAAACCTCCCTGTCTCCCCGTAGAACCTTCTCCACGGCTAGGAAGGCTGCGGAAGGCATACCTGGTGTGGGGGCTGCGGCGTGACAGACTCCACCGGTGGCGGAATGACAGCCACCAACGGCTGCGGCGTGACAGCCCTCTTGGGCTGCCGAGGAGACTCGAGACCGAGCCGGATGTAATGCTCCCGGCTAATCCGCTCGATCTCGTCCTCTTCCTCCGACTCCTCCTCTGATTCAGCGCGGAGCGACTCGCCCCACTCCCTCAATGCTTCGTAATCCGCTGGTAACCACATAGCCGGTAAAGCCGAGGGTCGTGCCGAGAACGCTGCTCCTCGCTGCCTTGGACCCCGGCGAAAACACACCGGTATTTCAGCCGGGCGCGCACAGGCTGACTGTCGGTCTCTGAACGGGCAGCTCTTCATTCTTCGCTGCGTCACACTCAGGGTTGTGGCATTCTGTAACGGATGCGGTGTGATGGTAGAAGGTGGACACAAACGCGGAGACTCGTACTCAATATAGGGGTTTATTTCCCAACAAACCGTCAACTCGGACTGAAACCGAACACTTCGGGTATCCGTGACAAAACTAAGGGCTGTACCTTGTACAGTAAGAAAACGGAGGAAACCAACACACGACTCTTGCATACACGTAACATGTAACAATGCCACAACACTGACGAACAGACAAGACAGGACTTAAATACTCCACTAACAATGAAACAGGTAACAGGTGCACAGGCAGACACAGGTGACTTCAATAGTCCATGATTGCTCTCTCCTCGTTGACTGGGGAGGCATCAGCACTGGCTCCGAGTAGAACCGAAAAGTCCATGGTCACTTCAACGTACAGTATATTATTTTGTTCACGTAACAATAAATAAGGTGACTTGTTTTTACTTTGCTCATTCCGGTATTGCGCTGACTGAAATAATTTAAGATGTTGTTAGCAATGTGAAAGCATGTCAGCACAGTTTAGGAAGAAACAGGGAGGTTGAGTGGATTTATTTTCTGCAACATCATAAAAGCTCATAATAATTAAGAATAAAATGTTTCGGGCACTACAACATTGCAGTGAATACCAATGCAACTTTGATCTTGTTCTCCATTCTGACTCTTATTTGACACACACGAGTGTTATAATGTTGTGCCAAATGTGCTACTCTTCATTTGCATGCCTTGACATGCTTTGCCGAAATTAAGGGACCAAACCAACTTGGTTTCACGTGTCTCGACTATCCCACTGTTAAATTCTTAATATTTATAGTAGCTGGCTTGTAATTTCCACTGCAGTGGATGCAAGTGAAAGTAAAAATATAGAAATTCCACACATACAGTTCCTATAATATAATATTTGTAGTAACTTTTTTAGTAATACTTGTAGTAAATCAGTTGACATGTTACACCTAACATATAATCATTAATTCTGAAACTCTGAAATTACTATATTGTTAGTGCAGCACATGCCAGGTATCAGTATCAAGTTATCTAGCTATGTGGTCGACTTATTTTTATTGATTTCCACTGAGGTACAAAAACCTGCTGTTAAATATTGTTTTTCAACTTACAACAAACTTTATGTAGCATTTTTGAGTAACTGTCTTCATCCATTATATGCATCTTGAAAAAAATTGAAATTTAGCATGCACACATTAGCATTAGCATTAACATTAGCATTTCTAGAAATCTAGATAGATTTCTCTAATTAAATTGTCATAACAGCTTTGCTATTTTCCAGATTACAGACAATCTCAGAAGGTTGTTATGAATGTATGATTAATATACTGCTCTCAGAGAAAGCAGGTAACACGTTGTCTTGGAGAGAAAACATACATAACTGTACAAAAAATACTTTCTGGAAAAGAAATTATGCTGCTTTAGGAGTTGTCTGGAGCATTTGGGTGGCAGTTTGAGCTGCATGCTTATCTCAGAGGGCTCTTTTTATTGACTCTAAACGACTGTCCCTTAGTACAGAGAGCAGCTAAATCTGTCACATAGCAAACACCCTGGAGCTTTTAATGATGTTCATACCTCTATATCTGGTATGGCTGGGGACATCTAAGGCAATGCCTATTAATGTTATGATGGGGAAATAGGATTCAGTTACTCATGATATGTTTGTCTGAATGAATTACTTCAATGATGTATGCGGTGAGAATGTAGTCTGGAGAAGGAACAAGCAGACACAGCATGTGAACACATATCCAAACACACACATGCCACAAACCATTGGTTCTTAGCGCGAACAGCACATCTTAGCCTGTACATAAAAACAAACGTCAGAGAGCATGTAGACAAACATGAAGATTGTGATTGTGAGAAATGCATCTCAGCATACCAAAGATTCAGAAGTGGCACTATCATTCTGTGATCAGCACTGTGTGATATTGCGAAGCATTGCATAAAATGCTCTTATCCCACAGGCTTAGGTAACGTCGGATTTAATTTCATTGCAGACCTTGGTTTTGACCCAACCACTGGCCGCTCCCCCCCAGCATCTCCCTCACATTGCACACCAGTGTGTGGATTACCCCACAATCATTCTCTGATCCTGCCCAACAACAAACCTGTTGTGTTCGTCTCCGTATCTGCTATTGGGTCCATTACTCTGGTCGTTATGAATGTTGTTCTTACAGAAGTTTATAATTGTCCTCTAAGGTATATACACGGAAATTCTTTACAACTTTACTGATTTGGTCATATTTGTATGTTATGCCAATAATGCTACCTGGATTTGAGGGAAACTAGAAAATGAACCTTTAAAGTATATGTCTATGGAACAGAAAAGAGTCGCAGAATATTTTCTTCAAATATTATTCAGCACTAATATTCAGCACATGCTTTATAAAAGTTAAAATGACAACACGTTTGGGTTTGTTGCATTTACAGCTAACATGACTGCATGCTGGGCTAAAGTTTAAACACTCTTTCAAGTGTACTGGTTACATCATATTAGCATTAACACACTAACACACTACATGAATAGATTTAGAAATTTGAATTGGGATTGTTCTGCAATAAAAGATGGGCCATTTAATATTACCATCACATTATCACCTAATGAGTGGGAGGAATTAAGTAAGCGCCGCAGACTGAACAAAAATGTGATTAACTCTGACAGCTCTATGAGTCTGGTTTGGATGGCACCATGAACAACAAGGGAGCGTTTAAAAGCTGAGCCAATATAATAGCATTTTAATACCTAATACAAATTGTCAAATTTGTATTGAATTACTTTCTCACAGTTAAACCAGTCTCTTATTAATCAGTTTTCTGGAACTATAGCCCTGTGCAGATGGAATTGTAATGTGTTCACACAGCAAATATCACTAAAATATGTTGCAATAAAACCCAGAGTATCTGGCTGCACACAATACATCTGACTCTATTTCATCATCATTGACAGCACTTTCAACTCCTGTTCAATAATGCCCAGGAGAAGACTTGCTGTTGAGTGAAGATGTTGAAATGAGAGAACTGTGAGCAGGGTTTGGTGATCTGGACAAGGTTTGAGAAAACACAATGAATAAGAAGAAGTACGGGAAAATGCAGAGAGATTTGAAATAAATGTGCGGACATTTGAAACTAAAATACTCGTAATAATATCAACACATTTTAGCAATCTGTCAAAAGAAGTCGTGAATCATTATAGATGATGATGGAGAAATAGAGAGACAGAGAGAGAGAGAGAGAGAGAGCATCTAATGTGCTCTATTATTAGTGAATCTTATAAGATCCATTTCAAAATGTGATTCCCTGTTGAATTTGTCCCTAAAACGTCAATATCCCTTGAATACTAGCTAGCTCAACGGTGTGAGCATGTTCCAGTAAATTAGGCTTGCAGCTTGCTGTGACATTGAGGACGGGATTAATAGATGGGTTAGAACCGGACTCTGGCTCTGAGGTTGGTCGGTATTATCCCATTGCAAGACAAAAACCTTGGGTCAGAACAGCTCATTCTAATGCTTGTAAGCATTGGCCAAACCATATCAAGTGTGCTGTCAGAAATGGGAAATTGAAGTAAGGACAATTTTCAAATGCTTTTGTAATCTATATAAGTTGTCATTTATAATAAGGAAATTGAAGCACCCTCAAGGTCATTTTAGGTTGTCAACACAATGCTATTTTAGTAGTTTGATGATGGTTATTGGAGACAATAGATTCTTGAAAACTTTAAAGCGTATACGCTGGAAATAGTTCAATGGAACACAGACAACCAGGGCAAAAATATGCTGTCAGGCACACAGTAAGAACTAAATCTAGGGACATTTTACAGGGGTGTGTAAGACATTATGCCATTTTTTCCCCCAACGCATTTCCATTACATTTCCATTGTTTGGCTTCAGTTCCCTTAACCCCTATACCACATTCGTATCACATTTGATAGTAGAGTTTGGTCATTTGAGCCATAAACACGATTTCTCAAAATTCCTGTTTTGTAAAGGGAAAAAGATTAGCATTGGCAATTGTCTAACCAGTGTTCAATGCTAGTGGCAGTGACAGTGACACATAAAGATTAAAAACAACTAAAATGTAAAAGAGGCCATTCGCCTACTGTTTGGTAATCATGTTGACATGGTGCGGAATTAACGTCACGTCAGGACAGAGGAAACAAGGGTGAAGCGATTCTGGCTGCTGACGCTTAAGAGGTAGAGAGGAAATAAGGACAGAAGAGGAAAGGAAAATTCCTAGATGTTTTGCAAAGGAAATCTAATGCATGTGCTGTAGTCAATGAGCATTACCCAGCATGCTCATGAGTTACACTGTATTTCTAACTATTTGACCTGGACCAACTCCCATTTTTTTTTCTTCGTAAGACATGCTAATGGTATTGTTATCTAAATACATTTCAATTCTCCTATAATTTTCCTATATGATTCCCTTGATAATACAAGACAAGGCACTGATATGACAGTGGAGAATATTTGCTAAGGGAAGGCTTTTTATGGGCTCAAATGTGACTTCTAATTGAAGCAGTACTTTTGCAGTCTTTGTCATTTTGGCCAATTATTTAAAAAGGGGCCTTTCATTTTCTGACACTTAATTCCCATTAGAGTTCAAATTTGTCTCTAAACCTGCAGAGCTTCTGAGCTGAGCAGGTAAGTTACAAAAGGGAGCAAAGTAGGGAAGAGGATGGCGATGAAGGCTACAGTTGTATTGCCTGTTGCCATGGAGTGAACTATAGGCTATGTAATAATGAATGCTGGTTTGCACCCGAAGGTCAGTGATTTAAAATGTATTTTTTAAGCCTTTCATAGAAACCAACCAAACGTAAAAGGGTATATAATTCAACTTTTTTTCTTTTTATTGGTATGCATTAAAGTGTATTTTATAATGTTAACCAATTACTGTGAACTCAATGTCTAGTATTGAGTTAGGAATTGAAAGTAAGACGAATGCCAAGCTAACACATGGATTACTAAAAAAGGCCTGGAGCAAACCATAGCAAGAAAATAACAAACTTAAATATTTTCTACCACTGACGATTTAGACAATTTGTTGTCCTTTTATAGCAAGACAAAACAACACAGCTAAATTTTTATGTATTTTTATTGGTTCAAATATTCATTATTTCAATGTTTGCAATCATTTCTTTAGTTCGTAATCTAATACAACACTAAACAGCATTTGATAAAGTGCTCAAAATGCGTAAAAAGAGGAGAGGTCTTATTTTGCACCAAATTGAGTTCAAAACACCAAACATATTATATTTACATAGATGAGAGGTTTTTATGTTCCAGCTACATTGAGGTTTAGCGGCAGCTTTTTGCTCTAGTTTAAAAATCATGATTATTGACTATGATTATTTATGTAAACATATCTAGTTGCACTTTTTAACCAACAGAGAAAATATATATTTTTGATTTTCCTGTTCAGTATTTAGAAAAAGAGCTATTGTCATGGTTTAGCAGGGCATGACCCAATATCAACTCTCCCAAGAACCCTTGAGAGTTGTTATATATCGACTAATTAGGAGGAAGTGATGGGGCAAAAATGTGCTAACTTAAAAAAGACATCCAGAAGGCCTAATGTCGTTCTAAGCATCCCCTCCATGGGCATTTGTGTGCATGTCATGTTTTGGTGCCTGTCATGTTTGACAACGAATGAGGCGTGAATGTTGAATATCTCTGCCTCGAGCTGTTTATTCGCTTGTCATTGGGCTTCTTTTAGCTTGTGTGTTAAGGGTACACACAAGCTAACCATGTCTTTCTGAATGCTTTAACATTAAACAACTACAGTCACAACACAACACAGACCGAGCAATCATGTCGCTGCTCCAACGTTAGCTAAAGATGCATCGAATCCCACTTCTCAAGCTAAGTTCTGTGTTGGCCAACTGTCAGTCTGTACTACTGACAATACATACAAGATATTATATTTTTCATCACGAGATCTGATGAAAAATTACTGACCGACAATTGATCCTAATTCGGGCTGAGTTTTTTTTTCCTGTATCCAATATAGCCACGTTTCATCTTAAAGCATATTTTTAATGCTAGGATATTCTTTAACATTTTGTATTTAGTTACTGCTAATAACAACAGCTAATCTCACAATAAACATCAAAGAAACAATGTAGAATTGACGAGTACAGTAAAAAGTACAGTCAGTGCATTCTTTGGTAGCAAACTCACATTCACATATGAGCTAACACATTATTTATAGTGCAAAGCCCTAGAATGGTTGATAAATGTTTAATTTAACTCCAGAATAATACTATATACCTGCTACAAATCCGAGTGAAGGAATCTGAAGTATCTTCAGGCGACTGACACTTAGAATATTCATGCATCGTTAGAGAATTTATCTAATGATTGAATAGGAGAAAGGGTGCACCTCTGTATAGCCTACAGCTATTTGTCTTCCTGTAATCCACAATCAGTTTTTTGGTTTTCTTGGCTTTGATGGCCAGGTTGTTATCTGCGCACCAAGCCACTAGTTGCTTGATCTCTTTGTAGGCTGTCTCGTTGTTGTCCCTGATCAGACCAACTACTGTGGTATCAACTGCGAACTTGACGATGGTATTAGAGCTGTGTAGAGGTACGCAGTCATGGGTGAAGAGGGAGTACAAGAGTAGGCTAAGCACACAGCCCTGTGGGACACCGGTGTTCAGGGTCAGCGTGGAGGAGATGATGTTATCCAACCTTGGATTTTGGTAACCAGCCTCGAGAGGATGACTGGATTGAATGCTGAGCTTAAGTCTATGAACAGCATCCTCACATAAGTGTTGGTTTTGTCCAGGTGGGTCAGGGCAGAGTGGACAGTAGTGGAGATGGCGTCCTCAGTAGACCTGTTAGGGTGATAGGCAAACTGATGTGGATCCTGAGCTCGAGGGAGGCAGGACTTAAGGTGAGCCAATACAAGTCTTTCAAAGCACTTCATGATTGTGGGGATGAGCGCAACAGGTCAAAAGTCATTCTTGTCATGACGCAGTCGACTGCTTCGACACTGGCACAATGCTTGTGGTCTTGAAGCACGTGGGGACAACCGCTAGGGATAATGACAGGTTGATAATGTCAGTGAAGACCCCGAGCCAACTGCCCAGCACATGCTCTGAGCGCACGCCCGGGGACACCGCCAGGTCCAGCCACCTTGCGTGCGTTTATCCTGCTGAGTGCAGAAGATACCTCAGCGATGGAGAGACTAAAGAGCAGGACGTCTGGGGAAGGCTCCAATTTATTGACTGGGTCTTTGTTGTTTCTGCTGAAGTGGGGATAAAAGGTGTTCAGCTCGTTGTTGATGGAGACATCAGTGACTGAGGGGGTAGGGTGTTTTGGTCGACAGTCAGTGATGGTTTGAAGGCCCTGCCGCATGCGCCAAGGGTCAGAGTTGTCGGGGAAATGCTCCTCGATCCCCAGATTGTGGGGCTATTTAGACATTTTAATGCCCCCTTTCAGGTTGGCCCTGGATGAGCTGGAGGCCTCTTTATCACAGGATCTGAAAGCAGCATCAACAGCTTCTAACACCTTTGTTCATCCAAGGCTTCTTTTTGGGGAAGGTCTTTATGTGTGTATGAGTGGTGACATTGTTGGTGCAAGTGTTGATGTCATTCAGAATAGAGGATGCATATGATTCAAAAGCTCGCTCTACTACCAGCAAAATCTCTTTCCTTACTTCCCGTCAGATAAAACAGAAAAATGCTTGAAAGTATAAATCCGTAAAAAATCAAGAAATAGATATTTCATCCCCCATTCCGATTATGATTATTTGTGTATCTGACACAGATGGGCAACGCATGCCCTTAGCTGTCATAGGTATCATGCCCCTAGGTGTCACGCCCATAGATGTCACGCCCATAGATGTCACGCCCATAGATGTCACGCCCATAGATGTCACGCCCATAGGTGTCATAGGTGTCACGCCCATAGATGTCATGTCTATAGATGTCACGTCCATAGATGTCACGTCCATAGGTGTCATAGATGTCACGTCCATAGATGTCACGCCCATAGGTGTCATAGATGTCACGCCCATAGATTTCACGCCCATAGATGTCATTTGTGTCACGCCCATAGATGTCATGTCCATAGATGTGACGTCCATAGATGTCACATCCATAGGTGTCATAGATGTCACGTCCATAGATGTGACGTCCATAGATGTCACATCCATAGGTGTCATAGATGTCACGCCCATAGATGTCACGCCCATAGATGTCACGCCCATAGATGTCACGTCCATAGATGTCACGCCTATAGGTGTCGCGCCCATAGGTGTCATAGATGTCACGCCCATAGATGTCACGTCCATAGATGTCATGCCTATAGGTGTCACGCCCATAGGTGTCATAGATGTCAGGTCCATAGATGTCACGTCAATAGATGTCATGCCTATAGGTGTCACGCCCATAGGTGTCATAGATGTCAGGTCCATAGATGCCACGCCGATAGATGTCACGTCCATGAATAAGGTGACTAAAGAGCAATGTGTCGTGTTCTTACCACAGGTGCAGGCATTCAACCACTACATCAAGTTGTGATTCTGTAGTTTTGTTTGGTTTCATGTAATATCATGCCTAATTAAAACGCATTGCTAACTGATCCATTGTATACTTTTAGAGGTACATTTTACAAGATCAGTTATTTCTGAACGCTTTTAAATTATTGGACACTATTAATTAATACTGAATAACGATGGGATTTAGTACAATGATTTCATATTGAGGTCAATACATTTGTTAGAAGTAACATATAAGGAACTAATGGCACTCTAAAGCATCACTAATGTAGAATAAGCCCATGAAAAGGCCTTTACAAGTTACTAGCCCAATGGCACAAGAGCAGTAACGGTGCCCTTGAGCTACAGCTGCTGTTTCATAGCCAGGAACATCAATAGTTCTGTAAATGCCATTTAACTATATTCACTGGTCCAGCGGCAACACAATTCATAGTAGTAATTCTCAGCTGGTTTGGCCTCAGGAGCAAAATTGTGCTGTCTAAAACTGTCTACCTCAATAATTCCATATTGACAAATGTATTTTTAATGTCTACATAAGTTCTGCCTATCGTTGGTTATTTATGTTAAAGCTGGAGCATCCAAAATTGTAAGTACATTTTGTTTCTCTGCCTTTCATTGAAAGTTTCACGTTTCAGTTGCAAGAGCAGCGGTTTCGATGAACCCCCATCCATCATGCCTCTTGAACAGGTGTCAGACCCTCTGTCTCATTCCCCTCGACAACTAACTGATGCTGTCACCCCCAGCAGCCTGACCGCCACAACAGCCAGATAAAGATCTGCAACTCAGGCGCCGGCCGTTTTCCGAAAGAAATGCAATGTCGAATGATAAAAGCTTTGCGAAACAGACGTTAATTTAAAGTCCAACCGTGTCCAGCTCAAAGGCAATTGCATCTCATAATGTTTTTCCGTAACATGCTTTATTTTACATCGAATTAGTTTATCCAGAGTGACATAATGCATTTCATGCTTCTTAGTACCTACCCAAAGTGAATTAAACCCAGAACCCTGGGTTGCAAGCGTATGCTTAACCAACTGAGCTACAAAAGGAAGTAGTCACATCCCTCTACTACCAATGATCAATTCTAAAAAAACATGAATGTTATTATGTAGCTTAATAGCTCAGAGTATCACATCTGTAATAACATGGTGCACAATATGGGAATTGGTAATGTGTCACAAAGAGACTTATTGATGGAATGTATATCACATTATAAAATAAGTAAAATGGTTCACGATTTGTCAACTTTTTCTGAGACAAAGAGATTTCTTCACATGGCACCATCGGACAAACAGAATAGTCATCTAAATGCTAATAAATAAACGTGTCTCTTTGCATTCTTTTACATGATCCGTTAGACAGGCTGCCTCCGTCACGCAGCCTCCTAGGTATTGGGTTTTTGTAGTATGTATCCAAACATAATTTGTTGGATCCAAACTAATTATTTTTGGTCTTGAACCTTCACTAGATCGTGGGATTGAAGGTATCAGCAGGCTCTGAGCATAATCATAACCTGTTACAAAATTAGTTCAAGATGTTACCCTGGCCTCGCAATTGAAGTGTGATCCACAGCAACGCCACTGCGCAACATACAGCCCCTGAAGGATCTGCTGCTAATGTCTTGGTGCCAGATACCACAGGACACCTTCAGGGATATGCTGCTAATGTCTTGGTGCCAGATACCACAGGACACCTTCAGGGATCTGCTGCTAATGTCTTGGTGCCAGATACCACAGGACACCTTCAGGGATATGCTGCTAATTTCTTGGTGACAGATACCACAGGACACCTTCAGGGATATGCTGCTAATGTCTTGGTGACAGATACCACAGGACACCTTCAGGGATCTGCTGCTAATGTCTTGGTGCCAGATACCACAGGACACCTTCAGGGATATGCTGCTAATGTCTTGGTGCCAGATACCACAGGACACCTTCAGGGATATGCTGCTAATGTCTTGGTGTCAGATACCACAGGACACCTTGAGGGTTGTTGGCTCATTAGTGTATAAGGCAGATGGTATCCACCCAAATCATCTGGGATCCCAGCATTGTATCTCAACATTATAAGGAATCCTTAAAGGGACAATATGTATGATTTTTACTGTACTACTAAAATAGAAACAAGAAAAAATGACCAGTTGACATCTGCTGTTTATGTTTTAAAGTTAATGTTTCAAATAGATTTTAATACAAAATTAATTGTCACAGGTCTAATAGCTTCCACCGCCCCTTTTTATTAACCAATCCTGGACTGTGGTCGTCTTGTCATTACACACAACTTCTTTATTAACCAACCCCAGCCTTTTGTTGGCCTGTTATTACAAACTTTTTGTTTGTTTGTCAATGGTTTTTTTCCACGTTGTATGTGATTTATTGCTGTAATTTTGGACTCTGTGCTGTAAAAGATACCTTGGTCTCAGTTGATTTATCTGCATGAATCAAGATAAATAAATAAAGAACTGCTCTTTGCTATGGTATATTTGCCATAAACCAAACTTACTTGTGTTATTATTGATTAAATGTGCACTATAAATTGCTCAAAGGTGCACTGTCTCTAATGTTTGAAAGACAAACATAATAACATAACTTGTCTCCTTTAACTACACTTACCAAATGAGAACTCAATTAATCAATCAATAAAATGTATTTCATTAAGCCCTTTTTACAACAAAGTTGACACAAAGTGCTTTAACAAACACCCAGCCTGAACCTAACAGAGAACATACATCAAGATGTTGATACACAGCGGCTATAAAAAACTCCCTCATCGGTCGAATTTAGGAAGAAACCTAGAGAGGAAACAGGCGCTGAGGGGTGGCCGGTCCTCTTCTGGCTATGTTGGGTGAGAACTGAATAATATTGTCTAAGGTGAGTATGAAGAGGTTGTTGTTGTAAATTAAGTAGGCCATAGTAAATCGCAAATAGTGCGGAAAATATTGACAAACCAGTATTGTTGTTATCTTTTACATTATGCCTAGTGGCAGGTGCGCCGAAGTCTCAGCAAGCAATTTGGATTTGACAGAATACATATACAGTGTAATCTGCTGCCACTCATAATATTTTATCACCTGATTCCAGGGAATTATTCTCATATTGTCTAGCTAAGGAGTGGGTGTTGAGGGGTTGTCTGAGGGACTGCGTCATCCTCAGGCTGCGTTTCTTCAACATTAATACGGATCGAACGTGCCAACCTGCTCTGTAATTGAAGCATGTAAAGATGGCAATTACTGTCCAGGAAGAAAAGGAAGACGAGGTATTTGGAAAGAACCTCTGCTATTCTGAGATAATAGCTGACACTGGGTGGACTCCTGAATAGGTAAAAAACACAATTGTTTCTGGTTGATCAAGGATCTCATAGAGTTTCAGATGGAACAATGACTTTGAGTGAGAACGTATATTGGTACTCCTTTATTCTATTTCAACTGCTAATGCTGTAGGGTTTATAGTTGAGGTTTTGGATATTTAGCATTTTTGCAACACTTGCACATTAGCCACAATTGATCCAACTGATTTTACTCTAGTGTTTAATGAAATTCATAGTGGATGATAATGGAAAACACAGTCAAGAATTACTGTAATGACGCAGCTAATCTCTATGAGGACTGGCAGGAATAAAATAAATACATTAGGATGAAAGTCAAACGTGAAATAATTACACATCACGACATTAGACAGTGACCAAACATCAAGTTGTATAACCCCATATCTCAACATAATCCTTTAAAGTTGATAATGGAATTCCACTATCAGCGCATAAATTATAATATGTCATACCATTAACTCACATTGTCAGTATATCCAGATAATAATTTATTGTCAACAAACCAGCCTGAATGTAATGCCATATTTTGTTGAACCAAAAGTCTTTTGATTTATCGAATGTGTACATCTAGGCCATAGGGATTGTATGCTTTATTGCCAAATGAATTGATTCAATATGAATTTAAATCAAGTATATTACTGGCATCTCACATATAAAACATGGAAACAACCGTCAAGGGTCGTTACATGTTTTGAAAGAGGATCTCATGGCCCCATGGTTTCCTAGGAATATTATTCACTTTAGTACATTGTTGGAAGGATAGGCTACTACATTTATCTAGGCTACAATTATTTAGCCTGTTAATTAGAAAATTAGTCTGAAAAGACTAGGACATTATTTACCTCACAGATATGTACCCAAGCAAACACACACATACCAACGCACAGAACCTTGAAAGAAAGACAGAGAGTTCCCTAAAACATCGGCCAATTATATTAGATTTATTTTATAGCCCAGTCGTAATAGAAAGTGGAGGAAGATAGATCTTCACTATCGGCAGCTCTCTCAATCCCCATATACCACATTCACACTGTCATATTTGCAGCTTCAGCTTCAGGCAAGAAACAAACACCACAGAGAATGTGGTAAAGCAAAATTATTTTGCAGAAACAGGGAATTCAGTATGATAGATTGTGCTCTTCTAAGAGAGAAAGAGGATGGAAGAGAGACAGAAAGAAAAATCTAGCGCAAATCTGGACAAAAGAAAATGTGACCTTCCTTAATGAGAGTCAAGAGGCGACCATTTTGATGACAGTGAATGAAATACTCTTCTAGCTCAGACTGCACCAACTCCATGTTCTGTTTAGTATAACCTGATGGGAAATGTGCTTTAGAAAGGGTGTTATTACTTAAAGTAATAAAAGTAAATAAAGTCTTGTCGAAACCTAGTACAATTTTTCCATTATTGTTTTTCAGCAAGTTAACCATAACAGGGGCGGCAAGAATTATGTTCTATGTCATGTTTGTATGTCCCAATATTTGACCCATGTCATCAAACATTGACCCGTCAAAATGAATTGACCATATCACCAAGAAGCCATTGTCTATTTGTTGTAGTTTAAATGCAGCCCATCTTCTGAAGAAAGTAAAGGGGCGTTATGTAGAATGTATGCATTGTTAAATAAGATGTATTATATGCAGTGGAATTTTATTTTTCACTCACCAGAAATTCAAAGCACATTCTATAATGCTGAATTTATATTGGTCAATAGAATTGGCAAGTGAAACTTTGCCCAAGTTAAAAAGTATCTAGGGAGATGAAAGGTGATGTACTGGGAGTGGTCCTGCTTCAGAAAGATGAAGGGTGGAGGACTGGGAGTGGTCCTGCTTCAGAAAGATGAAGGGTGGAGGACTGGGAGTGGTCCTGCTTCAGAAAGATGAAGGGTGGAGGACTGGGAGTGGTCCTGCTTCAGAAAGATGAAGGGTGGAGGACTGGGAGTGGTCCTGCTTCAGAAAGATGAAGGGTGGAGGACTGGGAGTGGTCCTGCTTCAGAAAGATGAAGGGTGGAGGACTGGGAGTGGTCCTGCCTGCTTCAGAATGATGAAGGGTGGAGGACTGGGAGTGGTCCTGCCTGCTTCAGAATGATGAAGAGTGGCGGACTGGGAGTGGTCCTGCCTGCTTCAGAATGATGAAGAGTGGCGGACTGGGAGTGGTCCTGCTTCAGAAAGATGAAAGGTGGAGGACTGGGAGTGGTCCTGCTTCAGAAAGATGAAAGGTGGAGGACTGGGAGTGGTCCTGCTTCAGAAAGATGAAAGGTGGAGGACTGGGAGTGGTCCTGCTTCGGAAAGATTAAAATTGATGCACTGGGAATGATCCTGCTTCAGAAAGATGAAAAGTGACGGACTGGGAGTGATCCTGCTTCAGAAAGATGAAGTTCAATCTGTGATGTATGCTTATCGAACCAGGCCAGATACAGAGTTCAAACGAAATTTGCTCTAGGGTGTGAGAAAGGTCATACTTCCCAGGGTATCTCTAAAAAAAAGAATATATGTGATGTGTCTTCAAAGATTCAGCGTCAAATAATGAGGCTTCAGCGCTCTGATTCTTAGCTCTTATGCAAGCTCGTATGCAATTTGAGAAATTTGGTCTTTTGGATCTGAAAATGAGATCCGACTTCCATTCGTCATTATACTATAAGGCAAATGGGAAAGTAGAGGCTGATCCAGTGGAGAATCCATGTGATGGACTGTAGGATTCACCCACTGCTCCCCAGATCTACCCACAGAGTTACGGTATTGGCAGAGGAGTGTGGAAAAACTAAAGTAAAAACAAAGATGTCAATATGAACGCACAGTCAATTCGCTGGCTCCATTACAGGACAAGGATATAGTTTGAGTTCAGGAAATGGAATTATGGAATTATAGCAGGTTGCGCTTAGATATTACAAGGTCAAGACAAAAGATGACAACGTTTCTCAACAATATATGACAGTTTCTCAGAACTGTAGAGATGTTCGAGCCTCAGCAGGAAGAGATGTTGACAGTCAGCCAACATGATAAATACATGCATGTGAGAATCGTAACAACATAGCAGCGGCTTGTTCGAGTTTTGTACTGAACGCCAGTTGCAGTTGACGAAAAGATGCAGTAAAGACATCCAGCTGATCTCGCTTGTCGGGGTACATATCAAATTACTAGGCACTTAAAGCAATTTGGTAGGAAAAAATACTTGAAACATTAGCTTTAAAATATCCCTGCAGGTGTCATTTAGACAAATGGGAGTGTAAAAATCTCACAAATAGCCCGTTTAAGGGTAAGTGGTTTGGTCAAGGTTTGGGCGCACACTTGCTTATTGTTGACCCTTTCGGCCCATACATTCAGAAAAGGTAACTGTAAGGTCCTGGCCCAAGGTTTAAACTAGCAGACCAGGCGCCCATTAGGATGCAGGCTAAAACGCATTGACTTGGGAGATTAGCCGACCTTAAAAAAATACTATCTCCTTATATATGTGTCTTATATATGTGTATCTTCTATATGTGTATCTGCTATATGTGTATATATGTGCACCCCATCGAATACAATTATACAGGGCATAAATCCATTTGAATCTAAAGCCTTCACGTTAATACAGATCGCTACTGCCCTCTGGTGGCTGTAGGCGGTAATACAGTTCTCATCCGCAGAGAGACACCATATCCAGGCTCTCCAAGAGCGATGGTGTTCCAGCTGTGAGTTGACTCTATCATGGTAAATACATGACAACCCATTACATTTGAGTTAACGTCCACTAAGTGCTCTGTTTAATTATGACAAACGTGCAGAAATGTTCACACGCCAGGTAATGTTTTATTGAGTGCTTGTGCAAGTAGGCAATAAATACAACAATGTGAGAGCATCTTCAATATATCCAAACCCCCGTGTAAAAACTGTACCGCCTTTCAACAATTTAAGCCGCATAACATATTTTTGGCTGTGGAACAAAACGCATGCGCAATAAGGAGCAGAGCAATTGCCTGGTTGTAGAGCTGCCCACCAGCACAGACTGATGTGATCACAGAGGCAACAATCACCTGTTTCTGGCATTCATGGTGACACAGTGAGTACACTTACATTGGGATTTCCTGCTTTAAATATAGTATATTGCCGAATTCGTTTTTTTATTAGATTAAATAATGGAAGTGCTCGTCCAAAATGCAAATTCGCTAAAATAGTTAAAATACATGATTTCACATGGAGACTATATACAGGATTATTGTCAGCATTGTTTGTTGACCATGTCCATGTCCATTTATGTTCTGGATGGTGCTTTGGAATATTCTGTTTTTTTCCCCCGTTTGTATTGGTGTGGTCAAAATTGCCATCAGATGCCATGTCTCCATCTTGAAGACAAATACACATTTTATGCGATGTAGGCTAAACTGCATTTAGGTCGTTATCAAAACTGATTTATGTTTTTATAAATGTTTGCTATACCGAATCCCCCATCAGTGGTGAAAGGATGCCACTGGATGCTGGCAACTGCGCCTTGTTTAATTGTATCACTATAACACCACCACTCCTCCATATCAAATGCTTTCCCAGAGCTCTTTACGAGTGGTTTGATCCTCTGCATGTTAGAATAAGCCTATAGGTAATATTCGGGTTTAGAATAAACTGTAATATGTTCAGTTCGATTAAGGCATCTTGTACAGGAAACTGGTGCTCCATGTCTTGCTATTGAACATGATAATGTGGGGCATTGAGCGCAGAAAGAGGTCCAGGGATCATTTAGTTAATTCAGTTGAAGTGGTCAGACATGAGAGCATTTAGGCTGATGTGACGACATCCTATGGCGAGTCCATCCACAATATTAGTTTAATGCGTGATCTTTGTTTCTATATGTTTTACAGGTCTTTTAAATATTGCATTCACTCCTAATCAATATCCCCCCCAGCAGCACCCAGAGGAGGATATATAGAGACCATGATTGGCTGACTAACTCATGCTTGATTTCTACATATGGTTTCTTAGACAAATTCAGTGTCCATGAGGTATAATTGTTTCCCCAAACTCTGGCCTGTGACCAGCTAATTCAAATGATGAAATATTGCTGATAAGTGACAACCGGTTCTGTGCATAATTGACATAAGTCACCGCTTAGCTCCCCGGCAGCTGGGGGGCCCTAACCGCTACGGGGAGGGGGCCCAAAATCTAATTTAGCTTAGGGCTCCCAAAAAGCTAAAGCTGGCACTGGTTAGTGCTTTGAATAAGCAATAGGTGCTATGCTAAAACATAACATGCACTTGTGGTTAGCCCCAGCACAGCATTGATTAAACAATAGTCCAATAGTCTAAGTGAGTGTGCTTGTTTCACCTACAGCCACAGCACAGTGTTGTGTGTGCCTTGGTCTGCAGCCCATGGGGTCGGAGTGGGTGCAAATGCGCAAGAGACAGATGCAGGTGCACCAGGAAGCCACGGCCAGTGTCCTCCAATCACAGCCCAGGATGGGGAATGTCCCCAACGCCTCCAATGCCTGCTGTTTCTGCTGGTGTTGCTGCTGCAGCTGCTCATGGTGAGACCAACTATCCATAGTAAGGGGCCAGGTCCCAAACTGAACCCGACTCCAAATGTAGTGCACTACTTCTGATCATGGCTGGTTACTAGTAGTGCACTGCTTAGGGAATAGCCTGTCATTTAGGACGTGCGGGACACAGAAGCGTGTAAACAAGGGTACCTGCAGATTTGTCTCTGTGTTCCGCAACCCACAACTACCTTTTGGGGTTCGTGGATGCTTACGTGAGGCAGGATTACATCTCTTCCAACTGACTGCACTCTCAGGACAGTGCTACCTGCTGTGAGCATTACAAGACTGCTAATTCCCCCCTTAGGGAGCGGAAACAGTTTCCGTCTCCACATCAACCTCAATTCAGTCGTGCTAATTGTCGGAGACCTGCGTTGTGGGGCCGGGGAACTGTGATTTGAGGGATTCTCACTCGACTTGGAAGGAGGCTACATGTGAGTGCTACACCAGGTGTTTCAATTAGCCACAGCACATCTCCAAGGACCTGGTGACAGGAGTGTTGATGCCAGACTTCCCTGCAGACCTCAGGCACCTGGGAATATCTGCACCCAGAACCGATGTAGTTCACAATTTGCCACAAACAACATGCCTTCCTATCAGAACCCACCACAGTGACCAATAGCTGAAATCCAACAGCATGCTTTCCTATCGGAACCAAACCACACTGACATGTGGCTGAGATCCGTACATTGTTTGTACTTGTATTTCTATTATGTTTTATTTCTACGTTTTTCTAAACTGTTTTTCAGTCTGACCGTCAGGACAGACGATGAGAAGATTCAAAACAACACCTATGAGAGGAGGACAGAGGGAATCGCAAACTGTGATGACAGGTAATATGGGCACACAGTAATCATCCCCATTTAGAGCTAGCTACAAATGGCAGGAAATGACAGAGATGCAATTCAAACGGTTTGCAGTTTAGACAGTGATCCTATTAAATTACCTAATGTAATTTACTGTCTTGAAGTCTTTACGTAATGTTCTCAATTTCGTATGTAATTTGTCCTATGTAATGTAATGCTCAGAACTTAACACGTAAATCAATTTTCTTGGTTTGTAAATTTACATTCAGCGTGTGTTCCTGTATAGTCTTATATGTAACGTTGAGTGAGTTTTGAATATAATTCAGAATATTGCGATTATAGGAATGTAGGAAACTGTCTTTCTCGTAGCCCTAAGCCCACTCTTGAGGATGCTACGACGTGGACAATGTCGTTTGAGAGGCTGATGAAGAGCCCTGCAGGGCGGCGCTGTTTCCGCCAATTTCTGAGGACTGAGTTCAGTGAGGAGAACATGATGTTTTGGTTGGCCTGCGAAGAGCTCAAGAAAGAGACCAACAAAACTGTGGTGGAGGAGAAAGTGCGACAAATCTACGAGGACTTCATCTCAATCCTTTCACCAAAAGAGGTAAGTTTTACTTTCTGGTTTCTATGTGCCTGAACTGTCCTACCACATTCTTTCCTGAGAAGTTCTATAAGCCATTAGCCTTTACAGCAAGTCCTGCACCCCATTAAACTGCTATAAATGGCACCAACGCAAATGCTTCATCTATTTTTATACTTGCGAAAGTTTCAAATGTGCCCAGTGATTTTTGAAAAAAATTAACATAATAGTTCCTCATAACAAGTATTAAATGATTGCAGCCCCTCAGAACCACAAATAAACAGTACTTCAAAAGTTTAACTTAGAAATGTCCTTGTTTTCCATTAAAAACATACATAAATACAGTTTGAAAAGGAAATATAGTAAAATGAATAGGAAATAGGGTTATTGCAATTAATGCCTTGCAGACCTTTGGCATTCTAGTTGTCAATTTGTTGAAGTTATCTGAAGAGATTTTACCCCATGCTTCCTGAAGCCCCTCCCACAAGTTGGATCGGTGCGATGGGCACGCCCTATGTGATTCGGTGACTGTGATGGACACTGAATACCAGCTTATAGCTTTTTCCATAAGAAGTTAATTGTCATTGTCCTTTTGTATGAGGACATTTTGCTAAATGTTGCAAAATGGAGATATAGCATTTCTTCAAGACCACTTTCCTCACTTTACCCCACAAGCACACCCAGACCATCACACAGCCTCAACCATGCTTGACACAAACCCACAATTCCTTCTTAAAAAGGCCAGTTTTATTTCTTCATCAATCAGCACAACAGTTTTCAGCTGTGCCAACGTAATTGCAAAATGGTCTCTCTAATAATCAAATAGACTCTTAAAAGGGTCAACTTGGATAATCAAACACAACATGCCATTGGAGCACAGGATTAATGGTTGCTGATCATACACTTCTGGACACCTATGAGTATAGCCACAATAAATAGCAAGCAGGAAGGTGGATTACATTCCACACAAAAAATCTCAGCTACACTAGTCAGTTACAACATTTTGTGTCTTTACTGTATTTCTAATGAATTTTATATTATTTTAATGAATGAAAAAGGACATTTCTTTTAGAAAACAAGGGCATTTCTATTTGAAGCTAATTCTTTGAACAGTTGTGTACGTTTTTTCACTCTTATCTGTTAGTAAACTGTAATTTACATGTAATGTAAAAATGAAGTATGGCCTCATTACGTGGTAACAGCTACAATGTTAACGTCACGGATTGTGTCACTGGATCAGTCCTTGCATCCAGAACTATCTATAAAAATGTCTGCACTCACTACTCTACATTGCAGAAGATGGAAGATGCCAAGATGTAAACGTGAGAAAATGTTTGATTGTTCAATCAGCTGATTGACACTTTTACCTCCCTTTTACACTAAAACACAGTACTACACGGATTGTCTTCATAGAGAGGCGCATTACAGTTCAAATGAGGCATAATCTGTGTTTGGGAAACCATTTCGTAAGCAATTCCTCCACAGAGATGTATCAGTCTGTCTCTTCTGTCACTCTTGTCTTCAGGTGAGTTTGGACTCGCGTGTTCGAGACATGATAAACAAGAACATGCTGGAGCCCACGTCCCACACGTTTGAGGACGCCCAGCAACAGATCTACACGTTGATGCAGAGGGACTCATACCCACGCTACATAAACTCTACGAACTACGCTGATCTCTTGCAGGACCTCGTGGAACCGCCACCTACCACAGAGCCATAGAGCCTCGCAAACTCACCCACTGACAACACTCACCATATACTTTTTGATTTTAAGTGACGGTTCTGTCCGCTTCGATGGAGTTTTCTGTTACAGTTTGTATGTTGATTGATCAAAAGTTAGTATTTACAAAACTGTCTTTATTAAGGCAAAACTAGTGTTTACTGTCTTAGACATTGGCTTTCCAAATATCTTCAAAGTGAGCGAGAATATATAGTATTGTGAGATGTTTCCAAATATATTTCTATTTTTATATATTCCCTAGAGCTTGACATTGCACTTTTCTAGTTTTATGAGAGGAAAGCATGTTTTACCTGTGAACACTGCATTTCTGTTTAGGTGTATGGTCAGCCTGAAAGCATTCTCAGTTCTGTTCAGTGAAATTTGGCTTCACTTAATGTTAAGATATGGGAAAGTGCCTTGGCATTGGATATAGTTTTACACTACACCATAAAAATAGTTTGAATAAGAAAACACAAAAATGGTGCAACAGTTAAACAATTGATATTAAGTGGTGGTGCTTTCAGCTTTTCTCAAATAGTTTAGGTACAGTGTGATATTAAAAAAGATCTTGCCTGTGGAAAGGAATACTTACTGTGATCCTGACTTAGTCTTATTTTTTCACACTCAACTCAATAACAGTAAAATGTAATAATTAGTATATGACCACTCATTTACTACATATGTGTATTCACTTGACAAAAAATTGCTTTCAATTCTTACAAATCGAATAAAGCACAATCACTTTAATGCTGTTTTTTTTTACTACTGTGTCACATCGGCTTTTTTCTCCCGTAACAAAGTTATTTATTGCAAATAAAAAAAATTGAGATTTAACATTGGTTAAATGACAGATGCTCCCAATGAATGCATTTTTAATTTTCTGACGGCTTATTAATACTGAGGATTACATACGGCGCAAGTAAAAAATACGATGGTTGGTGTTACAATGTCCCGCTCCATGGTTTGTTTTGCCCTACAGACCGGTCTGTGATGGCCGAACCCAGCAGGTTCTATTGAGTGAGGTCTGTGGTTCAGACAGTCTTTTAGGAGCATCACAGGAGCTACCTAAGATGAGTTCCATGGTTGGTGGGGTTGTGTTCATACGAGTTAGACTGGAGGAAGCTGCTTTTCAATAAACTCCTTAATGTCCATCATTTCCTGCGTGAGAGACAAGTATTAACAGAAAAGTCATACACCGCTCAGTCTGTCAGTATTTGGACAGTGACACAAATTTGAAAGGAAACAATGAATTAGAGGTTATGGAGTGGCCTGTTGGCTTTCATTTGAGTATTAATATCCGTACTGTGAACTGTCCAGAAATGAGTCATTTTCATACACGGTCCCTCCATTTTAAGGTATCTAGAGTAACATTTGAATGTTGTCATATTTAGTATTTGCGTGCAAATCCTTTGCATCAAGGGACTGCTTTTAATCCGCAAGCCAGACACCAGCAGATACTCGGTACCTTCCCTGGTTATGCTTGGACAGGCATGTACAGCAGTCATTTTCCTTTCCTGTTTGTTTCAGGGCCTTTTCGCCTTCAGTCTTTAGCAATTGAAACGCAGCTCAATTGAATTTGTTCAGGTGATTTATATCGCCAGTCAATAACATTTTTACATTTTGGTCAGAATAAAATCACCTTGGTTGCCCTATGCATAGATTAGATCCAAGCATAAAAAATCCCCAATAAAGAATAATAAGGCAGTTACAGCCATATATTCCCATAACAACAAACCCTTCACCTTAATTCACAGATGAACTGAAATGCCAGTTACTCTGCAATACATGATGATATTGGCCTCATCTTTTCACAATATTTTTCCCCTGAACAGCAGCCTGTTTTTGGCACTTTTTTAAGATATCCTTTTTGTATATTTGTACCGTGTGTGTTTGTGCCCTGTGTATTTGTTCCCTGTGAGTTTGTGCCCTGTGTATTTGTGCCCTGTGTATATGTGCCCTGTGTATTTGTGCCCTGTGTATTTGTGCCCTGTGTATTTGTGCCCTGTGTATTTGTGCCCTGTGTATTTGTGCCCTGTGTATTTGTGCCCTGTGTATATGTGCCCTGTGTATATGTGCCCTGTGTATATGTGCCCTGTGTATATGTGCCCTGTGTATATGTGCCCTGTGTATATGTGCCCTGTGTATTTGTGCCCTGTGTATTTGTGCCCTGTGTATTTGTGCCCTGTGTATTTGTGCCCTGTGTATATGTGCCCTGTGTATATGTGCCCTGTGTATATGTGCCCTGTGTATATGTGCCCTGTGTATATGTGCCCTGTGTATATGTGCCCTGTGTATATGTGCCCTGTGTATATGTGCCCTGTGTATATGTGCCCTGTGTATATGTGCCCTGTGTATATGTGCCCTGTGTATATGTGCCCTGTGTATATGTGCCCTGTGTATATGCGCCCTGTGTATATGCGCCCTGTGTATATGCGCCCTGTGTATATGCGCCCTGTGTATATGCGCCCTGTGTATATGCGCCCTGTGTATATGCGCCCTGTGTATTTGTGCCCTGTGTATATGTGCCCTGTGTATATGTGCCCTGTGTATTTGTGCCCTGTGTATTTGTGCCCTGTGTATTTGTGCCCTGTGTATATGTGCCCTGTGTACATGTGCCCTGTGAGTTTGTGCCCTGTGAGTTTGTGCCCTGTGAGTTTGTGCCCTGTGAGTTTGTGCCCTGTGTGTTTGTGCCCTGTGTGTTTGTGCCCTGTGTGTTTGTGCCCTGTGTGTTTGTGCCCTGTGAGTTTGTGCCCTATGAGTTTGTGCCCTGTGTATTTGTACGAAATAGTTAAGCCTCTGTAGTTTGCCTGTTGAAGGCTTTTATGAATGGTAGTGGTTGATACATCCAGAACTACCTATTGCTGAGTGTTACTGTCTGACAACAACAACAAAATCACGTGAAGGTAAAAAGCCAAAAATCTCAGAATTACATAAATATCAGGTTATTTGCCAAATACCTAGTCAATTAAGTCAATTTTGGCAGACCTAATGAGTTGGCCATTTCCAATCAATTTATTCAGATTTATTTGCATCATGTAGACCAGCTAGACTTTTAACGCATCTTTCCTTGTGGTGCTTTCTGACACCAGCAACTGACTCCAAGTAGAATCAACACTAGGGATTCACAGCTTAGACATTAACGATGCAAACAAACACCGAATGACTTTCAGTCCCTTAACATGGGGGGCAATCAATAACATGTCTGAAATTACTACATATTTCAGTGTCTCTTTAACTACTAAATCTTTGTTTCCTTCTCAAATCCAATATGCTGGAGTATTGAGCAATCATTTGCATTACCACCCTGTAAACTACACTCTACATTAAATGATACATGTCAAAAAGTGACAGTCTTGAAGCTAGTATCTTCACAGCCGCTGTGCAAACTATACAAACCTCAGGGCACGAACTGTGAGGCATTCTGGGATAAGTCTTGAAGGAGATGTTAGATGGGTTGCAGAGGGTCTTCAGCTTCTCCACAGTGAGACATCCAAACATCACAGGCACCAGAGGATCTGCCTCACCGTGGCACTGCAGGACATTCATCTCCTTGTTGACAGGGTTGGCCGAAGCCTAAGAAGGAACATAGCTTTGGTGATATTTAAACTCAGCAGCAATTCTTCTTCAGACGTTTGGTCAGGTGGGAAATGTACATGCAACATTGTTGAGGTGTGATTCTGTGAAAGAAAAAGCTCCAAAGCACCAAAAATCCATTCAAATGCAAAATGTATAGTGTTACCTGAGGGAACGAGTTCCTTAGGGGGAGCCAACAGCTGAGAGCGACCACACCCCCCAGCTTGTGTTGAGCTGTGAGAGCGGTGTACAGAGACAGGGCTCCTCCCTGTATACATAAAAAGACAAAAATGCATTGTGGGTATATATTAGACATACGTATCAGTACAGTGAATTGCAGTATTGCAAGTATTCACCACATTCCCATTGGAATGTTTTATAAAAAATACACGCTTCATAACTTAGACATTGTATTTACACAATTTCTTGGGGTACAGTTACTACAATGTGGTCGATCCATCATCAGTGTACTCCTATCGCAAGAAATTAACTTTCAACAAAGCTCCCTCGTCATTACAGTTTAATGCATGCTTGTAATGTAATACTTAAATAAATGTTATAATGTTTGTTATTGTAGTTTGATTGGTTGTGTGAACCAATTAATCCAGAAAAATGAATTTAAGCTCGCTAAATACAGACGTTGAATAAATGCTAAAATTTGTTTGGAAGACTGTATACGATATATAATTAATTTTAATGGATTCATTTGAAAAAACAATCAAATCACAAAATTGCACGTTACAGAAAAATTAAGTGAAAAGGAGCGGGAATACTTATGGAATCCTCTGGACTTATATGAGTGCACTGGACTTATATGAGTGCACTGGACTTATATGAGTGCACTGGACTTATATGAGTGCACTGGACTTATATGAGTGCACTGGACTTATATGAGTGCACTGGACTTATATGAGTGCACTGGACTTATATGAGTGCACTGGACTTATATGAGTGCACTGGACTTATATGAGTGCACTGGACTTATATGAGTGCACTGGACTTATATGAGTGCACTGGACTTATATGAGTGCACTGGACTTATATGAGTGCACTGTGCACTGGACTTATATGAGTGCACTGGACTTATATGAGTGCACTGGACTTATGAGTGCACTGGACTTATATGAGTGCACTGGACTTATATGAGTGCACTGGACTGATATGAGTGCACTGGACTTATATGAGTGCACTGGACTTATATGAGTGCACTGGACTTATATGAGTGCACTGGACTTATATGAGTGCACTGACTTATATGAGTGCACTGGACTTATATGAGTGCACTGGACTTATATGAGTGCACTGGACTTATATGAGTGCACTGGACTTATATGAGTGCACTGGACTTATATGAGTGCACTGGACTTATATGAGTGCACTGGACTTATATGAGTGCACTGGACTTATATGAGTGCACTGGACTTATATGAGTGCACTGGACTGATATGAGTGCACTGGACTTATATGAGTGCACTGGACTTATATGAGTGCACTTGACTTATATGAGTGCACTGGACTTATATGAGTGCACTGGACTTATATGAGTGCACTGGACTTATATGAGTGCACTGGACTTATATGAGTGCACTGGACTTATATGAGTGCACTGGACTTATATGAGTGCACTGGACTTATATGAGTGCACTGGACTTATATGAGTGCACTGGACTTATATGAGTGCACTGGACTTATATGAGTGCACTGGACTTATATGAGTGCACTGGACTTATATGAGTGCACTGGACTGGACTTATATGAGTGCACTGGATTGCACTCAAGAGTACTCCACCTGAGAAAAGCCTCCGAGAAGAATCCGGTGGGATGGTATTCCATTCTTAACCTCTTGTTCGATAAGTGCTTTAACTAAGGACAGAGAAAGCACATAAATTATGCACAAATAGAATCGTGCACAATTTCGTACACACCAGTTAAAAACATCACAGTAATGTATGCGAAAGCGCAGCAGCATTCAAAACATGTAGACTCACTCACTATTCTCTGAAGCCTGTTTAATGCCAGCTTCATCTTCCTCGGCATCTGGTTGCAAACCAATGATGTCAAACCTAGAACACACATGACAGTATTTAATCCAGTGTTTCTTCGACACTAGTACTACACTCTTGTGAACTAATCAAATTAACGTGTCTTCTTACCAGGAAGGCATGGACATGCCCATGTTTAATGTAACCGGCTTGATTGGACTAAAACATTTAAAAAAATGAGTCAATAACATGTATGTATTTTGTAATGAAAACCATAATAAGTGAGAACTGTCCTTGTCCTCAGTACTTACGCGTGGGGGCAAATATATTTCACGTGTGGTGCCCGGATCCCAGCAAACGCCTCCGCCCAGCCATGGCTTCAAAAATATGTACATTATGAATACATTATGATCTTCAGATGACAGAAATAAAGTGAAAGAGATGATGAATGTATATAATGTATACAATGAGCTACACTGCTCCATACCCAGTGTCTCCTAGGCCATGAAGAAATATCACCTGCAAGGAGATGTGCAAATGCACAAGTGTGTTAGTTCAGTAGACAAAACGTCAATGTTGTTGAATGACTGGTAGGCTATTGGGTAGATCTAGGTCAACGGAGAACAACCGTACACCTGGACAGCAACCGGTCCAGGCTATATTCACTCCCCAAACACCTGGTTGTAACTGCTACATAAAGGCAATTATTGTGAAATCTGACGTGAGACGATAGTTTCAATGTAATGACAGGTCATTTTTAGAAAAAACACGCTATTATTGCCATCAAAGCCCGCTGTCAGACATGAAACTCACCGCTGCTGTGGCTTTTCGAGCGGCAGGTACAATAGCAGGCAACGGAACTGACATGTTATTACCGCACATACAACGTGCTGTATAGTGGCATACAGGAAGAGAAATGACAGATATATTCTCAAATCAAATGGCAACGATGAAAGACAGTAGGTGACAGTACATGCGTTAAGCAATAAACACAATGGAACGGACTACGTCATATTCACTCACCGCGTGTGTGTAAATCTAGATGGTCTAGAAGTCAGCGCGATGATGACGGGGCTTCCGCTTCCGCTATGTGGTCTAGGACTAGGTGGTGTGTCACGTGAGAGCGGTACACGCATGATGGCTGGTTTTGTCCTTGGATAGCAGCAGTGGCATGTGGAGGAGAGGACAATGTCTTTTATTAAAAAGCCTGGCGGCAAGGCATTAGATATATTACAGAATTTGCCACGTATCACATTAGGGAACTTGCGACCGGAGCCGGGGACCAAAAAGCTTGTAAGTTTGCATTTGTTTTAAGCTAGCCCAAATGAACAGGGAAGCTGTATCAGGGAAGCTTGCTAACACTGTAGTGTAGCTCAATGCTGCCAGCAAAACAATACAGCCAGCTGCAGTTAGTTATCCGGCTTATTCAGCTGCTAGACAGTTCAAGCAGCTACTGTAGTCAACTGTGTGGTTGAGTCCTAGATTTCAAGCACATTTTATTAATGTGACATTACTCTGGTTATCGCTGTTGTTATCAGTTTCATACACTTAAAAGAAGCTGTCAGAATAAAGTACACACAGATGTATGGTCTAGTTATCATACATGGATGGTGTTCTCACCGACAAATTAGGCTATTTATTGATTACCATGAAATATTTCAACGAATATGTATCTTGTATATTCTGAAAATGGATGGTGAATTATGTGTGTTATTCTAGCACCGATATAATGATTATTATCTTGTCTGTATTTATAATCCTGCAGCAAAAGAGGCGAGGCAGAGGCCAGCATGGAGGAAACCGCAGTGGTCGAGGCCACAAGGGGGAAAGGCAGCGAGGCAACCGTCCTCGCCTGGGGTTCGAGGGAGGTCAGACTCCGTTCTACCTAGTCATCCCAAAATACGGTTACAATGAGGGCCACAGGTGAATACATTGCTGTCCAACTTGCATTAATAAAGACAATGTGCTGAATTCATTTTTATATGCATTGTAACCATTCTGACAGGAGATCATGCTAACCTACATGTGTGTTTCATACCAGTCGGCGACCTCAGTACCAACCTCTGACCCTGAAAAGGCTGCAGTACCTGATTGACCTGGGCCGACTTGACCCAACTCAGCCTATCGACCTTACTCAAATGGTCAATGGCAGGGGCGTGACCATTCAGCCGCTGAAGAGGGACTTTGGTGTTCAGCTTGTGGACGAGGTAAAATTGGCCTTCAGGCTCTCCCATTAAAAACCACGTAAAGATAAAAAAAACGTTCAAAAATCTCAAAATTACATAGATGTCATATTAAGCTTTGTGAGTAGTGTAGTGGAGTATTAGCACATTTGACATTTGTAGACTTTTAAAATCAATATAGCAGTTTAGTTTTTACTTATTGGGATTTTTGTCTAGTTTTACTGGTACAAAATCACCTGGTTGTGTAGTTCTCCGGGACCCACGAACTGTACTAGGTTATTTTCACACCTGGTCTGCTCAAATCAAATATCTTGCACAACTTATAGTGACACATTACTGGAGAAGGACAGTGTCATTTTCATCCACATTCACTTTCCTCACTCCACAGATGTACCTGAGCAAAGGCCTTTGTCTTTCATGGGATCAAAAAAACACATACGAGCTGTCATAGCTATGTCCCCGCTGTCTTACAAAATACATTTATTTATAGGGAGGCTTGGAGAAGAACAGAAGCCCAATCTAATGTCTATATAAATCATTGTCATTTTGCAAATATTTTTCCAGTAGGTGGCAGTGTTTAGCTATGTACAAGAACAAGCTGTGTTTTTCTTCCATACTGATTGTTTTTCTGTTTTGAATGTCGGTCTTATCTTGCATTCCCATTTTGTGTTTTATCAGGGTGCTGGTATTTTTGCAGCGAAGGTCAACATAGAAGTTCAGATGGCATCTGAGGAGGCCATTGCTGCAATCGAGAGAAACGGAGGGATTGTCACTACAAGTTTCTATGACCCCAGAAGTCTTGGTGAGCATTAGTTTGTTCGGCAGAAACTTAGTTCTCTTTCATTATTTATGGCAACACTTAAATGGTGTACATTTTTGACCTGGGGTGATCAGTTATTGCCACCACCGTCAATTGGTTCGTAGCTTACAGCTACAGTTTTAAAATGTTTTCTTTTGTTGATTATTTGCGAATTTATAAAAAAAAATGTACATGTACCGTTGCCATGACAATCCAACAGGCATTCTGGGTCTATTCTTCATCTTTTACGTATTTTTTTCGATTGGAGTGGCTAATTTGATTGAAAAGACAGGATTTAGAAAGACACTTCGCAGTACATTCCAGTGCAAAAACCAAGCCATGCAATCCGAGGAACTTTGTAGACCTCCGCAACCTTAGTGGTGCGATATAGATTTGGGCAAGGTAATTAAAAGTTCCCAGTAGGACAGTGGGCTCCTAAATTCCAAATACCTAAATGCCAATACAACGTCTTGAGAAAACAAGGAACTTCTCACCTGGCTAATACCATGCCTACTGTGAAGTCAGTGTACTTATTATTGGCAATGTATTTCTGTAAAATAATCCCCATCAAAAAATAAATGTGTAAAAAAAATAATGTATTCATATTTCAAATGTTCTGTCTGTAGCAATTCTCTGCAAGCCTGTGCCGTTTTTCATAAGCGGACAGCCAATTCCCAGAAGGATGTTGCCGGGGGAGGATATGGTGAGGTATTACACAGATGCTGCCAACCGGGGATACCTGGCAGATCCAGAGAAGATCCAGGAAGCACGAATTGCTTTGGCCCAGAAGTGTGGCTACGTTTTACCGGACATTTCTAAAGACGAGCTCTTCCGCATGCTCTCTATGAGGAAGCACCCACGGCAGATCTTCTTTGGCTTGTCCCCCGGGTGGGTGGTCAACATGCCCGAAAAGAAAATTCTGAAACCGACTGATGAAAAACTGCTCCAGTATTACAGCTCTTAAGAATGATGGGACAAAACGTGTTTTTTGTACGTGAGTTGTAATGGTGGCTGATATAAAAGGTGTCTTGGCAACAACAGTAATAATGTTCATTGTTTAAAGCCCTATGCTTGTCATTCATTTTGGGGGTGTTTGAACCAACATCAACCAAAGATTTATGTGACCGATGCCGTCTGGGGGTCTAAGCGGTTGTGTCCGGTACTCTGACGAAGTACTTGTTTTGAAACCAGCTAGCTGTCTTTCCCTACTTTATAGTTATAAAAAATATCCTGCCCAAAAGTTAGTTTTGATTTATTTTTCTAAGCTATATGAACACATCCCAGGGACAGCCGTGCAAACATCAACTTTGTTAGAGACATCAGGGCAGTCTCAGATGAAAGTGTGTCGCAGAATACTTCCGTTTAAGGCCCCGTCACTGTGAAACAGCATCGCGATGGAAGGAACGTGCAGGTGAGGGGGAAATTAGGAAAATAAGATAACTCAAAGAATGAAAACAGGAAACAGATGCCTGTTGATGTGTGTAACGTGAAAAGGGCTGCCTTGGCTGGAGAAGGGGGAGTTTGAAATGAGTCATGGGCAGCTGTATCCTGGACTGGACGTTCAAACGATTCTAGGCCCCGTTTGGAACACAATCTAATGCACACGCACACACTCTGGGTTCTGCTTCTGTATGTTCCATCGAGAACCAAAATGTAAAAAGTATTTTTTCTAAAGGACATGATGGTAATGTATTCATGTAATGCTCTAACAACACTTCCTGATCGCTATCTGAGCTGTGACCCTTTCCGACTGCGCTGGGGTAAGGTATTCCTCGTCGCATTCTTGGAATTCTACTATTAGGGTACACCTCGTTTTCAGACAACATGCATCGTAAATGTTTTTAAACACGTGCACGTGCAAACGACATCCAAATGTTAAGCAAAAATGATGCAGAACAAAATTAATTCAAATAATTGTCGTCATATATGTATTTATGTCCTCATTGGCTCCTGGCCAAAACACAAGATAACAAAACACTGTTACATTTATGAACAAGAATGATCTCATCAAAACAGAGATGTCACACAATCAACCAATTCAAATGTGTGCAGTCATGCTGTCTAGTCATCTATACATATTCTTCAAAATAACAAGAATATTAAGCACGTATGTTTTTGCTCTTTGTGTTCGGAGTTAGCTAAATTTGAATGAATTTTGAGGTACCCAAAAGGAATGTAAAATCTTATAGGTGTATGTTTGTGAGAGAGTAAGATATAAATAAGCAATGTTGGGTAATATTTAGCAAGAGGATTAAAGACATACGAAGTTTCTCAGTATCTGTCTCAGTCTGTATTAAAACATATCCAAATAAGATAAAATAACATTAAACATTTAATGTAGGTTTAGAAAAACAAATGTTAGCACACCACACTATCTTTACAGTTGAGTGATCCTGGTGTAGTGGCTTGTAAGGAATACATTTTGTAGTGTAAAGAAAGATATGTCTGTTAAAGTACTGCCAAATGGAACAACATGTTGACGTACAACATACTGCCATAATGACCATGGAAATGTCAGGACCAAAAAGTAGTTCTTGAGTAGCCAAATCCATCTACAAATTTCAAGGGAATATCTATGATTTATTGTGACCTTGTAAGGTTAGCTGGATGGCAGGGCATTAGCATTTTGCTGTTACTTTTAGTTGATCAACTTACACAAGTAATTAAAAAAAGATAATGAATTTCTCAACATCCATGTCAATATCTGCAAACACATGTATGAGATAATTTCTACTTCAAACTAAGAGAGAAGTTAGAGAGTACTAGTGTAGAAGTTCTAAAGCCAAGGTCTTAACATTCTGGCACAAAGGTATACAATAAAATTAAAACTAATGTTTGTTGGATTTACTTTAGGAGTATTATTATATATATTATTATCAATATTGTGTTGCGCGTATTGTGATAAAATTGCCAAAGTGTGACTAGGTCGATTTATTTATGCGTTCACAGTTGCAATAGGGTTTTTTTTTCAGTTCAGTAAAGTTTGTTTCTTAAATGTCCTAATCCCATGGTCTCTAGTTCTATAATTAAAGTGTATGTAAATGCGTTGTTGTGTTATTTTAGTGCACTGAAAAGAGGTCACATTCAAAGGCCATCATGAATGCTTTTATAGGTGGGGTCGTGTGTGTAGTGAGGATGGTGGAACCCGGGTGGGGTTCACAGGATTGGCATCTTGTTTCCAATAATAAACTCCATCTACATGAAATAAATAGTACATAGTACTCACATGGCAGATCGGGCCAGGAAAACAAGCCTGAAACCTTACAGCATAAGACTTTAAATAAATCACACCACAGGAAAGCAACTACACAATTACTGTTTATGGCAGAGCTGCAGTCCTTATCTTCAAAGCAACAGAAATCCTTTTGAATCTGAACCTGCTCTGGACATTCATGTAAAACCAAAGACACCTTTTCAACTTTCGGAAAAAGTTCCCTGAAATCCCTGAGCCGTGGAGATCAATATACATCGACGCAGAAAGTTTTACATGCCGTTTCTGAAGTGTTATTAAACTAAAGTAAATTAGACTTTAGACAGACTAACTAAATGACATTTCATGGACTTAACTTCAATTAGGTGGCCTATCAATTGAGCGGTCTAAGCATGTCCCTTACACTGAAAGGCTTTTCTGTGATTGTATCTATCGTAACATTAACATTGCTTGTGCTCTGAAATAATCTAATGTCTGAGTCTGACAGTGTGCCCAGTTCACACCATGTAATTAAACATTCAAATACTGTCGTTGTTCGAGTAGACCAGACCACATCACGGTGGTGACCTATCTGTTGTCTCTGAGTGCCGTTTGGGATAGACACATGATGTCAAAATGTTTTTTGCAGGTCTAAGGATAAGCACCGATCCTGGACCAGTTGATAATTAAGGTCAATTACAGTTTGATTGAGCTGTCTGTACGCCTGCTTGGTTATCTGTCTGTCCCAACGTCCGTGCCTCTATCTGTGCCTCTATCTGCCTGTGCCTCTATCTGTTTCTTCATTTATCTGCCTATCCATTTTTCTGTCTGTAAAGCCGGAGAGATCGATAATCTACCACCCTTGCCGCATACTAGTCTATACCTTCATGTAAAATATGAGAATCTGAAACTCGGATTCGGGACCATGGTGCCGTGTCCAGGACATGGAAAAGCAGACGGGCTCAGTAGCAGACAGTCTGCATTTGGATTAAGTGCAATAGCCTGCTGTGGCAATACAATACTTCATCATGTCAAAGCTCAACCGCCTGGACTATAAAAGAACCACTCATTTCAATAGATAAGGGTCTTATCAGGGTCCAGAATACAATTCCTCATTTGCAAAGAATAGAATTTACTCTGAAATGCCTGATGTCCCTTTTAATGATGTCTTTCAGAGCTGTCAAGCAATGGACTTCACAGTGGATTTCAACTGATAACCGACTAGGGAATCACACCAACTAATCAACATAACGTTTAAAGCGTATGGATATGGACGTTACAGTGCTATTTCTGCATCAGGACACAATGGTACTGGTCATCACTGGTCCTTTTTGGATCCCTGGTGTCTCTCATTCTCCCAAAAATCTGTCCAAATCATCCTAGGATAGACTTAAAGACAAGATATAGAATAAGGATGCAACGTAATAAATCTCCCTGTGATCTGATTGGCCCATGCTCCTTTAACATTGTATGCGGCCAAGGTTTGCCGGTCTACGCATGGGGCTGTGAGGTCCGTTTGGAGTCTGTCTGAAAGTCCTCCTCATTATCTGCACAGAGAGGTGGGGACATCATTGTGTTCAGCTAATGAGACCACATTAAGGCCCAGCCACCCCAGGGGTTACGTAATCCCCAGCTGTCACAGCGTATAGGACCGCTCAAAGCAGGGCACTGTTTACATGTGCCGGGGTTGTCACCCAGGACCTGGTTCTGAAGTGGTGTTTACACTCAGACACCTGATTAGCTCTGAGTGGCTGCATGGGGGGGACGGGGTGGCTGGGGTAGGGGGGGGGTTGGGGTGCTGATGCATAGAATGGCGTCTGAACCTGCTAGGTCCAGACAATGCAAAGGGAGTACGAATGGTCAGTCGCCACGGTCCCACTCCGCAAAGCGGCAACTTGTGTTTGGATGAGAAAATGCAGGTCTTAGCTCCAGCCCATCAATCACAGCTTCCTAAGACGGGAAACTCACCTGCGTCGCCAGAGGATGGCCAGTTTATGAGGCCGGCATTAATACAGAGGCTCGTTAGCAAACCCTGACACGCTGGCTTTACATCCCCATGTTAGAAATCCTCTTTCTTGTCTGTCTTTTCCACCGTGGCAAATTCCTCACTGGGTCTGCTTCAGTACAAAGAGCATTCAAGTGTACTGCAGTTCAATATCATTCCTGGGTGACTTTGGCGGTAAGCACTGTCCATTGGCTTGACTTTTATAGTATCATGAGTTCAAATACACTCTTGTAACCTAAACCACACTGACACAATGTGACATATGTTCTCAATGGTGGTGAGGATGAGGATGATGGAGATGATTATATCCAGACTGAGGCCGTCAGCTTCATGTCACTTCATCATTTGTGTTACACGTAGAGCCTGTTCAGTTACCTGTAGAAGGGGATCTAAAAAGACGCCAAATTTGTTCTACCTGCAAACCAAAAAGAGGACTTCAATGGGTTCCTCCACATGACAGCTGGAGATCTCTTCAGAAACTTGGGATGAATGGCCTTCCTTGTTGTACTGTAATATCCACAACCCATTATTGAAAAAGACTGGATCCAGAATGTCCTGTACATCACCAATCCAAGACACTGGTATTTGGGAAATCCTTTTAATCCATCCATGGCTGTGTCCATCTGCTAGCCCAGTATTCCAACGAGTTTATCCCAGGGAAGGAGCTTCTCGGACGGTAAGACTAGAGAGGAGAGCCCTAGATACCTCCAATGTGAATCTCTTCACCTGTGCCATACTGGCTCCAAGTCAAACTGATTATCTCAGTAGCGTCTCATATATGACTTCTGTCCAGTACAATGGAACATTGTGATGGGGAATCTTCAGAGAACAATCCCCATTGATACATTATAGTAACCTTGAAGCAACATTTTCTTCCTGGTTGTTTGGATTTCAACAGTCACAATGGCTTGCTGGGAACAATGCAATGATAGGCCTACTGCCATTAATTCAGAGGTAAATAAACCAATGAGATGCAGACATGTAGCCTACTGCAATTATTAATCCTAAAACATTGTGGTTGACAATATAATAAAAACCTGCAACCATGATTGTTTGTTTTCTCAGCAGTAAATGTATATCTAATGAGAGAGCACGGAATATTTAAGGAGGGGAAACGTGGGCATTTTAACTGTCTAACTTTCTCCAATATTTGTCCAATTTAGAGAAACGCCAACCGAAACTAACATTATTGTATTCATGCTGAGCCGTTCAAGGTAATTAATTAAATCCGTTAGTGATTTCACACCGCAGTGGCCAGTTGTGTGCAATTCAACACACTGATGTGGATTCTGCTTGTAATTCTAACAGTTCCTAATACGCATTGGGTGGAAAAAATACCACATTTCATTTGTATGGTTCGTATCAGGATAATAATTCACTCCTTAAATATTACTTATAAGAGTCAGTTTGTGATTATGTTCATATGTTATTTTAGTCACTTGTTTCCAAACATAAAAAATACATAAACGACAATAAATGATATAGCCTACTTCTCGCGGTATTCGTATCGGATAAATTATTTAACTGGGTTTATTTATTAGCTATATTAATTTCCAAGGCGCGCAATCCTAATTAACGAATTCCTACAAAATGTTAAAAATGTACTGCCTCGAGCAATTTGAACAATAGGCTATACGTGTAATGCTGTTAACTCGAGTCTATATGCTTGAATTAAATCTATTAATTTACATTCGTATATACTTTGTTGTGGTATTACACAGAGAAATAAGCAAAAAGCCTATAGATGTTATTGATCAGCATACAGTTCACATCCCACATGCAGTTTCATTGCTCAGAGTCAGACTGTTCTTTAACTTTAAAGCGTCAAATAGAGACGCACGTCACAGAACAGGAATCATTGATCACTCTGTTATTGAATTAACAGAGGCAACAACATCACAACCGACTGGTCTGTTTGATCAAGGTGTCAACTTCCATTAGACCTGCGCCCTATTTCTCTGTGCCTGAAGCCATGTTCAACCAGTCGTCTGTCACTACTAAACAGTGCAGCTGGAGGCTGAAATGAATCGAGCCCAGTGTCGTGTGTATTCTCACAATGACACCAATTATATGTCTATCTGACATCTTTTAACAACAGTGGCATGAATGACAGCAGTCGTCTGGCCTCCACAAAACATTGCAGGTGCCGGTCGGGAAAAATGACCTGTGAGCTGTTTTTGATTCCACATCAACAAGAAGTGCTGTAATGATATATTATCTGATATTGTTGAGGATAATTGGATGTATAATCAGATGTTTAATCGGCAAAATCGAGTGTGGGATTAACAAATGACACCGAAAGGGATTTTTATAATGTTCTACTGTGTTTATTGACTAGTCATGCACATTGCACATAATGACTGGCTGAAGTGTTGGGTTTGTTGACTCACTGAGACAATTTGACTTCCAAAATTCATGAACAATCACAAGTAACTCGTGAAAATGAAACATGTTTATAATGTTCATATTAACACAAACTCGCCCTCTTGGGGGGGGGTCACACTGTCCCCTGTACAGCACAACCCGAATAGATTTTTCCTTCCTGACCTTTTAGGACTTCCTGTGCAAATCTTATCACTCCGAAAAACCTGACATGGCAAAGGCTGAACGACTGCGCACGCCATCAGAAGGACATGTGCAAAATAAGCTCCATTTATTCTTTTTTTTTACATATTTCAAATGTCGTTGTGTTAACCCATGAAAACTCCACAATATATTTTTGAATGGCTCCCAATGTTAATATGGGCCTATAATGAATTGACCTGTAATATGCCACACTGTCACACACGGGTGAGCCTTAATTCCTGCACGATTTCAGTGTAGGCCTATATCTCTTTTCTGTGGGGGTCAATATTTGTTCGCCGTAATCTTATAATAAAACGTCCTTCATCATGTTTGTTTCGGTCCTGTAAAATGTGCTCTGATAGAGACAGGGGAGTAGATAGGGACGACTGGCACGTGACCCGGTGGTCTCTTAATCAATAAGTGACGCACTCGCAAATAACTTTGATGTTTATTTGATTGCATAGATTTAATTTCATTTTCCAAACACAAGAAAGAGGCACCCTATTAATTTAGTATTTTCCAATAATTTGGGCATGATACATCTTCATGTATATGAGTTATTACTATCATATAATCGAGTAAGACATGCATCAAATAATTTACAACAAATCATTGCACCGAACTTTGAGAGCGATTATCAGGAATACTTAAAAATACAGTTTCGAGGGAGATGTTTATAGCCAACGTGTATTCTACAAATTGCCATTAAACGAAAATGTATGTTTTACCACGGATGACATATTGAGGCATCATAAACTCAATGACTTGAAAACACCTGGATTTCACACCTTAATTAACTCCACTCCTCCTGGCCTCTCATTGGTGGGTGGACTCCCAGTAGGGCCGCATATAGCCGGTCGCCCCAGTGGCCTATAGGAACGCAATCCCACTGCACCTCTAAGGTAATACACTAAATATAACCATGTACTTTGATCGGATCCCCCCATTCCAACTTTGCGCAACGGATTACAAGTTCCCCGGACCGTCTTCCCAGAGTGAGCCGATGTCAGAGGTGGACTCTCCTTCCCCCGGCTCGGGCCCATCCAGTCCCCTGTCGGTAAACTCCGACTCCATCTGCTCCAGTCCGGAGGAGCCGAAAGCATCCGAAGAGAAGCGAGTCAGGAGGCCGCTGAACGCGTTCATTATCTGGACCAAGGAGGAGCGCAGACGCCTGGCACAGCTCAACCCGGACCTGGAAAACACCGACCTCAGCAAAATTCTCGGTAAGTTGTACAAAATAATAATAGTTCCCATTTAAATTAAATCGACGATAAAACGAAAGACTTTAACTTTAAAAATTACCGTAAGTTCTATAATTTGTCTAAACGTGCAGCCAGTCTAATGAAGCCCTGCACTGAACCCTAACTCACCTGTAGCTTTTATCAATGTAGTAATGTTTCTATACTGATGACCAATTAATTTGGGTTTCTTCAGGTAAGCACTGGAAAGCGATGTCTCTGGCAGAGAAACGTCCCTATATGCAGGAGGCAGAGCGCCTTCGCGTGCAGCACACCATCGACCATCCCAACTACAAGTACCGGCCTCGTAGGAAGAAACAGCTGAAGAAGTGCCCTAAAACCCTGCCTGCAGAGGCCCCTGCAACTCACTCCAGCCTGTGTGGCAAGGGCTTCGCCATGCCTTATGACCTCAACTACCGCATCCAGAACCAGTGCCATCAGCAACCATCTTACACCAACCCGGACATCTACCAAAACTCCCAGTCCTACTTTTCCCACAGACCCGAGAGCTACCCAAGCATGCCCTTTTACCCGGAACCGGCTCCTACGTACTCGAACAAGCCACTGTTGTACAGTCACACGTTTCAAACAGAGCCACATCCATACCTGCCTACCCAGCATGGACTGCAGCAATATGGGACGCCCAGTCCAGCCTGTGCTGGTTCTCATGGAGAACAGGGGGAGTTCAGAGTGAGGCCCCCCCAATTGTCCTCCTCTACTGGGCCATCGTTGGAGTTCTATCTGGAGCAGGTTCAACTGGACATGCTGTACGATCTGGACCGGAGCGAGTTCGAAAAGTACCTGGGACCACCCCCAGACCGACCCGAGCCAATCGAGTCGGGTTATCAGCAGCAAGGCGGCCTATAAGAGGCCTGAACTTTGTCATTTTACCATAAGCCAAACCTTTCTACTTGTTTTTTTGTGTGCGCACAGTATATGTCAGCTCCAAAATGTTCTAATTAATTGAACCCTCCCCCCAAAGTATTTCATGTATTTATGTGTATGGATATGACATTACATGTTTTGAATGTTACAAGATATTTACAGTATATTGTGGCTTTTTGATTTTGTCAGAGGCCAACATAAATAAATTATTTAAGTAATCTGAAATAACCTATTAATTTTGATTTCTGTTGTTTAATACCTTCATATTTTTGTACTGAACGCTACATTCAATTCAAGTTTTAAAAAGTCTATTGAACAGATGATTCATATAAATATAAGGCTAACATTGCTTTATTTTTTAATTGCTATTATGAAGAATGACTGGTTAGAAATTATCTGTTTAGTTTATCTAATTTCATTAGTTTTGTTAACAAACTGGAGCGGACTTGAGAGGCTGTCGTGGCTATTGCTTGACCATGGCGTTGGCAGAACCCGGGCTGTTGACATATTGTCTTATCTACCCCTGTGTCTTTCTTGGCCCCTGGCGAAGTGGGGAAGGGGGGGGGGGTGCATTGGGCGGGCGCCAGGGGCATAAAAGTCCACACTTCCTGTTTCATTTTAAAACATCTCACAAAGGCTCTAAAAATATGCCAAATATCGACACATCTCCCGACTCAAATGCCACTAACTGCCAAATGTTTATCTCACTCTGGGCCAACCCAGTATAAACTATCGGCTAATCTGAGCTCTGCAACTATTAGCAGGGCATGGGGCCCGGGCTAGATCTATCTGCCAAGCAATGAGTGCTTGAACATAACACAATGCAAACTCAAACTGATGTATTTTCAACGACATACTTTAAAAAGCTTACAGAGGAAAAAACTGTTGAATAATGACATGGGATGGTAATTCATTGTGGTCAAGGGGAAAGTGTTGGATGGACTCCAGGAGGCTGAAATCCACCGACCCTGCCCACGAGAGAAGGCTGATTAGGGGCCTCAGGAGCTGCTCCGCTCAGCACTTCCAGGCTCCAACCCCTAGCAACCTGAATGACAGGAAGAAATCTGACGTCAGGTCCATTCCCATGATACTCATGTCAAAACCATTCCGACAGCATTTATTTACTACCTCTCTCACACACGTAAATGCAACAATAAAAGATCAATAAACAGGATATTTTGGAGGATTTTAATCTCCCTTTTTTTCTTATTGTTTTGTAAATAGGTGTCATGGCAACAATTCATATTCAGGGGTCTTGTGAAGGACAAATGGAGACTTCATCAATGATAAAAGTGAAAGGTGTATGATCAGCAGCAAATGGATGACAGGACAGGAGCAGGACATGGGAAAACCATTTTTGATTTCATCTTATAAGATTTGTAGTGTGAATTTTGACATAATATCGCGTGATAAATATAGATTGAGGTGCCCTCAGTTTTATTTAACGTTGCCTGTTTACATTTCACAGAGGTTGTTTTTTTCTCCTGGGTGGAATGTCTTCAAAATCCATTCAGTCCTTACTAAGAATGGGCTGAGCATGTTATCTGTTGGGAAGAATTTATAGCATGCAATGAATGATATTTCAGCTATGTTAAAGGTCCTAAGGATACATTCTTTGGATTAAAACAGTTTCATAGTTAGAGATTACATATCTAAATATTACAAATCGGTATGAAGAGTATTGATTTTATAAATTACTGAGGTGTACAATAAACCTAAAAGTAGCTCAGAATTTGCTTACAGAGGACATTCTTCAGATTTAGAGAGCTATTATTAGCAATATTCTTCTTTCAACTCAACCATAAAGGTCGTCAATGATTTCCTGTTGTAAACACAGTGTGCATTTTGGGTAAATTCAGGGCTGCTCTCTACTGATACGGGGCTCATCCGTGAATTCTCTTTCAGGAATGTCTCATCGGTCTGTGAACTAGAAGGAAGTTCAAACAGGAAACAGTCTGAAGTGAAATACTCTCAAGATCCTTCATTTGACATTTTTTATATTTATTCTCTTCATAAGCACTGTGGATATATTATTTAACTGGCAGCATAATTGCATAGTGTGGCAACTGTACTGTTCTGGGTGGCAAGACGCCGTAGACTGTGTTGCAAACGAGTTCATCACGGGGCTCCCAAACATCGAGGCCCCCACACCAGGGGCTGTTTGAGGAAGAGACTAAAAATAAAGAAACCAAGTGATACTCTGATCTCTATACTACCTTCTACGTGACAGACTGTTCTCTTTATTACAGGCACAGCATGTAGCATCATGTCTTATATGGTCGTGTACCCCAACACATGCAAGACCAATTATTATGACTGCTAAATTATTATTTAACGGCGACTTGAACTTTCTGCTTGGTTTACTGTAATTAGCTTTTGGCTGTTTTAGGCTAGTCCCTGTGGTGTAAAAAGCATATCATAACGGAATTCAACTAAATACTGTAATTAGTTAGTAATGGGGAAAAAAAGACAGATTTGTTTAGCCGTGTTTGAATTCAGAATAAAATGACACCCAACTACAATATAGTGTGCTTTAGATAAATAAAAGGCCTTACAACTAACCAGTCCTTTCAGAAGCCATTCATTAATCAAATAATTGGCTTTGATAAAAATCTGATGGCCACAGTTAATTATGAGTCTTTTTGGGCAACTCGAATCTAGCCCTAAATAATTGGGCCAATCAGATTACTATAACCTGATCAGGCGCTCAATCGGCTTCAATGGGCTTTCAGTCTTCGACTATCACATGTTTACACACAGACACAGGCCATGATTGACTGGCTGGGTCCTGGCACTGACCCCCCTATGATGGGTGACTGGAGAAAGGCATTGGGGATACTGGGAACGTAGTAGAATATAAGTGGTGGTGGATGAGACGCGAGCAGATGAGATAATAGGAGGAGAAGAACAGATGGAGGAAGTTAAAATAATATTGAGATAATATACATGTTTTTATTGGAGCTATATTTCTAAATTCAACTTGTTTTGTGAAACAAATATTTTACAATGCGATAAAAAGCTTTTAAAAATCAGAATAGACATGTTGGGAAAGGAGAGGAGATGGTTTTGGGAGAGGGTACATCTGATCTCCAGTGGGGGAACACAGAAGGACTGGGAGTAGGCAGACAGTTGATTAAGGCAGAGGGGTTATAGCGTGACAGACAGAATAGAATGGGGCATCTGGGCGTTTCCCCTGTGACCTGCTGGGAAGCTCATCAAACACAAAGGAATTCATCAGACACACAATCTTCGATCTACAGTGCCATACTATCCATTTTGGATATTCTCTTGTTGTTTTGTTTTTGATTTTGACACTGAAATGATTGTCTCACAGTGATGTTAGAGACTGATCAATTACTGCTGAAAGTGTTGCAGTGAGTGGACACAAACAGTGAATGTGTGTAAGGGGCCACTCACATTTGTTCATGAACATATCTAAATATTTTATTATGTTGTTCATTCAGGTTCCCTGGTTACCAACATGTTTTAGTAAAAGATCTGAAACCAGTCAATAAATCTAGAATTTCTCACTGCTGTATGTGTATTCTTATCTACTCAGTGTGTGAGTGTGTGTGTGTGTTTGAGTGTGTGTGTGTGTGTGTGTGTGTGTGTGTGTGTGTGTGTGTGTGTGTGTGTGTGTGTGTGTGTGTGTGTGTGTGTGTGTGTGTGTGTGTGTGTGTGTGTGTGTGTGTTTGTGTTTGTGTGTCCGTGCGTGTCCATACCTTTTGATCTAGTCCCATTAACGTTTTGTTCAGTTAATGGTGGCATCTATGTATCACAAGACAGCTAGCTACCTGGGCATTTATCATCTGTTATGAGTGTGTGTGTTTTTTGTGCCAAGGCCACTAGCCTAAGTCGGCATTACCTTCTACATGAATAACATTGGAGCTCTTCCTGTATACCTTGAATTATGACTCAGAGAACCTGTTTGTGTTTTCGTGTCTTTGAGTTGATGTTACATCGATTAATGAGCCTCCCAGGTGCTACTTTGGTGTGTGCGCACGTCACAGGAAAGGATTCCTTCTGCTTTCTCCATACATCACTGCGTCACAGACTCCAGTTTATAAGCAAAAAAGTAATTTGAGGATGTTATGTTGTAACAAAAGAAGCAAAATACTGAAACTTACAAGCCTCTTCCCCTGAATGCATGAAACAATTACACCAGTGAGGCCACTGTCTCGCATTAAGCTGCGTTACTGGGAGACCAGGGTTCGAATCCCGCTATCACATTAGCCCAGGGAGAGTTGTGGAGAGTTGGGCATACGGATAGCAGCATCCGGGTATTTTTTATTTTAAATAAGTCCTCGCTCTCTAGCGACTCCTTGTGGTGGCTTAAGTGCGTGTCGTTTCAATCCTATTTTAATCCAGGCTAATCATTACCCAGCGTAAAAAATCCTGACTGTCAGACTTCTTGGTTGAGCGAGCAGAAAAACACTAGGACTGCTTTGATATGCACTGGAAAGACATGTGTCTTGATAGGATGTGGAGCAGTGCCTTAATTACAAATGGAATGTCATTAAATAAGGATAAAAATATAGGGTTGACATGAAAGAAATGTACATTTGTTTTGCTTAGTATGTGGTAGTTAGTGTTATCTACTTCAATCAAGGTATTTATTATGTCGTAACAATTAAGCTTTTACTACATTGTTGGGAGATATATCAGGTGAATTGTGGACTGTAAAACAAAACATGACAGTTTAACACTAAATCCCCATAACAAGCTCTTATAAAACGTGAGTGTAATTCACAGTTCTTCTTTCAGGTCTCTTTCATGTGTCTACGGAATGTGTACTCTGCATGACCTCTGTCTCCTCAGAGGTGAAAGAGTCTGTTAGCAGTGTGCGCAGGTCAAGGAAGTGGACAATACCTCTGTGTGTGTGTGTGCTTGTAAGTGTCTGTGTCTGTGTGTGTGCATGTGTGTGTGTGTGTGGTGATTATGTGTGTGTTTGCCTGAGAGCGACATTACATACTGTCGCCATACAACAACAATTCCAGTAGCAAGTCCGCGGACATCTCTCAATAGGAGCATATCGTCTAACAACCTCTCCCCCTTTTCCTTCCTCCTCCTCTCGAACCTCCTCATCAACCCTGGGCACCTGTTAACTCGTACTGACGTGAAGACTGTAACACCTGCAGTGATTGGCTTAGCGGTTTAAGCCTCAGGGAAACAAACCTCACAGCAGGATGCCCGGCTATCAGCTGCTGTCACAATGCTGACCGGAGACCCTCTGTATGGCAATGGCTCGCGTCTGATACATGAAAGACACCTGACTTAGAGAGCTAAGAGGAACCCCCACAGACCACCACCTGCACCTGAACACACACACACACACACACACACTTACACGCTTCAGCATTACAAATTTGACACACTGGTGTTGGTTTATGATACTTCAGGGCTTAACATTGCATTAGATGCATTTTTATGGTGAGAGGTGATTTAGGGATGTCCCACTTTGGTCCGGGTCGTTATGAGTTATTTTGGACCCTCTGAACCTTGTCCAACCCCCCCCCCCCCCCCACCACCACCACCTCACTTGGGGAGAGAATTGCGTCTGTCAGCTTTCATTTGCTGATTGTTAATAAAGGCTACTTTCTGGGAGCCGTGTTTCACCCTCTGTTATTCTTCCTGTGCTGTTTGCCCCACTCACAGCTGGAGGGGCAGGAAAGCCAATCTGGAAAACTACTCTACGTATGTCATCAGCGATTATGGGAAGGAGCTCAAGTGTCCGCCTGTGCCACGTATTCAGGCCCTGGGCAGCGCTCTCTGACATGCGGCAGGCACTGGCCGGGGTATTGTGCGTCGTGCCCCTCAGGGAGACTCTCTGGGTCCGGGTACCTGAAGCTCAAGGTCCTCTGGATCATTCTTCCAGGGAAGGCATGATTCTCTGAGTCCACACAGCACGCCGGCTGTCCGGTCCTTTCTTCCTGTGGAGAAACGTAAAGGAAGTCGCCCACCCCGAGGTGACTATAATCCTCCACACAACGTTTGTGTTTTTCCAAGGATTCGGGTCCTCCCAACGGTAACAAAGGAGAGAACAACAAGTAGAAAAACCTGCCGGAGTCGTGGCCTCCCAGCTTACACCAACATGACCCAGCGGGTGCAACTAGACCCACGTCGAACAGTAATCTAACAACCACACAACCACGTTTAAATGGTTTTCACAAAACGTCAGAAGTCTACGGCGACCGTACGCCTGCCGTCTCTGTGTGTAAAAACGAGTTTCTGCGCAAGCATCGGTCGCGCGTCTGTTCACCCGCCGCCCGATCCTTACCGACGCGACCACGTTCCCATGGTGAGGAGGGGGGGTGGGGGGGTTGGTGGGGGGGCAGACTGTGACACAGCGGCCCTGCCTCCCATTGTGTGCGTCCGTTTACTCAGCACGACAGAACAAGGACAGACAGGCTACGGGAACACAATGGTCGCATATTTATTTACTGCTTAGTGCTAGCCGGGGAGGGAGCCCCTGCACCTGATAACGTTTACAACAGGGGAGAAACCCCCCGCTCACTTGGACACTGCACCCACTTTAAGCTTATTACTGGACCTGATGACTATTCCCTATCTACTGCACTCCTTCTGACCCGGTCATAAGTCGTAGTGTGCCGTATAGATGATAGAGTGTGAATGGGGACACAACCCAAGTGAAACCGTTTATTGTTGGGATGATGAATAAGTGAGGCTCGAGTCTCCAACGTGGCCCCGCCCACCTGAATCAAACAACCGAAGACTCGTTAGTTGTTCGCTCGCATTAGCTGGGAAAACCATCGAGCACCGCTGTATGGAGTATTTGGGGAGTGATTTCGTTACCCAACGTGGTGTGGAGCCTGGTTGTGTATCACCTGATAAATGTCACTCAAATGGTGTCGCCCAAGTCACGTCCGTTGTTGTGCCCTTGAGCAAGACACATAACTCTGATCCCACTTGTAAATTGGAGAAGAGCCTCTGCTAAATGACAAATATTGGTGATTTAATATTCAGCATGCGTAATTATTATAACAAGAGAACAAATCCCTGTGTGACCAGTCGTTGTAGTCGGTGTAGTGCTCGTCTGGTCCAGTGGGGGGCGCTCTCTGTAGCCTGTATCAAAAACATCTACCTGTGGTCTGGAATCAATCCAAATAATAGTAATCTAACCTGGATATTGTCGTGCACAGGCCAGCTGAATTATAATACATAAACACTGCAATGTCCAGTTTGGCTGACATGATTTTGACCGACTCAAGTTTTTCACACACGTTTTCAATACCACAGTAAAAACAAACAAAATCTATTGACCTACATGACTCGGTTCACACTAAAATTAATTTCCAGAAAGGCATTAAGAGGGCTTTATTTATCCGTCGCCTTGCTGTCCATGCTTGTAATTGTGAGAGCGGGTCCAAGTTGAGTGGCTTTGAGGCCCTGTTCGTTCTCTCCCCCAATCCCTGACTTCCAGAGATTAATACCGACCCCGGATTAAAATCTCAAAATAGAGAAATCCTTTTGGATTAAAACGAGGGAATTGAGCGAAGCAGAGGTGGTGCGTGGTGGAGTGGAGATTCTGACACCGTCACCTGTGACACCACCGTCACTTGTGACACACACCGTCACCTGTGACACACACCGTCACTTGTGACACCACCGTCACCTGTGACATCAACAACCCAAATAGCTCAGGATCACTGGGATGTGCTGATGCTGTTCTTCAGTGCTTGTACATAAACAATATGGGAAATATGCTCTGATCAATTCAGTGTTTATAGTTATAAAAAACACGTATAAAACACTTGACATATGATGCCAGATTTGTGGGGGGGGTTCTGTAAACGTGTCTACAAGTACTGATGTTCGGCACATCAAAAGTGTCTAACGAAACAACATAATAGAAGTTTTGAAAAACACGTTTAGGTCAAGTATCACATGCTACAAAAAAAACATTTAAACCGTTGAGATTCAGAGATTCCGTGTTATTTTATGACCACAGCTCCTGATGTGGTGGCTAGATGGTTCTGTGCCAGTGTACGATTTACTTTCATTTCGCCCGTGGTTTAACATGGTAGTAATTAAGTTCTGCTTCACTATATAAATTCGGTGCGACATTTTGGTCATCATCAGGTTTGCTCTGTACTAGGACTAGACACAATATGACATAACAATAATGAATTGATATAAAACCCTCATCCAAACCCTGATATAATGGTCATTGTGTGGTCCACTGGAGCTGTGGGAAACAGGTGTATGTACTGAGAGTGTTTCCTGGCCAAACACCGGCCTCTCAAACGGCCTCTCAGACCAAACGCAGTCGCTCATTAACTTCCTCCTTGGACTCCAGGGTTTCGTCCTAAACGATGCCCCATGCCCTACATAGTGCCCTACATTGACTACATTCCTTGGGGCATGTAAAACACGGGTATTTGGTGTGGAGACCTGGTTCCTTTTGGGATCCCCAGCAAAGAATGTACACCTTCCTAACTGTAAGGACCTGCGGTTACAGCAGAAGACACAAAGGCTGTTGGCCTGGCCTGCAGCGAACCAACCCACATAATCGTTATTCTGGCTTTTTTTTTTACTTCTCTCCTTCTCCGTTCCATTTATACTCCTCATATCTCATTGTTTGCATGTATGTAGGTGTATATTTCCCTCCTTCGCCTCCCTCGTTACCCTTTCTCACCCTCTCACTTTCCTTCCCCTCTCTCCCCCTTGTCCCCCTCTTTCTCCCTCTCTCTCTCTCTCTCCCTCGTTCCTCTCTCTCTCTCTCTCTCTCTCTCACCCTCAGTCCCACCTTTCTCCATCATTCCCCTCTCTCTCCCCCGTTCCCCTATTTCTCCCCTGTTCCCCTCTCTCTCCCTCGTTCCCCTCTCTCTCCCTCGTTCCCCTCTCTCTCCCTCGTTCCCGTCTCTCTCTCCCATTGCCCTCTCTCCCTCTCACACTCCTTCCAGGCAGCTTAAGCACTCTTCCTTCCTGCCCCCGCATGGCTTCCTGTTCCCGCTCTTATCACTGGAGAAAACGTGACAGGGGTTCAGACTACTCAGCCAGCCACTACCCAGCATCCCACACCTCACTTCCTAACCTACCATCGCCTTAAATGGAAGTGTTCTGCCCTGGCCCCGGTAAGAGGGGGGTGCACGTAGGTGCACGATCCACAGAGGGATATCCTAGGGGCCCCTGTCACCCACCTGCTAATGGACTTATTTATTATAAACAATATGGTTCCTCCTTTACAGGCTCAAAGAGGAACAATAAATTTAAAGTGGCTGGATGTGTTTTTATTTATGCATTTATTTATCTTAACGGAAGCCTTGGGCACTCTGGGGTATTATCTACCCATTCAATGTAGAAGGGGATTTCCTTGGAGCAGGAAATCAGCAGCTTTGATTTTCTCTGTGAATCGGTGCTTCGCCACAATGGGAGTACATCTGCACCCCATAGCAAACACTCCTTCATATCTGAGCTTGACGTCACAGAAACTGGAGTGAGGCACTAACTCGTATTTGTAAATGAGATTTAAATTGTGCGGTGATATTGACTGAACCAAACTGCTAAATCAAACACAGTAACGTGCCCGGGGTATCATGGCCTTAATGTTTATTCATGAGGTTACTGGTGTGAGCTGTTTTTTTTATACTTGACATTTGAAAATCTGATATTGTTTCTTTTATTTAAATGAACTTCCTACCATAGAATATGATCTGTTTCTGAAGGCCCAATGGCCTGGTTGTGAACGTGCACGTGACCTTTGACACCGGAGTTCAATTGTTTCCTATCTGCCGAAATAAAGCAAGAAACACCAACATATTTAAAGACCAAACAACATATATATTTTAAAAATAGGATGGTCGTCCTTAGTAGCAGGATTGTCCACTTACTGCCAAACGGTGTCATGGTCAGTCCATTATCATGTTTGTAAGTGCAAACACACACAAATACACACACACAGTTTAGGAGCATCTTGTGTGTGTGTGTGTGTGTGTGTGTGTGTGTGTGTGTGTATGTGTGTATGTGTGTGTGTGTGTGTTCTTAGCTTGCATGCTGTATTTATTGTTGATCTAGGGCAACGTTGCCAGAGAGGGGTCTGCCCGGCCCTGATAGAGTCAATGTTATTGTAAGGCCACAAGGCCATCTGATAAGGACCCATACTCCACAGCCTCCCGTGATAAAACAATGTTTTAGATGGTCCTGAGCCAGAACGCCTTATAACCTGCAGTACAAATGCAACAATAACCACAAAGTTCAAAGTCCACACGCTGTGCATCGATCGCTACGTCGGAAAGATGTGTTTAACATTCAGGAGTGGTCCAGTTCCTCTGAGGTGGTCCAGTTCCTCTGAGGTGGTCCAGTTCCTCTGTGGTGGTCCAGTTCCTCTGAGGTGGTCCAGTTCTTCTGAGGTGGTCCAGTTCCTCTCTGGTGGTCCAGTTCCTCGCTGGTGTTCCAGTTCCTCTGAGGTGGTCCAGTTCCTCGCTGGTGGTCCAGTTCCTCTGAGGTGGTCCAGTTCCTCTGAGGTGGTCCAGTTCCTCTGAGGTGGTCCAGTTCCTCTGTGGTGGTCCAGTTCCTCTGAGGTGGTCCAGTTCCTCTGAGGTGGTCCAGTTCCTCTGTGGTGGTCCAGTTCCTCTGAGGTGGTCCAGTTACTCTGAGGTGGTACAGTTCCTCTGTGGTGGTCCAGTTCCTCTGAGGTGGTCCAGTTACTCTGAGGTGGTACAGTTCCTCTGTGGTCTCCGTGTATTTCTGTGGGCACAGGAAAAATGGCACACATTCCCTTGTGGACCGGCTTTGACCGAAGTCTAAAGGGTCTGAAAAGCAGTGCACTAAATAAGGGTGTATTTTGAGACGCTGCGTATGAACATTGTACAGTGCGTATGTGTATACTGATGGTTGTGGATAGTGTTCGGCCTCTGTGTAAATGTCTGAGGGTTTTCCCTGTTATCTTGGGTGAATATCACAGAGGAGGAAGTTGGTCCGCTGACTGTGGTCACTGAGGTTAGGTTGAAAGGTCAAAAGTTAAGCATAAGGCTGACTGTATGGCTTAGATCCAGACACTGCCATGTTGATCTTTCTAGAACGTAACACTTCTGGATTGATTCCATCCGGAGAGCCGAGAGATCCGTAGGTTAAAGTGTTTTTTGGTCCATTTGTGCTGAACTAATCAGAATTCAGTGTGAATGCAGTGTCTGTGAACGAGTGAGGGAAACTTCCGTTACCGTACGGCTCTGCGTATATTTGGTATAATTGCTATTGTCTTAATTGTTCCAACATGTAAAGTGTACTGGTTTACATTGACTTTTTGCATATACCCTTTTTCTGATATTTTGCCAATACTTTTATCTAGAGCAACCTAGATTGGGTTCCGTACATTATCATGCTGCTTAGCTCTACTGTTGCAACTAATATGTTTTACCAACTGAGCTTGATAGCAAGCAAGCACGTTTATTTATATAGCACAATTCATACATAAAAGTAAATATTGTGCTTTACAAAGGAAAAAGAAAAAGAAAATACATATACTTATATACTTATATTCATATCAACCTGTTTACTGGCATCATGTACAGGTTTTAAGAATCTGGCCAAGAAGTCTTAAGAACTTCCAAGTCTTAAGAACTTTATTCAATAAGTCTTTAGAACCTTTTCAGGTCTCTGGAACCTGGTCAAGACGTCTTTAGAACTTACAGGACAGTTATCCATTACATTTGTGTACTTTATTCTCTTATATATTGTGACTAATACCCCTCACTGACCGTGGGAATTTAACCGAGATCTCTGGTGTTGTAAATGTCATGTTCTAACCAAGTGTGCCACACAGGACCACAGTAAATTACCAGTCACCTGATCCGATTTCTCCCTGCTTACTGGCGTTGGCTTTGAAGTGAGTTTGGGACCTAAGTTAGGTGCTTACAAAGGAAACTGTTATTGCCCTTTATATTCAGATTGAGGCGACTCTAAAGGAACATTGACTCTGCGAGGGCACTGACTTGTCACTGAGTTGATAGGGATGCTCCACACCATTGTGTGCAAATGACCTGTAAGGAGATTATCTCTGCATTTGACATAAGTGGAACCCAGACATTTAAAGGTTAACCTGAGCAACATATCTTGCTGTCGAAACCTTTTACTAATGATAAAATAAATTTCACTAAGGAAACGTGAGGAAAATAAATGTTGGTTAGACGGCTGGATACATGTTTGCATTGCTTTAATTTGTTTTATTTCCACGAATATAATTTAAAGGTATTTCCTGTGTGAAACAGGAAATAGCATCAATAAAAACATGTCATTAAATGAAGGAAAGAAAAATAATTTTCACAGGTCTTGCGTCATTGTTAAGAATTATAATTCTCATGAACCATCTGGCTTGACAGATGACTGCGTTGATGAGCGTGTTTTAGACCTATTTATCTTGACAGAAGCTACATGTGAGGGTTTTTGGCGAACTTCCTGACAGTGAGGGGGATTGAAACTGCTTAGGAGTGCAGGTAGCCAATTAAAAAATGCAACACTGAGTAGGATCACCCTGTAGAAACTACCGTAAGTGTTTCTATATGCTGTCTGTGTAAAGGGAACCGCTCAGAGAGGAAGTACTCACAAACAGTGCATTTCCTCCATGAAACCACAGCTGTGCGAGAACAACACACAGAAATTACCTCAGACGTTACTGTCATTTTAACACTATTTAGAATGATATGGTCCCAGGGTCATTGATGAAAATATGTGATTTAAGAAAAATCTTTGATCTTTTTTAATAAAGTCAAAGTACATTGTTTCTATTATTTATTAGTGTATTTTAGCTTAAGGAACTTTATTGTGGTCTTCCATGGCTTCCTGTTTCATTGTAATATTGAGATTTATGCAAAATGAATTTGTCATCGGTGACATTTATGATAGATTTCACGACGAAAAAGACAACAGGTTAGACTATATACTGCTCTGAGGGCATTAATAAAACATATAAAATAAACCACTGAAACTAACCACTTTGCATGTTACATTGGAAAGTAATGGACCACAATTTCGATTTAACTAAAACTTGCAAAACAAGAAATATTTACACACAGAGAAAAATGGTCCAGGTGACAAAGAAATGTTCAAAGGCCAAAGTTGAAGAATTAAAAAACTCTGTGGAATCCTTATATTTCCAGATAAAAGACATCATCCTGTGCTTTTTGGTCTAGTCCATAAAAAAGTTAATTATTAAGACATGTAGTTGGATAAACAGCCTAATTACTCAAACTCAAATCAGTGCATGCTATTGTCAGATGAGGCAAACCGTTTCATAGCCATTTACCGAAACATTTGTATGTAGAAAAGGATCTCATACCTAGATGAAAACATGATGATGGATCAATGTTGTTAAGAGGCTGGTATGCTTCAGATGATCTTAGGGCACTTGTTCACATCAATTGCTTTTATGCAATTTTTAGCACACATTAAAATTGCACAAAAACAATTACTTGACCACAAAATCATTATTTTCCATGACTGTTTCAATATCCTGCAGTAACATCCAATTTAATCTGTTATTTCAGCACATATATAGCTCAGAGACAAAAAGGATATTTCTATCCGATTGCTTTGGAACTCAATCTAGCAACTTTTGGGTTATTGGTCAGGATTTTGAACTAGCAACCTTTCGGTTACCTGGCCAATGCAATAAAAGTGCAGTTTCTACAGCATACGCACAGGATATGAGAGGTGTTACGAGCATGCCGCAAATAGCCATGAAAAGAGAAGTTGGTTGTACGTATGTGAGGAAGTTCTGTTTAAAAAGAAACACATTTGCAACCTCTTGACATATACATGATCTTTTACAGCACTATAAACAATGACACAAAACCCCAAAAAACATATATGTATTACCACTTTCTTTAAGTTTTTCCTGTTCATTCAGAATGCTTCGTTGGTCGTCGATGACTTTGTTTAACAAGGATGTAAATATGAGTTCACATATATGCCAAACTCCCTTACTTATCTCACAACATGGGAAAAGTCAGAGAACACACAAAGGAAACAAGAGAAAACGTTATTGATCTTAATTAAGTATCCATTGGCTGTAATACAAAAATAGAGGGCAATAATTAAGAAGTGTAAATCAACTGGGGCTCCTATTAACTTATAAAGGACATGTGTATACACACACACTGTAAGGAGATACATTATACAGTTGAACAATTGCAGAACCTTGGGGTCACTAAAAATCTCAATTACAATTATGTGCTCTCTCCGTCCCAATGTGCACTTTGGACCTCAAACGAGAAGAAAACATTAACTCTGATCAAAACCTAAACATGAGCGCTAGCAGTTTGCTAAATGTCATTCTAACTTTGATCAGAACCAGGCACAACTTTTGGACCAAGAACACTAGAAGTGGGTTTGGTGCAGAAACAGGGATGGTCATTTGGTAAAGAAGTGTGTCGCGTTGTGGTAGATATGAGATTCAGTTTGGCTGTTTTGACACACAATATTTGTTCGTATTCACCTGGATGCAATCCTGTCCCTCATTTAGTCTGGATAATAACTCTTCCTCTACAGCTCTTGGACATTTCAATACTGATTAATTGATCACCTCTGTGTCTCGAGATAGAGGCAGACAAAGAGACAAAAATAGAAAACAGTAAATTAAGAGAGCGATATTACCCGACGGAAAGAGGGTAAAAGAGCGAGAGAAGAAGAGAAGAAGATATGGCAAGAGACAAAGAATAAGAGAGAAGACGAAAAAGGAAAACAGACTTGGAAAGTAAAGAAGAAGAACAGTGAAAGCGAGAGACGGTAGACTGCTGATCAAACACTATTGATCAGTATTGGTTGGCCCGGTCGCCCCTCCTGACGACATGGTGTCCAGTTAGCACCCATGGGGGTATCAGTGTTTTTGTCTGTGGTGCCGGTTTAGCACCTCAACCTGCCAACGGCCACACATGAAAGAGTAAAGAGTGTTTGACCGATTAAAAAAATCGATGTTTGCCCTGATTGTCACATACAAAGGACCCACTGTCCTTCTCTACCCCATTTAAAGACGTGAGCCACGATGCCCGGGTTAAGAATTAACTCAAATTTATGTCACAAGTTTGTTATAAAGTACACAGGGATTCATAGGATTCTAATTTTGTTGAAAAATTGGAATGGAAACATGAAAAAAGTGTTATTATGCATTGTCTTCGTGTCTGACAGAATAGAATTATTGAGGGACTTCTCAGGGCGGAGAAGTCAAATGCAGGTCAAGTTATGGAGAGTACTATTTATGTGGCTGCAAGTTAAAGGAACAAGTCAAAGGAACAATAACGACATTTACAGACTATCTATCACTCTCGTTTTCTCACAAGCGGTTATTCCAATTATCTTATAACACAGAGCTTATCTGATTATATAACAAATCATCACAGAGAGCAGCTGTCAATCAAATTATCTAAATGTATTTTATAATGCCCTTTTTACAACGCCAGGTATCACAATTATTTTACAAACACCCTGCCTGAAATCCAACACAGAATGCATAAACATTGGCTTTATAATGTTGATAAACAGTGGCTAGGAACAATTCCATGGTCAAATTTAGGAAGACACCTAGAGTGGAACCATGCTCTGAGGGGTGGCCAGTCCTCTTCTGGCTGTGCTGGGTGATCTACCCCGTATGACTTCAGAGAATATCCCAATTTCTACTTGATGATTTGCTCTGAAAAGGTTAGTGGGACAGTTTTTTTTTAAAACAGCTATGACAAACTTCAGTAAACTTCAGCCAATTCTAGATAAAAATCGATAAAAGTAATCAGGGTGTGGAAGAGGGCATTGTGCATCCAATAATACAACATCTTATTCTTATCTTTGAACTGTCTTTGAACTTTATTTTATTGAACAGAGATTATGGGTGATCTAGATTAAACCTGGTCTAGGATATAATATATATTCTCATGGCGATTGAGTTAGATTTTTTGTCCTAGACTAGGCTTAATCTTGACCTCAGTGTCTGAACAGCATGACTTAACTCCTAGTGCAACTATTAACGTTTTATAGGTGTCTGAGCAATGAGACTTCTAATTGTTCTAAAAAAATTAAAAATGTAGATTTTTTCTTGACATTGGCCTGAGGAACATATCCCAAACAGAGCTTCAAAACTATGACTAGCTAATGTCAGCTAAGCTAGCTTACTGTAAATTGTTTTCGATTAGTCTGGTATGTAGGTGTAGCTGAGCCAGCCAGTCTTCAACTTCAAAATAGGAAAGAAGGATGCTGCTAACCAGTGCAACAGATAAAGTTTAGCTACGTTGTGCACAGACTAATAATATTTATAAAGGATGATGGAAACCCAACATGTTCCCACACATAAGATATGTCACACAAGATAGCTAACATACCTATGCTATTGTTCAAATGTTGTGAAAAAGGTTAAGCAAGCAGTTTTTGACAGAGCAGATCAAGTTAGCTAGCTAACCCATTACTTTATAAATTTATTTAGCAAATCTTTATGGTTTTACTTTAACTTCTGAATCTAGACCTTCTACATTTCTGCTGTAATAATTATATTACCCATCGAGTGACAGAACTTAGCGTTAGTGATTTGTAGGAGGTATCTATGGTGAAACGTTTGCATGTTACATTGGGAAGTAATGGATCACAATTTCGATTTAAATAAATGTATGTTATAAAAAAAATATTTTTTACACATTTTTACACAGATCTTGCAAAACTATATATATATATTTTTTTTTAAGGCCTCTTATTGCTCAAAATCTATTCCTAAAATAACTGTAAGAAGTAATTCTTCCCTGAATTAGAGAAATCATCACTTTCTATGTGAAACCCAAAATAAATATGTTCTTATCAGTTTGGAAACATTATTACTCCGTCTCAAACAATAAGGCTGGGTGGCCGATGTGGTTCCTAGTAATGTGATTGGTCTAAATAGAAGCTCGGAGTGTCAGGAAGTTAGCCAGTCCTCTGTCTTCATGGATAAAGTCATAAAAATGATAAACACATGGAACAATTACCCCCGGATAAAGACAATGCAATGGCCATTGGTAAAAAGCAGGTCGGGTCAGCAGTAAAAGTGGTCAAGTTGAAAGAGATTTGTGTTCAGAATGTCACCCTATTTTCTAAATGGTGTATCTAGGTAGTCGGTCAAATGTAGTGCACTATGTAGAAAATTTGAAAGAATGTGCAACTTAGTTCTCGTCCCTACTATATGGAGTCATTTAAATTAGGAAACATGGGTTTCCCATTTTTCTGGTAACCCCTGAGATTCCACTGTCCAAAAGTGTTTCTATTTTGAACGGATGATTTATGAGTGGTATCTCTTTAGGCTGCAATGGTGATAATATCAAAACCACATATGAATCACTAGAAGTGATGGGTAGTCAGTCAGTTTGTATTTGGATCAGACAAGTCCTTAATGTCCTCAATCTACAGTAACAAAGTAATAGTCTAGTGGATCGAGCATTTATACTAAATATATACATATATATTTTTTATTTGAGGTCTGGGATAATTTTACCCGATACATTTAATTTGGCCTAACTCAATGCTCAAAAATAGTTGCTTATTGTGAAATTGTTTGGAGCAAGCATTTAACTATAGAAAACAAATTGTATTGTTGTCATCTGCCTGAGCAAAGGTCATTACTAAGCATTTGTTTTGATAGAGGTAGAGATAAACATTTGCACTTTTCAAGCTCAATTTCTGTAATTCTATAGATTTTGCAATATCTTATTTACAATAGGTTTGGAACATTTCTCAGTGACCATAACATTACAACACAAACAATTGTCCAAAAATCGGAGCTAAAAAACTTTTGTCAATTTAGAATAATACAGTCAGTGGAATAAAAGGCAGAGATTTGTCAGATAGCGAGAATCATGTGGAACAAAGATATGTCACACACTGACACTGCTAAGATTAAATACAAAAAAAAACGATTCTACGTACATGGATACAGAAATTTTACTTCTGTGTTTTTTAGGTTACGGATTTTCTGTCCTGGCAACCAATATGATTTTAAATAACTGACATGCGAAGAAGAAAACTACTATTTCCAAACTTTGAAAACATAAAAAATCTTCGCCTCCCAAAATTGCCACCACCTTGTGGTTGTTAGTTGAAATACACCTACACTGCTGTCACACCAACTCTCCTCTCCTCCACATAGCTTTCTTTTTGGTCGTGCTTACAGAGAAATTGGTTTGGGATATTTTTTGTACTAAACATGATTTAGAAGGAACAATGATTACCTACATTATTCAGTCCTTGTTTTCTTACAGAAAGTGTGTGAACTGTGTCTAATATTAGCAGCCTGGGAATGACAGAGGTATTGCTTGCCCCCCTTCAGCCATTGCTTGTTTGAGGAGTGATGATGTGTGTCTAGTGAGGCTAATAGAAGAGAAGAAGCTGCAGCTTTTCCAATTATGCTGAGTTAACGTTCATTCCTCTATTGATGCACGACATTTTCTTAAATGACATTATAAAATAATGGCAGAATGTACAAATGTTATCCACATCTTTTGTTGTGAGTTTGGGAAACAACAACAACAAGTAAATGATTACATTATTTTTATTTGAACCATTATATTTAATATGACTTGTTTTAAATGCTGTTGAACTATACACTGACTGAGAGAAGCCACCCGACCATAAATGTCTCAGGAAAGTGACTTTGATTATTTGACTTTACGCTTCCGTCTTATTGTTGCACGACCCCTGGCAGTCCAGAAATCCAGAGGTTAACACAACTTGGTAGCAAAAACTCTCCAAACATCCTCCTGTTAGCATGACATCAGGAATATTGAACATTTGTCTTGGACCCAGAATCAGGTTATATTAAACAGACAGAAAGCTGAGGCGATGAGGCGGATGTGCTCATCTCTAAACTGACCCTATGAAATAAACAAGAAATAGTTTCATAAGAACTACATGGGGTGCTGTCTGTGTGTGTGTGTGTGTGTGTGTGTGTGTGTGTGTGTGTGTGTGTGTGTGTGTGTGTGTGTGTGTGTGTGTGTGTGTGTGTGTGTGTGTGTGTGTGTGTGTGTGTGTGTGTGTGTGTGTGTGTGCGTGTGTGAGAGCGCGAGTGGTTTTTGGACAAGGCTGACAGGCTGATAACACAATGACACCGTGTCCAAGGAGATTCCCTACTGATTCCCAGCAGATCTCTGACAGATTAACGCCTGCTGAACAATGAGAAGAGAGCGCTGGGTTTCCTCTGTGTTGTGCACGTTTGTGGCCAAACACATCCTCGTGCACCCTTTTCCTCGAGCCAAAGTGTGGGCCCCCGGCCCAGGGAATGTTCCCAGCATTCCCCTGAGTGCTTCTAACCCCCAAAACATATGAATACATAAAAGAGAGCGGTGTATTCTGCGATGTTTATATATGAATAATTTAGAAAGACACTTCGGTGACAGCTGTGCGTGCATACATGTGTATACTGTCTGGGTGTTATAGGCCATTATTTAACAAGGTGAGCATTTGAGAACATATTCTCTATTACATTAAATTGACTTGCAGCGAAGTCAGTTTTACACAAAAATAAGCCACGATCCTGATCTGGTAAATACTTTAATGTGCTTCACCAGACTCACAAGGGGAAGTAGGAACCACAAAAACTTTTCATATCAGCCAATCTGACTGAAATCCGAACATCCAACCTTTCATATCTGCTATTTGGCTCGTGTAGAAATAAACTGGCAAAAATACATGAATCAATTTCATTACACAGTGAATTGCAATGGCACAAAAGTGTCTAGTTATTTCGTTTTCACAGAGCCGTGCGTGCACTCATATTCCACGAGGCTTCAACGAAATGTAAACGTGCGGCATAGATCCAGGTGTGTCAGGCTTTATTTGGCAGGTCGGGTGGCATCTGATGGCATCTCATTATCAATTATGAAGTGGCATAAATCATCTTCAGAGAAGAAACGTGTGATGTCTATTTACGGTGATGGGAGATGGAGATGGAGAGAGAGCTGTGCACTTTAGGTGTGAGAAGACCTGCTAGAACACCTGTTGTAGCGCACGCTATCCATCCTTACCTTCCACTTCCCCCCCCCCTTCCCCCTCCCCCTGCAAACACCTCTCCCAGGCAACCCAACCCAACACCCCCCCAGCAGGTGCAGAAGAATGTCATAACCCGACCGAGTCTATACACTCATGGAATCAAACAGATTATCGCCTCACGTAAATTGTATTATTTTCATGTAGATCGTGTTGGCCAGTAGTTGCCCCATGTGTGTTTCGTTATTCATTCATTTACCAATCAGACGGGGGGGGGGTTACATTTCAGTAATAACAGTACTGAATGTAAATCAATGTAAGAGTAAAGGATTATTGGTATGTAGAATGAAATTGAAATGTATCCAAAAAAATGTATAATTTAATATACAGAAGAGTAATTTTTCCTAATCAATTTACCTTAATGCTATGATAAATTCAATCGCATGGTAACCCTTTGTCGGTGTATGTCTTAGTTCAGGCCATAACAGCCCGTCTGTGTCTTGGGATCTACCCAGAGTGCTAACATATATACGCCTTCCGTACCAGTGATTTAAACTAACAGTGCTGCCTCGCAACTCAACACAAAGGACTCCGCAATTGCATTGTGCAATTCCCAAGAAAGCCGCCCACAGACATTTCTACAGTGTGTCTGGCGACGAGCAGCTCGACAGTGTGTCAGAACTCGCTTGGAAGGCGGACAGTTTGTGCTGCTGCGCCAAGGACAGGAAGTGCTCGCGGAGGGACAGGAAGTGCTCACCGCTGCAGTAGTTGAGGCTGGAACTGAGATAATGCCATTGTGTAAGCAAGCCGAGTGACCTCTCCCTGAGCGCGGAGCCCAGCGGCTGGCGTCGAGCGCCCTGGCCCCCACCCATCACCAGACTCCCTAGGCATGGGGGGACGGAGGAGAGGACGTGGGGTGTGTAGTCCACCCCCATTTTGGGTGGACTCTGAACTTCACCTTGTAGAGGAAATGTGGCCACGACTCCAGACAAGATGACTTCTCCCATCAAAAGAAACGTTTCTCTTTTCCACATACCAGGAGTCATGCCCAGACACACACACACACAAACACACACACACACACACAGAGGTGCATGCACACTCTTACTCACACTACCACACACACTCTCATGGGACCAAAGGGAGAAACCATATCAGGTCAACATGGTTACAGCAGATGACAGTATTATAGCTCCAAATCCTGTGGTTGTGCTTGGCTAGGGCAATAAAAGACCTCCTCCCCCCGCCCCGAAACACACACCCACCCCACCCAGAAGCGGGTCAGCCAGTGTGCCAGTGTGCTCCAGAACCTGTGCTTGTATCAGGCCGGGGGCACGAAGGGGTTGCATAAGCATCTCTCATATTTCTGTCAGCCCTCTTTGACCTGCCAAAGGAAAGACTCGGGTCTGACCCATCGTGTCTGACTGGATTTGCACGGCACTATGGGAACGGCCCGCCGACAGACAGAAAAAGGCAAGGGCTGGCAGGTTAATCTCCGGTGATAGTAACAGGGACCCCTGCAGACTCTGGCTGGTGTTTTCATTCCTGGACTCTCTGCACACTGCTTAGTTCTTAACTGCTTATTGAAACATTCAAACGGTGTCAGGCGGGTGCACTGATACTGCACAGGGTGTCAGGTGGGTGCACTGATACTGCACAGGGTGTCAGGTGGGTGCACTGATACTGCACAGGGTGTCAGGTGGGTGCACTGATACTGCACAGGGTGTCAGGTGGGTGCACTGATACTGCACAGGGTGTCAGGTGGGTGCACTGATACTGCACAGGGTGTCAGGTGGGTGCACTGATACTGCACAGGGTGTCAGGTGGGTGCACTGATACTGCACAGGGTGTCAGGTGGGTGCACTGATACTGCACAGGGTGTCAGGTGGGTGCACTGATACTGCACAGGGTGTCAGGTGGGTGCACTGATACTGCACAGGGTGTCAGGTGGGTGCACTGATACTGCACAGGGTGTCAGGTGGGTGCACTGATACTGCACAGGGTGTCAGGTGGGTGCACTGATACTGCACAGGGTGTCAGGTGGGTGCACTGATACTGCACAGGGTGTCAGGTGGGTGCACTGATACTGCACAGGGTGTCTGGTGGGTGCACTGATACTGCACCGGGTGTCTGGTGGGTGCACTGATACTGCACAGGGTGTCTGGTGGGTGCACTGATACTGCACAGGGTGTCAGGTGGGTGCACTGATACTGCACAGGGTGTCAGGTGGGTGCACTGATACTGCACAGGGTGTCAGGTGGGTGCACTGATACTGCACAGGGTGTCAGGTGGGTGCACTGATACTGCACAGGGTGTCAGGTGGGTGCACTGATACTGCACAGGGTGTCAGGTGGGTGCACTGATACTGCACAGGGTGTCAGGTGGGTGCACTGATACTGCACAGGGTGTCAGGTGGGTGCACTGATACTGCACAGGGTGTCTGGTGGGTGCACTGATACTGCACAGGGTGTCTGGTGGGTGCACTGATACTGCACAGGGTGTCAGGTGGGTGCACTGATACTGCACAGGGTGTCAGGTGGGTGCACTGATACTGCACAGGGTGTCAGGGTGTCAGGGTGTCAGGTGGGTGCACTGATACTGCACAGGGTGTCAGGTGGGTGCACTGATACTGCACAGGGTGTCAGGTGGGTGCACTGATACTGCACAGGGTGTCAGGTGGGTGCACTGATACTGCACAGGGTGTCAGGTGGGTGCACTGATACTGCACAGGGTGTCAGGTGGGTGCACTGATACTGCACAGGGTGTCAGGTGGGTGCACTGATACTGCACAGGGTGTCAGGTGGGTGCACTGATACTGCACAGGGTGTCAGGTGGGTGCACTGATACTGCACAGGGTGTCAGGTGGGGTGTCACAAGGTGGTGGGTGCACTGATACTGCACAGGGTGTCTGGTGGGTGCACTGATACTGCACAGGGTGTCAGGTGGGTGCACTGATACTGCACAGGGTGTCAGGTGGGTGCACTGATACTGCACAGGGTGTCTGGTGGTTGCACTGATACTGCACAGGGTGTCAGGTGGGTGCACTGATACTGCACAGGGTGTCAGGTGGGTGCACTGATACTGCACAGGGTGTCAGGTGGGTGCACTGATACTGCACAGGGTGTCAGGTGGGAGCACTGATACTGCACAGGGTGTCAGGTGGGTGCACTGATACTGCACAGGGTGTCAGGTGGGTGCACTGATACTGCACAGGGTGTCAGGTGGGTGCACTGATACTGCACAGGGTGTCAGGTGGGTGCACTGATACTGCACAGGGTGTCAGGTGGGTGCACTGATACTGCACAGGGTGTCAGGTGGGTGCACTGATACTGCACAGGGTGTCAGGTGGGAGCACTGATACTACACATGGTTATTTGGCCACAGCTCATTCAGTCCACTGTAACTTGCCCACCGTTCCCTGTTGTCCCGTTTTATCTGAGCCGGCGACCCAGTGATAGAGTCAGGGGGCAAGAAACGGTGTTCCAACACAACATTTTTGTCAAGCCTGGGATCTCACATGTCATCTGGCTCAGCTAAAAAGAAGAAGTTGTTTTTCTGAAGTTTGAAATACTTCCTAAAATTACCATATTCACTTCTTTTATTCCTAATTTTCAACGCATACATAATTTTTTCAATGACTGAGGAAATACAATTACACTTTACCAGATAACCCCGATTTCTTGTGTGGAGGACAGTATTGTATAGGTCACCCTGTGTTGTAACTTGTTTGTAGCACCTGTGACAGAGTTAGTGACCACTCCCTCTCTTTGGATCTCTAAATGAGGGATGTCGACTACACAGACGCTTATTGGCTGAAATCCCAATTCATAACAGAAAGTTTTAATTTTTTTTAAAAGACAGAAATTCTATATTTTTTCAGTGACAAGTGTTGATTTATGAGATTACATTAAAATACCTACTTCTGCATCCAGAACAATCTCCTGTTCCCTCAGTGATATGTACCAAAATAATGAACGTTATCGCACAACTAATGTGGGTGTTCATTGTCTGTAGTCGGGTAGATTGCCGTATATTTGTTAAATGAAATTTAATGTCTGAAAATGACACTACGGATGAAATAAAACGCGTGGTCTATGGGCGAAGTGAAAGCCAACGTCTGTGTGAAAATGTAAACAGTTTAGGTTTTATGGTTAGGCATACGGTCAACGGTTACATTTAGGGATATAGCTCTCAAGCATGGGTTACCATCAAGGGTTAGGATTTTTTTAAAGGTCAGGTATACATTCTGAATAGTTATGATAAGAGATTGCACAAAAAAACTAAAAGCATTTGACCATTGCCTCCTTTGGAGTTCAAGTCACCATTTTCTTCAGGGTCCCTGTGCTCCTTTTAACTGTAATGCAGCACTTCCCACGACAAAGGCCTATGGATGGCTGTTTATTTTTTCTCGACTGTTCGCAAATATAGTGTATTCACCACGATGGCCCTTACGAGTGCATATAATCCCCAGTTAACGCATCTTTTGATCAACCTCATTTGCATCCAAGCCTCGGTCTTTAACTGTGTGAACGCATGACAGACACCGTCCAGATGATGCGTAAAAGTCGGCACTTGAAAAAACATCTCATGCATAAACCTGAACTTCCAGTTACCGAATCTATCATCCCAATACACAGAGATGAAAGAGTGTGTGTGTGTATTCGACCTAAAACACTAGGAATAGTTTAAGCCACAGCCTACATATAGTGTGCATTAAAAGGACGGTATGATATTTGCTTAATTTGATACCCGTAGGTCTACGTATTTTCTAATAATCAATAATCATTGAATAATTAATAATTTATTGTTAAACGTGATAACAGTAGACCAACACATTTTCCTATAGAATAATGATGCTTGTTTTGGTCGTTTTTTTATTTCAGAAAATAGCCTATAACCATATATAGCCTAACTCTAATTAAATAATAAACTCCTTACACATAAACTCTACACAATCTACACATGTCCGCTGTGTATTACAGGGGAATAATAATTGTGCATATATTATAATTAAATAATATGTTTTCTCAATTGATGAACGGTGTTATATTGTTGCGCGTATGTGCACGGCGTATGTGCACGGCGGGTGGTACTGCGCTCCCAACACGGGTGGAAGGCGGGACACTTGAAACTTGTTACACCTCAGTCCTATTGGACACGCCCACCCTATTGTGATTGGCTGCCCATATACCCTTATAATATCTCCACCTCATGGAAAGATAGTCAGTCAGTTGTAGTTGAGTCGGCTGCTGGCAATTATCTAACGGTGGCAAATAGTTTTATCACAGCTGTAGTTCGGAATTGATTAACTTTAGAAGACACTTTAATTACCAGCCACTTTAATTTCAATTAGAAGCCACTTTATTTCAATCTTCGTATATTTTCGCGACTGCTCGGGTCCGTGTCGATAAGCCCGCAGCTGGACAGAGATGAGTAGTCCCGATGCGGGTTACGCCAGCGACGATCAGACCCGGGCAAGGTGCGCGACGTCAGTCATGATGACTGGAATGGGACACTGTCAGTGGGCCGAGCCCCTGAGCCCGATTGGGGACACCAAGGGAAAGGGCGAGTCGTGCGCCTCCAGCTCCGGGAACCAGGGTCGTGGGAATAAGACTGAGCCGCGGATCCGGCGACCCATGAATGCGTTTATGGTGTGGGCGAAGGATGAGCGCAAGCGACTGGCACAACAAAACCCGGACCTCCACAACGCGGAGTTGAGCAAAATGTTGGGTAAGACAATTTATAAAGACAATGTTGTGCATTATTTATTAAGTATTTCAATAAAAAACGAGTGGCCAAACGCTTATAGTAAATTATCATTCAAGCAGATTGCTGTAATTACGCGTGAAAGCATAATCCATGTTTTTTGCATCAATATCCTAATTTAGATTTTATGCCTAATTTATTTTAGTTTGTATGCATTGGTCCTAGTTCCCAAAACCACATGATGCATACTAACTGCAATTACTCAGGCCATTGACATAATTTGAGTAGCTAACTGAGATAAAATAATTTCCAAAACACATAATATAATATACCTAAACATAGAGCAAATGTAATTTTCAAATGAATCACAATAATGATCAGAAAATACTATGGCCTGGTGATGTCATGAAATCCCTGTTCTCCGGTTGTTACTAAATTGGCAATGCGCTATTTCGGTGCACATCACCAGACTGCATGCCTGATGTCGCTGTATGACAAAACTGAACTCTGTTCCTGATCTGCAGGGAAGTCATGGAAAGCCCTTCCCGTGTCCGAGAAGCGTCCCTTCGTAGAGGAGGCCGAGCGGCTCCGCGTCCAGCACATGCAGGACCATCCCAACTACAAGTACAAGCCGCGGCGCCGGAAGCAAGTGAAAAGGATTAAGCGCCTGGACTCGGGCTTCCTTGTCCATGGCGTGTCCGACCACCAGAGCCAGAACTCCCTGGGCGTGGACGGCCGGGTGTGCATGGAGGGCCTCGGGTTGGGCTACCACCACGAGCATGGCTACCAGGTGTCCCCCCAGTCCCTCGGACATTACCGCGATGCCCAGGCCCTCGGGGGGCCTTCCTACGAGCCCTACAGCCTGCCCACCCCAGACACGTCCCCGCTGGACGGTGTGGAGAACGAATCCATGTTCTTCTCCGGCCACTCTCAGGAGGAGTGCCACGTGATGCCGGGGTACCCCTATCACCCACAGGGGGCAGAGTACCCCCAGGACCCCCACGCCAACCACCACACCAACCCAATGCTCCACAGACACTTCTCGTCCCCGAGCGAGCAGCAGCAGCAGGTCTCTCAGGCCGGCCCCATGCCCCCCTCCTTCAACCACCTGGCCATGTATTACAGCCAGCACTGCGGCCCCGGCCACCCCAAGCGACATCAAGGCCATGGGGCAGGACAGCTCTCCCCACCCCCAGACGCACACCCTCAATCTGGGGACCAGGTGGATCAGATGCACCCCTCAGAGCTGATAGGTGAGCTGGACCGCAGTGAGTTTGAGCAGTACCTTAACTCCTCCAGACCCGGGGACATGACAGGCATGTCTTATGGGGCGCACGAGGCCAACATGCATGGACCCGAGAGCCTGATATCCTCGGTGCTGTCCGACGCCAGCACAGTATTCTACTGTAACTACAACTCCTAACCGTCTGTTCCACTGCCAATCACGTCTCTGGTGTTGAAATTATTACAGCACATAACCCGACCTCAAATGTCTCTCTCTCCAACAGTCTTCTTTGTCTATTTTTGTCTTCTGTTTTTCCCTCTTCTGTCTCCCTCTCAGTCTCTCTCAATCTTTCTCTTTCATCTGGTTAACATTGAAGACCGGTGGGAACAGTGCAGCTCTTTAATTTTAGGGTTTAAATGCAGTATGTTTTTTTGCGTGCGAAGGACGTTTCGATGTGAGCTGAGAAGCCGTTGAAAGCTTTGGATTGTGTTAACGATTGTTCACACGGACGTTTCAAACTTTTTTGTTGTTCCCTTCTTTATTTGAAGAGGAATCATTTTCTGGTAATAAATAATGTACAGTTACTATCATTGAAGGCTTTACGTAAAGATGTTTTTTTACTTTTGCACTTTTGAAAAATAAAGTTTTGAACCAAAAGAAAAGTTTTCTTTCAGTTTCTTTCGGATTTTGGTTGAAGTCACTTTTATATTAACACAGAAATTATTATTTTAAAGGACTTGCTTACTAAAAGCCATATTTAGTTATTTTCATTTGGTGTTATAATGTGTTTAAACTTTTTTTATCTGTAAGAGAAATAACCTTGATCTAGGTCACATTAGTTGCTTCCTAGTTTATTTAATAGCACATATTGAAGCAAAAAGAACACATTTACACCTGAAAAATCCTCATCAATAAATTCTCCATTTATATTTGAATGCACTGCGTATAGTAGAGTTTGGAGACACTGTAGAGAGTCTCACCTGGTAACAGAGTTAGCCGACACTGGAAGGCTCTGATCTGGCTTCCTGTCCCGGGTAACATTAGAGCTGATCTCAGGGCTGACTTACACATGGCGCCTTGTTTTCGCACAGTTTATGTCCCGGACATCCTGTCTGTAAATTATTTAGTCTCCCCTGATTAATGGAAGAGGCCATTACATATTAGTGTATTTACTACACCTATTCCAGACAATGGAGAGTTATACAGTATTAGAGATTCATATAAATATATTATATTTGATAGCCAAATAAGAAGATTTAGTTTCAGATACACTATCAACCGGATAGATTCATTCCAAATACGGTTATAAGAAGGTGATTTTCAAGGACACAACGACAAGGATTCAGATGTACTTATAGAAAAAAAAGTATGGTTTCATAAGTAAAGTCGTTCCTTTTAAAAGGAAGAGGTCCTTCTCGGTGAGGTCAATCACCCTGACCCTCGAATCCATTTTTAGTATTTTAGAGGAAGCACGTTTCAGAGCCATATAGTGCTCCACTTTGTTCATGTCCAATGTTTAGAAATCTGGCCCAATCTAATACAAGCAGCGCTTGGAGGTTCAAGGTAAATATGTCCAGGTCTTCCCACGCTTTGAACGGTGATGTAATTTCGGAGATTATAAATCGTCAATAATAATAAAATACTTATTATAAATGAATAAAGCATATCCGATAGATTTAACCAACTAAGCAACATTGTACAATAATTCAGCACTGCTTCCATTGTCAGTACTGTCTTATGCCAAAGCCACCACCAACACACACAAAACCCAGTTCTTGTTATCACATGCAAATAAACATGTCCTGTAGGTGAAATATTCCCTCTGTATAGCAGTTGACACACTTCCCCTAGGTATAGGCTAAGGTCAAAATCGGTGTGAATCTGTTTATATTCAGTTTGCAGCTAGGTTTAGCTTCAGCCTCTATGTTACGATAGCCACTGGTTGGCATAACGACAGGCTCAGACGGGGGTCCGGGTGGTGGGGGGGTCACCTGTCTGGCGGGGGTCATGGGGGGTCACCTGTCTGGCGGGGGTCGGTGGGGGGTCACCTGTCTGGCGGGGGTCGGTGGGGGGGGGCACCTCTCTGGCGGGGGTCGGTGTGGGGGGTTAATCTCTCCACAATGGGGGTAGGTGGATAATGTGGTGTTCCTCAGTCGGTCGGACAGCAAGTGATTGGTTGGGCTGAGAGAGGGCTGGAGGAGAGCAGATTACCTTTGGGCTCGGCCGGGCGGACCGCCACATTAACACAGGAGCTCTTAATCACAGCAGTGCACTAATCTAACCTCAGGTAGCCGCCTTTCACAAACACTGCTTAATTCAAACACGACACAGTGAGCCAATATGGCTTTATGAAGCATCAACGTGGTTTGAGTCACTCATTGGTACTCACTCATTTTATACAGTACTAAAGACTAAGCCCTGTCGAAAACAATATGACACATCAGCGAGAGGAGTCCTGTGCTATGAACGGAAATTAAAAAAATACCCCAAATCTTGATTTGTCTCGGTCCCTAATGCCATGTATTTATCAATTTGTATTTTTTACGACTATAAAGTACACACAAACATAAGACATCTTATAGAGTTATGACGTATAATGCTATGCCCATAGTTTACCTGTCAACCAGCAAGACAGAGAACATTGAATAGTACCGTCACAACGTTACCATTTTTGGTATTGAAAAGTTAAAAACAAGAGAGAGAAAGCAAGAGCATTGGAAGACAAATAGACGGCACGACTGACAATAGGCAACCCCCCCCAATGGCGATTAAGTCATTGATAGTGGACTGCCTACACAGTATGTGAGACAGCTGCAGAGATAGAGGAGGGTGTGTCTGTTCTCTGTCTAAACCAGGGTTTGGTGCGGATGGTTGTTCTATAATCCCGGGCAAATGCACTCCTTCTCTGGGCCTGATCTGTTTCATAGCCCCTGCCGGTCGACACAACCTGGGTCCAGTTGCGTTGTCGCTATATATAGTCTCCGACTAGTCAATCGCCTGTTTATTGCACCGACCCGATCGTTTGTTTTTCTCCTTACTGTGCCGCGTTTCGTCGCTGATATGATTGGGAATTGGCCGTCGGAGATGTGGGTGTGGTGCAGATAAATGATGTGCGTATACCCCTGTGCAATGACCTCAGTTACGATATCACAGATTCTCTGCTTGGGTTTAGGGCGCAGTTTCCAGAGACCTGACCTTTCAATAACCTCTCTCATACAGTCTCATTCACATATCAATTGTAGAGGTTTGCAAAATGATTAAGTCATTTCGACTTAAAGCTGGAAGGAATATGGAATCCTGGTTAGGCTAATAGACACTTCGGGTGTGTTTGAATAAAAGAGAAGCGAACGGGTCTAGACTAATTGGTCATACAAAACAAAAGAGGAGATTGAGTCAGAGAGGTGAATAAATACGGGGGCCGTCCTGATCAGCTCACTGTTCTGTTGTTCCAATTCCCTGATGGCATCTCTAGTCATTTTTAGCATGCGACCAGGCAAGTAGTGATTAGAAGATGACTGCATCAGCAGTCAGTTTCCTCTTTGCTGTGTTTTCCTATGGAGGACAACTAGGTGGGGGTATGGGGGTTTTCGAGGCAATCATACAGCCCACACACACACACACACACACACACACACACACACACACACACACACACACACACACACACACACACACACACACACACACACACACACACACACACACACGCACACACGGTTTTGTAACCAGTTAGTATCTTTCCTTCGCAGCTATCCCCTGAGGTTCAAGACCTCAACACTAAAGGAGATCATCAGTATATAGTCCCGGTGAGCATCCTTCTGTGTGCCTGTCACCAGACAGCACTTTTTTTTTACTCTTACTCAGTCAATAAGTGACCGTGAATAACTTTAGCCAGGAATAGGATGAGTTCACAGAAAAAAAGGTCAATACATTTTATGATTTGAATAGAACCACCCAAAAAAATATTTTTTTGACTTAATAAAAGTTTGTTTGTTAGGTCCATAAGTATTTCAAACAAGATTGTTTCACACAGAAAATGATTACGTCTCTGAGTGAATTTTAAAAAAATAAAATTGTTGTTATAAATTGTTACAAGACATTTTTCCTTCAATACTAATGTAATAAGAAAGACTGAAATTAAAAATAATCTTAAAAAGCTTTTGCATTTTTTAATATTGTGTTAAATAGTGATAAAATGATAAACATGGATTTGCATTATATAATATTGAGTTCAATAGTGATAAAATTATAAACATGAATTTGCATTATTTAATATTGAGTTCAATAGTGATAAAATTATAAACATGGATTTGCATTATATAATATTGAGTTCAATAGTGAAAAAATGATAAACATGGATTTGCATTTTATAATATTGAGTTCAATAGTGAAAAAATTATAAACATTGTTTTGCATTATATAATATTGAGTTCAATAGTGATAAAATGATAAACATGGATTTGCATTTTATAATATTGAGTTCAATAGTGAAAACATTATAAACATTGTTTTGCATTATATAATATTGAGTTCAATAGTGATAAAATGATAAACATGGATTTGCATTTTATAATATTGAGTTCAATAGTGAAAAAATTATAAACATTGTTTTGCATTATATAATATTGAGTTCAATAGTGATAAAATGATAAACATGGGCCATTGTGTTTTATGTCTGTGGATTTCAGAAACTTTCCGAGAGCACCTGTCCGTACTTCCTTGTCCTAATGACTCCTGTTTGCTTTATCCATGAAAGATTGGCTGGGAACATCCTCCATCCGAGAGGAAACCTTGTTCTATAAAATTCACACCGCTCTTCCCATTTTGGGATCACCGGTAGGATTTCCTAAAAAAATAAAAATACATGAAAATAAAATCTAAATAGAGTGAGAGAGGGCAGAAGATCACGGCCTGGGTCAGAACTCTTTTGTGTGTGTGTGTGTGTGTGTGTGTGTGTGTGTATGTGTGTGTATGTGTGTGTGTGTGTGTGTGTGTGTGTGTCAGTTCAGGTGCAATATCAAAAATACTATTGTAGGATAAACAACTGGGAACTAGACGCTCACAAAGTGCTGAGAACGCCAGTCAGAGAACTTACCCACGCGGGTGCATCTACAAAAACAGTCCCTAGCTGCAATGATTCTGTTCTCACATGTCATGGCGAAGGTAGGTGGCAAATACGTTTGTGTATGGTCGCTAAATGCCTCTTTGATGCAAGCCTGGTTTATGAAGAAGTTTCTGTCAGCCTGAACAAAGTTGTTTCCGAACCATTAAGATATTTCATTTACAAGAACTCAGAACTAAAAGTTAGTAAATTACTTGCTATATGTCAGGAAAATGTGTCACGTTTGTAAATTGTTTTCCATTCTCCTTCTATAATTTTTTTTTATATTAATTTGTATTGTCTTTCAGCATGCTCTATCAAGATTGTCAAAAATAATTATATTAGGACCAGAGTGTTTAACAACATTTCTTATAGCTTATTTAGAGTGTGTTTTGTCTGTGAAGTGGATGACTGGTCAAGCTGTGTAAACAGCAGCTTCCAGAGCACATGTACCACTGCAGCATGAGTTTGTGTCTGGCCCACTGCTCGTTAAGCAAAACAAATATTATTTTTCCCTCTGCCTCTGTCTATTAAAAAACAAAGACAACAGAAAACACATCGCTAACAAAGTGATTAATGAGAAATATAGATACAGTACAATTATTGTAAATATTATATAGTGCACGGTCAAAATGCATGTAACATTTTGTAAAATAACACAAATACTTAAAGGAACCATGAATCCTTGGAGAAAAGTTTGAAACTACTGCTTTAAGGCACCATCATTTATTGTATTTTTTATGCCATTTAACTTATGGACAGTAAAGTGGTGGAACAAATAATGTGTTATTTAAAAAATAAATATCCCATATGACTGACCAAAGGCTTTCTTTGAGCACTAGGTTCTATCGGCAAAATATATGTTTTTGAGATAAACATTTTAAGTCCCAGATATCACAACTGTTTTGTGATGTCTTCCTCTTTCATGGCTCAATAAGTACACAGGAAAGTAAATGTCTCTCGTTACTGTTGATCTACTATGAACATCAAACAAATTAAAAGCACAGCATGTCATTAAAATAGCAAACAGTTTACTTCCAGTTCCCAAGAGCAGACTGTGGGGTCCACTTTTTTTTCAAGTAAGGCTACTGTCTCCTTTATAGTATCTAGACCAAGTTTATTATTACCATGCTATAAATTGACACCATTTAAAGACATCAGGCTACCAAAGGCAACTGTCATCCTGCTTTCTCGGGTGTGTTTATATGCGATTCTCTTGATGTTCATATTTGTATTTGTGATGTTCTTCATAATTAGTATCGTACATTATACAGTGGTTTTGCACAAACAAATACATATGTGTGAATGCCCTTAGAAAAAAAACCGAGGAAATAATATGAAGTATTTTCGCCAGGGGGCGGTGTCGCGCAGTTGGTCGGCACAGCACCCTATTAAATGTACTTTCCAAGGTGAGGCAAGTGACGCGGTTGGTTCATTTATAATTGCGTGTCACCAAATTGTCCTTTCTAATATGCAAAAGATCTCGACTTCATAATTTGACAAAACCAATGTGACTATGAGATACATTTTGCTTATCATTGATTGTTTTCAGATCATTACAACCACATGAGACAAATTCCGCGTAATATTCAATTTGCTTTGTATTTGTGCAGCCTTTCTAAAGGTTCAATAACTGAAACAAACGGTGGTGAGACCAAAGTACACCGGTATGCTTGTGGGATTACAATTGGTGTGTGTCACGTGGTCAGATGTAAAGGCGCAAAAGTGTACAGACCCATAAGGGATTTGCAGACTGCGCTGTTGAGGTCACCGTGTAACCAATACGAGGTCACCGGGTAACCCATACGAGGTCACCGGGTAACCCATACGAGGTCACCGGGTAACCCATACGAGGTCACCGGGTAACCCATACGAGGTCACCGGGTAACCCATACGAGGTCACCGGGTAACCCATACGAGGTCACCGGGTAACCCATACGAGGTCACCGGGTAACCCATACGAGGTCACCGGGTAACCCATATTCCCATATGCGCTAGTTGTGATGGGCATCTCTAATGTTCATGGCTCCTTGGCACCGTTCGCCTGAAAGAAAAAAACATTGGCTAATTTAGCTCCCGAAATGAAAAAGTCACAATCTCCAATTGAATTAGCCCAATGCCACACTATATTGATTTTGGACTTTAAAATAAGCAATGACAGAGATTACATTTGACCTGTTTATTGACGTTGGGCTACTAGAAAAATGTGCGGGTAACAGTAAGATGCTCTCAGATTTTAGATACACACTCTTTGATTAATAATGTTGTAACTTATGTCTGTAAATAATCAGTTTGAGCTCAAAATATTGCATGTTTACCTCTTTTCTAAAATACCATTAAGATGTTAAAAAACAGTCGTCCGTTCACGAACTACGCATCCCTAATTGACCGGTTGTTGTTGGTCACGCTGCAATACATACTATCCCACATCTGCATACATGCGACTTTTTGTTTTGGTAATTCATTCCAACAGAGTAATGTCTCATTTCCGCGTTGGAACCTTGGTGTCTTCATATGTCTATGAGAAGAAAGCGGTAGATTAATGGGAGCGAATGGGCGGATAAAAGAAGACGCTAAATAAATGCGTGCATTGTTTTTAGTGTTTGCGTATGGTGTCAGAGCTGGGAGTTACAGTTTTATGAAATAAAGTCAGAATACAGAGTTACACATGGGGGATTAGAATTAATTGAAACAAATTGTTACTGGGATTCAGCGATAACATTTATGTTTTGATGACACAACATTTCCTAAAGCTAAAAGTACCTAGATCAATCATTGCTTATTGGTATCTAAAGAGGGTTGCTAATCACTCATAGAAATGGCCAGTACATATCCTGCATGTACTCTGTGTGACATCGTTTAGTCTATTTCCAGGCTTTGTCCTCAGTTTCCCTGTATATTGTAACTCAGCGAATCAGATGCAGATAGTGGTTATAGCTGTAAGATTTATGAACATTATGGGGATCGTTGTGTAGGTAGTTTACAGTGTATTGTTTAGCTTTAAATCTGTACTGATTAGCAGTCACTTCCTGGAGAGGCTGGAAAATTACCTCAGAATAGTGTTCTATGTGAAAAGCACACAACATTTTATTTCCCCAAAAACATTTTGTTGGCAATAAAAAATAATAATAATTTTGATGCAGAAACAATCTGTAGTTGTACTTGTAAAAATAATTCATGAAATGCAAAAAACACAGATTAGGAAGTACAAATCACGATATTCTCACAGTTCATGAAACATCGAATCACACACATTTTAATTTAATACAGGGAATTGCAAGAGTTGTGCATTTCATTCCTATTTATTCATTATGTAACTAATGCTGGGCGCATTTCAATGTTCACTCAATGCCTACAATGAACCCATGGCCCCAGTAAAATCAAGGGAGGCAGTAACCTGCCGGTGAACCTGCGCGATCGGAAGACACTGGTATTTGATTGTCCACTGGGACAGGAGTTAAAAGAGACAGGGGCTGAGATTCACCACATCCTTTTGTTGTTAGGTTGAGGTAATGCCAAGGCCACTTCAATTGGCGTCTGGCTCACCGACTTCATGTGTGTGTGTGTGTGTGTGTGTATTTGGAGGAGTGTATGGAAACTCCCTTTGTGGTGGTCAGGATGCGGCGGGTGGTCGGTGCCTCGTACCCGTCAGAGGCTGCCTGTCTGGGCAGGTCTGCTACGCTTGATGTCTGGCTACCTTCACTGGCGTAGCCTGACCTCTAATCAGAAGAAAGTGACATGATGTGGCCTTCGTCCAGAACAAAGACGTATAAATCACTAACAACGGGACGCTGTCTGGGGTGCAACGTAGCCCGGCCGTCCCCTGTCCTGGCAGCCGACTGGCCTTCCGCCCGACCGGCATCTCTACCAAAGCTAATAGTCGCGTGGCACTCAGATCTGAGTCGGTATGACTCAACCAGCAGACCCCCGGCTGCATTCAGACACACATTTACGTCTCTAAAGAGAGGTCAACGGAAAGACCGTAAAATGTAAAACGATGCTAACATTTTAAGAAAATCAGATGACTGTCTGCAAGTCTTTTCTCCCAGAGCTGGTTTTGTGGGAATGCCCTGCTCAGTGGGATTCAATGAGAGAGCAGCAATAAGTCAGTCCTATAATGAGGACTTTTGTCATTGTGTTGCCAATATATTTCACCACAGGCTTCATGTCTAAAAGTGCTGTTTCCCACAGAACTAAGTGGTCACGTACTGCTTGATGCAGGATTCATCACGCAGCTTGTGTTGTAATAAGAACAGCTCCATAAACCGTTTTGTTGTCTGAAGGTTAAAGTCTGCTAGTGTACTGGAGCCACTACGAGGGCAGGCTAATTGAATATTAGCCGCACTAGTGAATGAGTCGCCGTGTGTGGAGTGATTTACCACGCAGAGTGGTGTGCTTATCTCTCCCTCTGCCCATAGCGGAAACACAGGGATGTCACCGGGCAGATTAAAAGCTTGGCCCAGCTGATGTAGAGCGCTGAAAATGGAAGGGGTGGGGGACCTCTGAGTGTGTGCGGTCTGTGTGTGTGTGTCACATTGTAAATGTGTGTTTTGGGAGGATCTGTCAAGATGGGAAGTGTGTGGGGTGAGTGGGCGGAGTGGCCTCATGCCTGCTCGGCAGTCTGCTCATTCAAAATTTGGGAATTCCACCGGTAAAAAAGGCGTAACCGTAAAAACACAATGTCATTTGGATGGAATTTTGAACGGAAGGCGTTTATTTCAAGTGAACAAATTGGCCCTTCAGGATATTTCACTTCATATTCCACCTTTCGCTGTCCTCTCCGAACAAATTCTACCACTACACACCCTCCAAAGAATTGTCCAAATATATGAAAACGTTTTGTTGGACGCGTGTTACGGAGCATAGATTAGGTAGGCTCTTGATCAGCTGCTTGGTCTTTACTTGGAATAGCAAGTCCTAGCGCTCCTATTTGTGAGATTGCAGTTGAGTTACATATAATTGGTTGCCTAGCAGCTGCCAAATGTATTACCGGGAATCCGTTCTGGAAATACAGGCATATTTCAAAACACTGTCATTCTTTAGCGCTTCGTTTCCCGTATGCCGTGACTTCTACTGAACGCACAGAGAAAAGGCAGTCCGTTTTTTTTCTCTCACAAACGTCGTGGTGCTGTTGACCTGGAAAAAGCCACAGTTGACCCCGACACGTGCTCTGTGGCACACTGGAGAAGTGCGGCCGTGGATTGAGGCATTCCATTGGCGAGAGGTGTCTGATGTGAATACTGGGCAGACAGATCTGCAGGAGCAGCTGTGCAGAGAACACCGGGACAAATATAGCAAGGGGAGAAGGGGTAAAACATATCACACATTTTTTCCCATTAACAGCATAGGTTTGAATCTAACTTGGCGCCAATTAGTTATGGATGCTACGTTGGTTAAAAATAGCACGCGGCATGGCACTGGGTGTCGACACGCGCCAGAACGCTGAGACAGGAATCTGGTGAGGCACCTAGTTGCGTGTAATTAAGGACGGCCAGATGAAGGAAAGAAAAACAGGAAAATGGGCCGGTTGAGTCGAATGTGACTGGGCTTAAAAAGGTCTGAGGAAACCGGACACTTGTGTTGAGCAGACGAGGCTTGAAGCATGAATGTATTTTCAGTATGAACATGTGTCTGTTGTTGAACAGGATCACTCTTCTATCTGTGTGTACGCCACAGACCCCTCCCCCGTCCAAAGCTCTTGACTTTAAACGTTCCCCCAGTCTCTTATCACTGGAGGAGGAGATTGGAATGAAGGGCATGCAGGCCCCGAGGTCTACCTGTTTACTCTGAAGCTTTCCTCCATTGTTCATGCCAGCTTCCTTTTAAGGATTTTCACGTTTTTTTCTGTCGTCCATGTTGTTTTTGGAACAGGCCACTCCGTGGGTGAGCAGCGGGCCGGGAGTGGCATTCCTGAATCCTTCCAGGTCCGTCTGGTTGGGCTCAGCAGGAATTCTTTCCTGGCAAATCACGCAAGCACACACGTACACACACACACACACACACACACACAATCTCATGGAAACATGCGCACATGGAATCCACACACAATAATTGATTGCTTGCACGTTTGTTACATAATGTCACTGGGATATGTTTTGAAACGCGTTACTGTACGCCAAGTTGTTTTTAGGATTTTATTTGAGTCTCCCACCGTGCTGATCAAGCTATTTATAGCAGGCCGTAGGAATGGGACCACCTGAGCACATCCCTCATACTATAAATAGTTTGGGCAATTTAGATGTGTTTGCTTTTACATAACTTCTGAGTGAAGACATACAGACGGACGTGAAGATGGAGCGGCTGATCAGTTAACATGTCGTCGTAATCCACACCACAATTTGAAGTTTGGAACCATCTGAAAAACAAAATGTGTACTACAGTGAAACTATTAAAAAGGAGCAATGGAAGACTCAACATTAAAAGACTTAAGGTCAATTCCAGTTAATAATAGAGCCTAAACAACGTAACTTCTGTTAATGCAAAAGAGCTAAAATCATGACAAATCACGTCGGACCCTTTTCACCTTTCATAAGATTACCAGCCAAGCTGTAAGTAGATAATAAAATAATAAGAAATATTAAACTGTCAATAACATAGTTGCACATGTGTATACACCTCACAACTAATACCTCAATGACGCACCAGTGGTCTTGAATGGTCACAATACCCCCCAAAAAATACCCCCAAAATATTTAGAAAATTTGTGTCATGATTTGTTCAGTGAATCCGTGTTGACGACGGTGTGGCGTGACATGCTTGCACACACCGTGTGTCTCATCCTCTCTGAGGGTCCACTAATGGTAAGCTCTCTGATCCCTTCCATCTGAAGACGTCTGTCCAATGGGATTAGTCCTACTGCCTGCCTTTCTGGAAAATTAAAAATGGACGACCAACCATCTGCTGTCCTCACTGGTCAAAATGGATGAACCTGCGTTCAGTTTATTAGAGAAAGGCAAATATGACTTGTCGTCACTAGATGTCATTCACATCAGTAGCGTCGGGCTATTAAGAGGTTTAAATGAATTGAACCCCGTCGAAATGCTGTTTTATTTTTTAATCAAGCAACGTTTGTGAGTTTACAGCTGGTGGCCAAAGTTTTTCACGATTCAAATGGGGCCTTTGAGCCACGCTCAAAAATATCACTATCATGGTTTTTGCGGAGAAATACAAAACTGTAAAGTGTAATTTTTTATTTTTAATCACTCTAATGGACTCAAATGATTTTTGGTCGATCTAAAAGCATGACGACTTAATGAATTGTATTCGTTGATCTTGGCTGTGTACCTATAGTCCCTCTCTTCACATGCTGTATAGTTGTAGGGGAGATTATGTTTTGAGTAAAGATTAGGCAAATTAACCATGATGTGGATTCCCGAAATAACCCTTCGCCGCTGAGCCCAACACTGAGCTGGCCGAGAGTATCCATCATGCAGAAAGCGGGACAGCATTTTGTGGATACACCAACTGAGATTTTATGTGAGTTTACTCAATATTTTTTTTTAATGTTGTAATAGTTTCATTCACCTAAATATATTAGCTTTCTTGTCATTGAAAAGAAATTTCCACACACCTGATCAGGCTAATCTCTGTTCAGTGTATCTACCTTGTAGGTAAAAGATGGGTAACCTTATAGGTAATACTATGATATTAATCCATATAATAGTGACATTATTGCTACTTCTGTGATGAATATGAAAGGCACTATGCAATAACGACGCACATGTAATATATATAATAATAACATATGCACACAATTTTTATTTGGGATTATGATCAGAAGTTGGATTAAAGAGACACAAATATCTGCCACGATTTTATATCACCCAAAAGATTGAATAGTTAAGAAATAAATTATTAAGAATTAAGTAGCCGATGATTTCCTAGGTCATTCAATCTGCTACTAGTTTTATTAAACAACTAGACCTATTTAGAGGAATAACTATATGTGAAATGTAGTGACAGTGTTCCTTAGGAACCCTTAATGTTTATCCAGAACAAACATTGCTAATGGGATCTGTCTTTGGTGATCGGTTTATAATCGTAATGTGTTCACATCATTTAAAGGAACAGTTTTTTTTATAGCATATCATTCAAGTACATGAGGAAGCACAATGCTTTTCCCCCAAGACTATTATATTTTACTAGCGCTTTAAGTTTCAGAGGAGCCGACAGATTCGTAATAGGTGATTGTGTACCCACAATAAATAAAGCCGTCAAAGGTCCTATACAATAAAACGTGCAATGCTTACGTAATGTGTTTCATACATCTCATAATGATACTGTGATCACTGGTACAATATGGAAAAATAACGTTAACTGGAGTCGACCAGTTAACACAGTCCACGCAAACGTTTGTGCTCTTATTTTAGTAAAACAAAATCTCAAAATACTATTGTGTAAATAGCATTGTGTAAATTGTGTTAATCTGAAAGTGTTTATAATACACTGCCAACACAATGTGATCCCAGCATAATGAAATAACCTCCACTGTTGCAAGTAACTTATTCCAATTGGATTTCCATCTCCACTGTCACTCCGCAGCCTATTAAGGAACCAGAATGAGTGAAGCTGGGCCAATGAAGCCGGCCCAGGACCAGTCGTCCGGGAGTGGCCGAACAGTGACCACGTCGCGCCACCCGTACCTCACGGACCCGATCGCCTCCAAGCGAGTCTGCTTCTACAAAAGCGGCGACCCCCAGTTCAGCGGCCTGCGTCTGGTCATTAACAGCCGCACGTTTAAGACCTTCGACGCCCTCCTGGACAGCCTGTCCAAAAAGGTGCCGCTGCCGTTCGGCGTGCGGAACATCACCACTCCGCGGGGGGTCCACGCGGTGCACACGCTCGATGAATTGGAGGACGGCAAGGCCTACATCTGCTCGGACCAGCGGAAGGTCAAACCCATCAACCTGGCGGTGGCCAGTAAGAAGCTGCCGCCCTGGTACCACGCCAGGCCCATAAGTGCCCGGCGTCGGGCCGTGCAGCTGGCCAAACAGAACGCCGGCAGGGCCGCGCACAACAAGACCCTGGTGATTGTGCGCACGCCAAAGAGGCTGATGGTGTTCCGGAACGGGGACCCCGGGGTCAGGCACAATCTGATGCTGCAGAAGAGGACCACTCCCACGTTTGAAGCTCTGCTAGATTACGTGTCGGAGTTGATGCACTTCCCTGTGGTCAAACTGCACACACCAGATGGAAGAAGGGTACCTGTGTTTTCCGCACACCTGTTTAGTGACACATGATGCATGCTGTATCAGCTAAACTTAGATGTTAATAAGACTAGGTATTAAAGACTACATAATACAATGAGGTAATAAAGACTCACCAATAATACCAAGTTGTACAGTCCAGCTATTAAAACTTGACATTAAAGACTAACTAATCAAATTATGTCATCAAGACTAGCTAAAACTGCACTACAGACATGATAAAGAACTAGGTATTAAAGATTAGCTAACAAAATCATGTAGGGAAGACTGGCTAATAAAACTAACACAGTACTAAAGACTAGCTACTTAAGCAAACACGCTAGTAAAGATAGGTATTGAAGACTAGCTCATAAAATACGTTTGTAAAGCGAACTAATAAAACAATGTACTAATTAGTTTGTAAAGACAACCAATAAAATGAGGTATTAAAGACTAGAAATATAAGTTAATAACATCAGGCAGTAAAGGTTTGTTGGTGAAATTAGGTTAGTGAAGACTAATAAAAATATGTAGTTATGATCTCCAATTTAAGCAGGGAAACAGGAAGCTCTAGTTAAGACAAAAAACAACACCGCTAATACTGTATGTAAACACGCGTGCCTCATTGATTCAACTCTTGACTGAAAGTGACATGGCCTCCACTGTTGTTGCCCGACTGATCCACAGGAGCGGCACCCATATAGATGATTGGCAGAAACGCTAAGCGAAAGTCTTAAGAACCTTAATTGTTATATCCTATTAAATGAGAAGGAATTCTGGGATACTGTCGCTAAGGACCTCAGGAAACGCGTCTACTGCTGAAGTGTCATGATTGATTTCACACGATCTTCGGTGCGTAATATGTATCGAATTAAACCCATGAATTGATAACACACTATACCATAGCTTGCAGTTTTCGGGTATGTGTGTTGATGAAACATGGGCGTTTCCAATTATTATTGGACCCAGGAGTTGATCCTGGTCATGGCATTAGACAGTGTCCGGCGGTCCCCCAGAGGGTGACAGGGCTGCCATTTTTTTGTACTAGGTCAGGCATATGGACGCAACGCCATCCTAATAAAATGGACATTAGGAAACTGGTACCAGAGAAAAATATGTTTAAAAATGTTTACATTTGTTGGAGGGGCTATTTATAATAAGACCCAAAAACATGCAAAGGAGAACTTGCTGTTTTTCCAGCTTTGCGTACTAATTCAGGATTGTTACAATGATTACATCACATGTCTGTAATTATGCACTTCTGTACAGATCAGGGACCTGTGTTTTCCTAAATAGTTGCTGCCGCTCCCAAACGAGATGACAGAGATCAAGAGACGGATCACAATAGTTGCGTGTCACAACCCGATCTAGCAGCCACCAGATGAACGTTTCCACAGCAGCTTGTTTTCTCTCTCTCCGTACAGTGCCAGGACATGCATCAGAGCTGGTTCACATCACCATTTATCTAACGGAAAAACAAGGATTGTGACAGGTTTTTTTTCCTTCTTTTTGTCACTGAAGCCATTCAGTCAGATTAATATAACACGGTGGAGAGACGATAATCAGATGATCACAAAAATAAAACATAAGTATGTTGTATGGGCCACGCAGGGAGGCAGTTAGCTGGGACATTAGAATACATGTAACTGCTGTGTTTGCATGATGTTACAGACAAGTTCCTGCAGGAAAGTACATTGATAAGTCGCCTGCTTGTCCGTGGATGTGCATTTAACTGATACATCAAATAGAACAGTTAACAGAAATCCATCTGGGACTGCGGTGAACACGCCGCTGCAATTAATCCATCAGCATCTAGGATCCAAACAACCCTTCATTGTTGTGGGCTGTATAATTGAGGAGTAATGACTTTAATAAAAATAGATTTTCATTCA